>JAPYXD010000701.1:19452500-20052500 GCA_030998225.1 Diplolepis rosae | reverse complement strand
TGGAAAACTAGTATATTATACTAGAGATTATAAGGAATCATATGCCATCATAAAAATACGTGTACCGGCACTACTTTTAAAGATATACGTTGTTGAAACTCGCAGTTACACAAATTCTTAGCCGGCTTGCTGAAGTAAATATGGTGACTTGGCAACACCGCATCAACAGCGCGCGCGTACGCTTACATTTGACATTGCTTCCAGAGCTTTGTTATTACGAGCAGCTGATTTTTGTGAAATAAAAAATGCATTTTTGTTGAGAAATTTATTAGACATCTTATTAGTATTTACAAACTGTCACTAAACTCATAATATAATCTCTCTCACACCATATGCTTTCGACCTTTCGACTCGATATGAGAAAGACAGGAAAGCGGTGTTGCTAAATCCACAAATCGACGCAGAAGACACATTTTGTTACTTTTGCGCATAAACGGTGCTCAATTCATTCGGTTAGAAAGCTTAACAGTAATTCCACTACCTATGATAGAGTAGGATGAGCACATCTACGGGCAAAAGAACATCCTTAATAATTTTTTTTCGAGAAAATTCCTTATTTTTTTCATTTAACATCTCTTGAATTTACAGACATTGTATAGTTTCACTATTTTAATTTATGGACTCAGTAAATGTAACAGATTTTTTCTCCCTGTTGCAGATAAACTTTTCTTGATCAAGTGACACACTTAATACGTGTCTTTAGAAGAAAACCAGAAGGGTGGGATGTTGTATGTTTTACTGAAGTCCAAATTTATAAAACTCTTCTCGGGTTTAGATTATTAGAGTGGAATATAGAAGGAAAGAGCAAAAACGAAAAGGTAGAACCAGGATCCCTTTCTGTCATTTTAAACTACTTTTATCCAGTCTTCTTTATATTTTCATTCGCTTTCTAATGTCTTTTACATCTGTTAAAAAGCATCTCTTTGACATCTAATGTCACTTACAATATTCCGAGGTCATTGACAATATTCTTATTCTCCGTTTTTTCTTCAGATAAATTACGAATAAAAGCATCAACTTTGAAATAAGGACGATCTTTTGTTTTACTTTAAAAGCACGAACGTAGCAACTCTATAATAAATGTTTCGTGTAAAATTTATCTTTTTTTGTTTTTGCATTATTTATTATATAGATATACTTTTCAGATTTTCAATTACCTTACACGAAAAATTATTTATAGGTGTATATCTTTCATTTCTTAATGCTACTTTCAAATAATGTTAAGAATCTTATTCTCTAAAATTGAATCAGTCAAAATCTACTGATTATCAGTGAAATTTGACTGATTCAAATAGCTAAAAAGAGGTTGCTGTAAATCAGTTAAATTTCACTGATTACTTCAGTGAAAACTGATTGATTTGACAGTGAAAATTTTTTTTTTCACTGATGAACCAGTGAAAATTAACTGATTTAACAGTGAAAAGAAAAATCACTGATTGCATCAGTCAAAATTTGACTGATTCAGATTTAGAGAGATAGGAAATTAAGATATTAGAAATTCTAGGATCTCTCCTAATTACTATTCCTTCAAAACTCTAAATTTCTTAAATTTCGTCATTATAAAATTTCCTAAATGTTTTTATTCATTGTGAAATGGAGGGGCAGAGTTAAAGTAAACTTGGTTCACTTTGACTCTGAACCTTTTAAATATCCAAAGTATTCAACTATAAATGATTAATCATTTTAAATTCAAAACATTTCAAACCCAGTTTAAGTTCGAAAGCTTTAATTGTTAAAAGTTGAATATTTCTGAATTAAAAATCTTTAAAAATCAAAATTTTTGAGTTTTGATGAATTGCTAATTTTATAGTATCCTTTTAAAATCGAATTCGTCTGAAATTGATAAACGACAAATTCAGATACATTTTCTAATCTAATTCTTAATTAAATAAACAGTTTTTAATTGCAATTGATATTAATTTAAAAAAATTTTCTTTTCTGTTTCAGGTAAGTTTCTACTTTTTGCATCCCTAATCCTGAACATAGTTATGGTAAGAGAGTAAATTACACATTTACTATGCAATCAATTAATAAAAGTAAACTAAATTAAAGCTTTAAGTAGTAAATTTAAGATACAGCATTTAATTTTTAATTTATTAATCTTAAAAATTCTAGTGCTGCCAAAATTTTTAATTTATTGATACAAATGAAATTCTAAATGAAAAGTTAAAATTATCTATTAATTTCAATATGCAAACTATTTTTTCTTTTTATTAATTAGGACATTATTTGGATAAAAATGATGAAATTACAAATAGTTTCTGTGACCTAGTAAAATGTTTTGTTCTCAGAATTTGAATATTGCTGGAATTTAGATTTTGAAGGGGAAAAGCATAATTTTGCAAAAGCGCATTTGCGTGCAGATTTCAATATATAATTTACTCTGAACGTCAAACGATCGATGACCAACCAAAGGGATTCTATTCTCCTCTTTCCTTCGTAGGGTGGTTTCCCCTTATAACGCACATTCACCCTAGTGCCCTTGACATTACAAACAACCCCTCGGATGATGCGCTATACGTAGGAGAAAATTTACAGTTGTGCCAACTCAGCTTTACAGGCAAAACCATAAATTTTGCGAGGCTTTTAAGTATATTCATAAATTAAAATACTTCCGTCCTTACTATTATTTGCCTCACAGGGATGAAAGTCTTCTCATTAAATCCATCCCGGATTAAATTTTGGGTTGTAAAATAATTTCCAAAAAATTTGACAATACGAAACAAATTTTTAGAAAAACTGTCCGTTTTCAAATTAAAAGTAGTCAACTTTAAGAAATGAATGTTTGGATTGCAACACAAAATTCTAGACAATTTTATAGCCTAAAAAATTAAATAGTTTTATTTTGAAGAAACAATTTCTTTTTATTTATGTAAACAGTTTTTATAGTCCCTCGAAAATTGTTAAGTCATGGCTAGTAATCCAAATAACTTTAATCTCATAAGAAATGTTCAATTAGTTGAAGAATTTAGTCTCTGGATTATAAAATACTGTCAAAAATCTGTTTCAGAAATAAAGCTTCTAACCCAGATCTGTTCGGCGCATTCCGAAAGATATTTTGTGTACAAATCACAGGATTTCGTATCAGACTTGGCCTTGAATCATTTTGGCAAGATTCCCATCCATTCGTTCTTCGATATCCGTCCAATGAATGCACTGAATACGTAATACGGGACTATATATCAGGAATGAAATGGAAATATGTTCAACCACTAAAATTATCTTCAGTCCTTACTTCCATAACGAAATTGTTGTTATTTTCTTGCGATTCCAATTTCCATAGCACGATTTTCCTAGATTAGAATTTTATTATATAGTAAAATCTTTTAACTATAAAATTTTATGAGATATTTTTGAGAGGAAAGGAAATTAAGATTCAAGCCAATGATTTAGAAACTCGAATCCAGCAAACTGCCTTTCTCAGTAAGACGTAATAAATATAGTATTCCGAGTCAGCATTAATGGTAGAACTATTTGTGTGCTTATCGTTACTGAACCTATATTACTTCTAGATTTCTCGCAATAATGAGATTAACCTCTTCTCCAAGGCAACTAGTGGACAATCATTTCAAGTCATTATGTCCGCCATTATTAAACTCTTTATAAGTGTAGAAAGAAGTATTTTAAAAGGCGTAGGATCTACCTTGTTTTTTCCATAAATTAAAAAACCGATCTTGAACACACACGGGAAGAATTATTTTTCCACGCATATTTATTATTTATGTTTCTAATGAGATTCAACTGACATTATGATAATTGCAATTTTTCGAAGTTCTGTAATTCTTCATATTGCAAACATTACTTGATATACACGGAGTTGCAGGATATCGATCAAGAGATAATATTTCTATTTACAAACTGAGGAATTAAAAGTATTAAAAATTCTAGAATTTTAATTAGTAATTCTCCCAACATGGGGGTCTTTAAGGGGTTCCATCACCTTTGAGCCTTCGAAAATAGTATCATTTTTATAATTTATTTTCAGGCAGATAATAAAACGCAAAGCAATTAAAATTTATAGAGTTTATTAACTAATATATTAATTTTAATTTAAAAAATTGTTTGTTAAGAAATACAAAATGGCGGCTGAGTATTGCCGTGTCCAAAAAAAAAATCTTTTTTCGGAAGTCGTTCGCGGCAAGAAATTCTAAAAATTGAGATTTGCACCTGGAACAAAAAAACAAATTTTTTCATAATGTTCATAAGATTGACCAATGAAGTACCCGAGACTATAAAAAAATATTCATTTTTGCAAAAATGGTGAGCATTTGAATGTAACACTCGATTTTCGCCCAAAAAAGCGACCTTAATTTGTTAAACAAATAAACAATTGTCAATCAATCTTAATGTAATTGACGGGCCGCCAGTCGTCGCACGGCGCGAGAAAAAAATTCATTTTCCACACTTCCAAGGTCAAATACAAAAAATTTTCTTCGGAAATTCGAAGCTAAAGGTTCATTGTACATACGTGTGAAGTTTTAACCTGATCATTATTTGCAATTGTCTATTAAATTGTTATTAAAAATAAATTTTGTAACATAATTATTAACTTTTGTCTGGTTTATTTGACACGTAAGATATTTATCAACTATCCATGAAAATTTCACTCAATTATCATAAACTGAATTTGAGTTGTGAATTTTGCAACAAAAAAAACGCCCAAATATTCATTTAACAAAAAAACTAACGAAAAAAGGATTTTTCCCAAATCGTTCAAATTGTTTTTTTGTATCACCTCTAATCAGCTATGCCTGCCCCATACATCCATCCTATTAGGCATTATTCTTAGGACCCTAAGGGACCTTTTTATGCAATAGAAAAAAGAAAATGATTTTTCGAAAATGCAAAGGTGATGAAACCCCTTAATTGAAAATGAATACCGCTATAAAAATAAAACTAACCGTTGAACTACCATTACGTTTTCTAATTTAAAATCACATTTTTAATTAATTGCAATTATACAGGGTCTACATTAAAATTCATGGATTTGCAATGAGTGCTAAAAAAGTCTCGCAGACTGATTTATTTAAGAGAAAGATTTAAATGCTTCTTAAGATTCAAGAAACATCGGTCAGTAATGCAACTTGGTGAATGAGCACGCGCACAAGCAAGCAAGCAAGCAAGCAAGCAAGCAAGAAAGCAACACTCGATTTGCTTCTTGGCCACATAAATCTTTGTGAAAGGTGAAGACACATCTGTTAATCTCGCGATGGAACCAGTAAATTGGAATAGCGACGAGTGCCGTTTATCAAAGCCTAATCCATAATGATCCTTATTTTAATCAATGCTACCCTTTATTGACGCGATTAGAAGCTTTCAGTTGAATTCCTTTTGATTGATTAATGGAAGCCATTGGGTGAAGGTATGCAATCGTGAAGATTAACTGCTCTGTATCAACCAAGTGAATTAATTTCTCTAATATCACCATAGAATTTGAATTAATTGCTATTTTATTTTTTGAACTTAGTCTTGCTCACTCAAAAAAAAGATTTGATTGAATGAAAGAAAATCATTTGTTTGGAAGTTTTTTTTTTATTTAAAGAAAAGTTTTCTCTGAATTAAATATAACATTTGTTTTATTCAAACAAAATATCTTTGGGTCAAATAAATATTTGTTTGAATAAAATAAATTTTTCTTCAAAACAAACATATTATTGCATTCGTATATGGTAAAAGATATAATTTGTTTGATTCAAGGCTGAAATTTATTTGATTTGAGCAAATTTTTATTTGGTTCAAAGATACTTTGTTTGAATCAAACAAATTTTATTTAATTCAAATAAATCAACTTTTTAAATAAAATGAAGTTTTTCAAACAAATAATTTTCTTTGATTCAATCAAATCTTTTTTTGATTGCAAAGATTTTGGTTTTTCTTATATCCAAAATGCTAAAGGTTGTATATTTGTCTTTTAATATTTTCTTTATTGAACCAAATTTTCTCTGAGAATAATAATTATTTACTTAAAAGGTTTCTCTAAATTATAGAGAAATAAATGAATTTGAAAATGAGCTTGGTGAAATAAGAATTAAAAGAGTTAAAATTTGAAAGTAATGGGGTCCGATTCCCGCGATGGAACAAAAACTAAAATTATGAAATCGCTCAGGTCGAGAGCTTACGTTCGAATCCCACGATTGTTTCACTGAACACTGGAGAGGTAAAATCTTCGAGATCTTAACGCTCGTTATTTACGATCACACGTATGCTGGACGCACCCGTGTTCTTGCAAAATATGTTCCCAACGTCTAATGTTCTTTATTAATGTTTTTTTGTAATCTTCAGGAAAAGAGAAAGGAAAAAATGAAAAAATGTGCCTTGCTGTGCGAAAGGTTTACAAATATAAAAGTTAAATACTTGCACTTTAACCCCTAAGACTTCAAAATAAGCATCGATAAAGCATTGCCTATTATTCTGTGATTTTGTGATGAGTAATTTTCAAAACTAAATTTGAACCCGTATCACTACAAACTCAAATTCATCTTAACGTTCAAACAAAAGTATAATTCAAAATTTCAAGAGTTCGAAACCGTTCGAACTCTCAAAATACAAAAAACAACCAAATCCTTTTTTGTCTTAAATAAATAATAAAGACAAAAAATGACGAAAGAAAGAAAAAGAAGGAAGAGGTTTTGGAAGGTTGCTTACTACTTTCTTTCCTCCTTTTTTGTTGGATTCTCATAATCGTTGATCATAGGAAGTTTTTTTTGGTCCAAATTTGGTCGTTTTTTGTATTTTGAGAGTTCGAATGGATTCGAACTCTTGAAATTTTAAATGAGTAATTTTCTCATTGTGTTATTATGATTGATCCAGTACCTATCAAGCACTAATAATATAAATATTTGCAATGTTGGCTGATTGGCTTTAGGGTCCATAAATGAAAAAAGGGTAGTTTTAATCAAACGTTTCGAATCTGATTGGAGGCCTCATCAGTGATATTTATTTCTAAAATATGAAAAAAGTAACTAGTAAATATTGCACATATGAGTCCTATTTTGAGTACAACTTCGGTATTGTGAAAAGAATAAGAACATGAGAAAATTTACATAAAATTGTACAGAAATTTTTTTTTTTATGAGAAAACATGAAAATTCTTAAGGGTTAATATTAAATACTAGCACATAAACAAAATATACTTAACAAGAAACAGAAAAAGCTTGATAAAAACAAATGAACATGAAATATGACTAGGAATAATCTTTGGTAATGTGAGATAAACGTGAAAACTAACGTAAAAATAAGCAAAAAATCTTCGATAAAAAAAGGCATAGAAATTCTTTGGAATGAAAATTAAATTATATAAGTAATTTTATAATACAGAATCCAAACTTTCCAGTCTCGTGTGTTTTAATTATAAAGTTACTCCAGAGTCGAAAGTTTGATTAAAACTACTGTTTTTTTCATTTATGGACCCTATAGCCAATCAGCTAACATTGCAAATATTGAAAGTCAATATAATTCCTGTTTTTTAATAATATAAACTTTAGAATAAATTTTGAATCTTCGCTAGAAAACTAAATATATTAATCGACATCAATGGCAATTTATAACTTATCCCTAACTTAAGAATTTCGACAAATTGTAAGAGTTTTTTAATTTATAAAATTTATAGTCCAAAAACAGGTTCATCCTGACAAGTGGGTTTAGATTTCAATATATCATTTTTTTAAAACCCAATTTCTAACTTGAGGCAAGTTTGTTAATTTATTGATTTCGTGTTGCAATTATTTTGTATTCAACCTTTAATTATACATAAAAAACCGTTTGAGCCGAAATATGAACCCTATAAAATAGATGAAATTATTCAAAATTCCATAGAGTGGAAAAACTTTGATAGTTGATTATATTATAATGATAGATTTTATAAAAATGTCTGCTTGGAGAGATTTATATGAGCTTGAAGAGATGCAGATACAATTTTAGTTGCCATGTAATGAAGAGAAGGGTTAGATGATTACCAGGTCTCGATTCATAACTTCGTGATCACAGCCAATCCTAGAACGCGTGGGCCACCACGAGGACGGCTTGGCGATGAAATAAATTATGATTTCCTATTGAATGTACCGTGAGCCATATAGCCTGTGAGAATCTGTTGAGAAATAATTTCACAAAAGAGGCGAGGCCGTGCCTTTTTGTTGGGAAACCACTTCAGAAACACCAGTTCCATTCTGTCTAAAGCACACGCATTCTGTCCTCATTTTTGCAATATCTTTCAAACAAATTTTAACTTCCTAATGATAATTTCAGTAAACTACTTTTTAAAATATCATTCAGAACTTGGAAAGACGAACGTTTGATTGGAAATTGTTGTATTTATATCTTTTTGTTGATAATTATTCAAAACTGAGACAATCGAAAGAATTAATTGCTCTTCTAGAACATTGTCTTTGGTGTATGACTATCAGCACCGCACGTGTTAAAGCTGGGAAGCTGAACTGGCGGAACAGTGATCACAATCGGGGCGCCTAATTGTAAGACAATTACGGTTGCGTTAGCACAGCACGATTATTAGCTGTAGTTGGCGCACTTTTTGAAATAAAGGAAAAAGTCAGTTTTAAAAATAAGAATAAATACTGCATTTTTTGTAGTTAGAGCTCTCAGGCAACGCATTTAGAGGCTGACTTTTTGATTTGATTTATATTACCATGGTAATTGGCTCCCATTACAAGATAAATTCACCTCAAGTATCAACTCGAAAAAAATTTTTTTACAAAAGTTATAAACGAATTTTGAAAAATCAAAAAATCTAATTTTCTCGAAAACGGCTCAACCAATCTTGATGATTAAAATATATGTTATAGAGGGTACTAAAGGGGTTCTGAAAAATTCAAGAACCCATTCCGTTCATAAAAAGGAGGTGAAAATATTTTTTTTAATTTTTGAATAATTTTTTTAATGTGAATTACTTCTCGAACACCCACCATTTTTTTCTATATCATGCTCAAATTCATAGTGACAATATATATTTTTTCAAAAATTTTCGGAGAGGTACTTCATAGTTAAGAAAAATTACAACTTTTTTGGCCCCTACAATGTATACTCATGAATGTTTTGCGTTGATCACGTACAGTATCTCATTTATTTTTACGTATTTGCTGCATAGTGGACGACATAGTACACTTTATATGAATGCGAGGGTGTATCAACAATTATCCGCATCCTGTCTGTGGAATTGATCGTTATCAATTTAAAAAAAAAAACACATCTCTACATGATCGCCTTGTTTTCAATACACTTTATCCACCTGTCAACAAGCTTTTTCTTTGTCACAAAATTCAGTTTATATATTTCCCCATATATCTCCTCCTCGAAGCTTGTGCCCATGACCTACGTTTTACTCTTCCTGAGAGTACTACTGCGCAGACTTCGAATGCCGCACGAATTAGTTTGCAAAAAGCACCTGATTTTCAATTGTTTTGATTCATGCTCAATAGATGTACTTATCTAAGGTTCGCGTTTTTATTATTCAAAAATTAAATATTTCATACATGTTTATCATTCAGTGCTGCGCTAGCGATAAAATATAGCAATTTTAGTCAAAACTAAATTTTTTCCGTCCATCAAACTACTTCGTTGTTTATTTGTTGACTTAATTTGTTTATTAGAATCAAGTTGATTAATACGCGAATTATTTATATCCTGTCAGTGCCCCCGCATGTATTTAAGACGTTTTTTTGATATTTGACAATCATTCCTGAACAGAATAAAAACAAAAATTGCAAAATTGTCCTCTTTATTACACTTTGCGTTAAATAAATACAAACAAACTCAAACTTAACAATCACATCTCATGGATCTCTTTAAAACTGATTTAACTGTGATATAAAAAACAAAACTCGTAAATCGGATGAAAACTGAAGGCTGCAGAGTTTTTTGAACAGTAAATTCTTATTTTGGACCACTGTGCGCCTGTGTTGATTAAAGCAGTCGACTAGCAGTTTAAGAACTTGGGCTCAAATCCCGACACAGTTAAAAGCGTCTCTCTTTCCACAAAAAGGTTTCAAAATTCCGAGCTAAATCATCCAATTAATTCTTCTCTCATTTCAAATAGCGCGCCAACCAAAGCTAATAATCGTTACATTGTAGTGATGAAGGATACGTGTGTAATGGGGGAAAGCGATTGGCTCTATGCAAGTTCGTATGCTCTTCATTGATTGATGCCGGCCTTTTGTCTTGACTTTGCCACTGGACTCATAAGTAAAACTGTGTAGACAGACCCTGTTTCAGGCACTTTCAGGATGTTATGATGCTTGTGGGAGAACTACGTAGTTGACTAAAGGGTCGTAGCCCCCTATTGGCCGATTCACCACAGTGTGTTGTTCTAACCTTCTAACATGTGATAACTGCGCTCACATTGGACGTTTACCTCTAAGAACCAACTCACTATAACCTGGGGCATTCGTCTCTTTCACTATAACGCTTCAGGCAGAATTCCGACCTTGTAGACTGAAGCTGATGAGTTTTACCACTAGTCCCCTCTTCGAGCTTGGGTTATTCTTTTTGCTCGGCTAACCCTTTCAGGGGGAAATTCTGTCCCTGAGAGTAAACTCGTTGTGAACCTGGGGAATTTCTCTCGTCCACTGGGTCGCTTCGGATGGAATTTCGTCCTGGTAGAGTGAAGGCGTGAGGGTGCCAACGTTAACTTGGCTTGCTTTAGTAACATACCATCAGAGTTAATTTCGCTGATTTTCACTTTTCTCCTCCTCTATGTGTAACTTCACGCTAAAAGCTATGGACAAGAGTCGAAGCGAAGCCACCTCTATGGACAGCTTATACATGTAACTTAAGCCTAAATAAATGTTCACAGCAATGTATACAGTTTTGAGGAGAAGCTTAGTCTGAATAATGAGTTGAGCGAAACGCAACAATAGGAGGTTTGAAGCCAGATAGCATTGCGGCAATAGAAGAAATTCTGAGAGGAAGTAAGCGCATCACCTACCGGCAGATTGGGGAACTTTACACATTGACACCCCAACAATCTATTGCATTCTGCTTGATCATCTGCAAGCAGTGTTAACGATGCCGTTAAACTAATATTTAAACAATGAAATGTGCAAATCCAAATTTCGCACAAGTAATTTTATATTTGTCAACAGGCCAGTTCACGAATATTACTGATAATTTAAAGAATTTAAAATCGTTCTGTGGAAAAAGTGACGAATTCGACTGTGCCGGGATTCGAGCCCGGGTCTTTCGAACAGCGTTGCCACACTGAAAATCGCGTTTGTACTCAGAAAGTGTACTCAAAATTCTAAAATTGTGCTTTTGAAGACAGCACCGCAGTGGCGCTACTAACTAGAAAAATTTTGGCGTGAAATTTACATCATGAAATTTTGGATTCATCTGTGTCATTATTATTGATTGAATTATTGAAATTTACATCATTATCTAATGAGATCCGAGAATTATTATCGTTTTTCTCATTAGAAGATGAACTCTCTGGTCTCAGTTGACTTAGAGTCCTTATTTGACTGTCTGGTTTGAGTAGAAGTCTGGAAGCATATAATAGTAATGATAATTATTATATTATTCTAATTTGAAATTATGGATTCAAGAAAATTTTCTTTTAGTTTTATAATAAAAAGTAATAATACTAATTTCTTTTGTGCATGCTTGAAACCAGGCATCATTTTTCAACTACTATTTTTCACGAAATGCAATCTTGTTCATGAAATAAATATACTTACTTCTCCATTTTGATATGGTTCAAAAATACATCCCATTGGCATCTCAAACGTTCCACCTAACCTCAATTTCAATACACTTTCAATATGTCAACATTAGACTTGAATTGTACTGGAATTGTGATTGCGGTACTCGTGTACTCAAATTTCTCAGATTGTACTTTAAATGGCAACGCTGCTTTCGATTGACGGTCGACTACTGAATATTGATCTTTGAATTAAAATAGAAGAAATTACTTAAATGTGATGTTTTTTTTTTGCTCGCCAAAAATTCAGGTTGAAAAAAGGGTGGGAGCGAGGGTCAACGTGAACAAGTTACGCCCGATATGTTTGGAAAAGGATTGGCGCCACTGTAGAATGGGTGTTACGTTTACTATGGGATTCTCAATCGATTAAAGATAAAGGTGCGCCTCAAGCACTAAGTGCGCCACACCTTGTCAAAAAGACGCACTAAATCATCGATGGCGCGTATATGAACCACGTTTATACGAAATAAATTTGCATAGTAGTAGTATGAAGTAAATGGGGAAAAATCTAGCCGGACCAGCGAAATTATAGTATATTTAGGGATTATAGTACGCTCTCTATGTTACATAGTAAAAATTTCTAAATAATTTGATGTGAACTATAATTGAGGCGCGTAGAAAAAAAGGAAAGTAAATATTGTTGCCATAGAAAAGTGAAACATAAAAACGGTTGAAGCAAAAGGGAAACAAATCTTCTTTAGCGGTAAAGCGAAACAAAATATAGTTGGAGCAAAAGAGAGACAAATCTTTTTTAGCCGTAGAGTGCAACAAAATGAAGTTGGCTCAAAAGAGCGATTCATTTGTCCTGCTTTAATGTTGGAGAAAAAGCGAGACAACCGAGTCACTCTTTTTCTTCAACTTTATTTTGTTTCGCTCTACCACTAAAAACGATTTGTTTCTCTTCTGCTCCAACTTTATTTTGTTTCGCATTACCGCTAAAGAAGATTTGTCTCCCTTTTGCTCCAACTGTTTTTATGTTTCACATTTCTATGACAACAATATTTACTTTCCTTCTGTTCTAAGCGCCTCAATTATGTTACGGTTGTTAGCACTGTCTGCAAGTGACACAGTCGAGATTTAGTACTGTAATAACGCTGTCGAAATTTTCGTTAAGAAATTCAATCCGAGTCATTTTGTAATCTGTTTTTGAACCAATCCGAAAAATGTTTCCAATCTCGTTCGATGAAAATCGATTAAAAATCAATCCAAATGAATCCGAGGTCGGAATGATCCGGATTGAAGATTCGGTTTAGATCAATCCGAGTCCGGATTTATTCAGATTGATAACTTGATTTCGATCACTCCGATTCACTCGAATTGAGTTTCAATCCGTAACTTTCGTAATTAATTGGCGATTTCTTCGCTTAACATCTCTTGGCTCAGGTGATTGTTCTTGCTAGCTAGCGACTTTGGTGATCTACCAGAGTGCACCTGATAGCTTTTTATTTGCATTTGTTGGTCATCCTGAGAGACAGAGAATTTATAGCTAATCTCCGAGAGAAAGTATGGCAACGTTGCTTGAATGATTGATTTTGCTTATATAGAGAGATGTATGGAATAGGGCGGAGACTACTTCAAACGATTATGAAAAAGAACGGTTGTGTTGCAAAAATTTCGAAACGGTCTATGCAACTGTAAAATGTATTGAAAGTACTAATGAGAAAAATAATAAATAAACAGAAGTGACTTTCTAATGATTGTACCTGTGTTCGGTGTAGTCCATCTCTGGAGGAAGTGTTTTTTAATTAACGAACCTTTTTTTGTTAAGCTCAGCGATACATAATTACACGAACTTGATGTGCATATTGATGATTTACAATCCGTTGTATGCTTAAATTTACAACTTATCGCAATATTATGTTTGATGATCTATGCGATTTTATTTTTGTTATCCCCGTTTAGATTTTGTAGTAATGACGATACATAAATTATTTCTACTACCGTCATATACGATTTTCCTCTCGCAATGACTATTACAACGCCCACGTTCAAAATATCTGCAATGCCATCCACTTTCTGTTTTTCCATGTGAAAAATACTTGGCTGTTCATATAAAATTTGAATCGATCGTAAACCCACTTTCTTAATTCAAGGAGAACTCTGACAGTTGAAAATTTAAGATTCACGTCAGTTGTAAATCAAACCGAGGTTCAACATTTGGACTTTATTACTTTTTAAATCATATTTGATAAAAAAAAAAGAAGTATTATACTCTGAAAAAATTAATATCTGAGTATAATATTCAATTAGTATACTATTTATTAGTTAAGAGTTTAATAAAAAATTTTATTAATTTGTGTTACCTATTTCATAGGCATGACACTTTAAAAAAATAACCAGTTGCTTTTACCGTTACTCCTCAGAGAAAAGGAACTTTTTACCCCTGAATATGAGTTTCTTCATTTGACTAATATAGGACCCAAAACGATTGTTTTAAATAAGGACCCTTATTTTTATTGCGCATTTATGGTCAGAACAACTCATTTGGAAAAATGTTGAACACAAAAGTTCTATAGTTTCCAGAAACTTTTCTTGTGGTGGAATTAATTTTGGTACCAGCTTGGGCCCTATAGGACCTAAAGCCAGAAATAAGTATTCTAACTCAAACATTTTTCTGGAACATAAATAAACAAAAAACATTAATTTGCAATCAAAAATTGAAAATGGGGGTTCCCAGTTGAAAAAGTCAATTTAGATCCTATAAAAGCTAAACTAGATTCCAGAACCAGAATTTGATTACACCACAAAAAAAGTCTTAGAATTATACAACTTTTGTATTCAATATTTTTCCTACACTGAAAAAACAGTATAGCTAAGAGAACTATATTTTGGTCCTCAGAACCAAAAAATATTGCTATTAAACCAATGCTAGGGTATGGTCCTCAGAACTATACGAGTATAGGTGAGACAGCTATACAAGTTCGTTGATATGACAATACCATGTATAGCCATCGTAAACAAAATATTATGGCATCATTATCGCTCTTGTGAATTTTCGCGTGTGATAAAACAATAGGCGATACGCAAAAATAATCTTTCAAAGAAAGAAAAAATGCTCCAAACAAATCGACAAACATTTCGAAAAAATGACACTTCTTTCTCATTTCGAGGTTAGAGTCGCGTGCATGCGAAGCAATGTATAGGTCGCGCGACAAACCAGTATAGTTGTCTCACCTATACCGCATGGGTCGAGACACTATATACCGGTATAGGTCGAACAGCTATACTGTTTTTTCCGTGTAGAAATATAATAATAATATTATCAGCAAGGTTTTAGGTTATGAACAGATCGGACCTTTTATCTATATTCCTGCTTTACCGGCATTTCAGTTTTTGTAGCCACATTTCCATGCAAAATAAGTTACTCTGTGGAAAATTTATAAAATTGAATAACATGCACAGAAATAGGTCTTATCTTAATGCATTTTATTGTATTTCACGAACTTTCAATTAAGTATCTCATTTTGCATAGACACAGACTGAAATGCCGGTAAGGTAGGGATCTAGTCATGTAGTCCTGTTGACCCATGGCCTTAAACAATTATAAATTATTTTTATGCTGGAATTCAAAATAATTACACAGTGCGACAAATAAGTTTCGAGACTGGTCGTGGAAAACATCATTGAAACAATATATCTGAATACTTTTCGATTTTTTTACTCAAAATATTCTCCTCCAGTTTCAATACACTTGTTACAGCGATTCAATAGTGATTCAAATGCGTGTTCTAGCTCATTTTGTGCAATTGCCTCTAGTACTTGTGTTGTAGCTGTTTTGATTGTTGAAATGTCATTAAAAAAACACCCTTTCAACTTCAATTTCAATTTTGGGTATTTCCCATATTTTTGGGTAGTTTTGGCCAAATCAGGTGAATACGTCGGATGATTCAACACACGGACTTGATTTCGAGCCAAAAATTGACGAAATCCATGCATTATCATGCAACAGAGACTAGGTCTCTGGATCACGATATTCGGGTCGAATACGATGGATTCTGGCCATCAGACGCTTCAAAACTTCGAGATAATATGCGCCAGTAATTGTTTGGCCAGTTGGAATGAATTCTCTGTGGATAATTCCTTTGCTTTTCGATCATTTCAGGTGTCCGAGCTGAAATTGGCTTTCCTTCACGACTATCATCTTCTAACCTCTCTCTGCCTTCCAAAAAATGTTTTTGCCACAGAAAAACATTTGCTCTACTCAAACAATCATCACCGTACACTTGCTGCATCAACCAGAATGTTTCTGATGCATTTTTACCAAATTTTGCGTGAAATTTAATAACTGCTCGTTGTTTCATGTTAGTATTTCAACATCGACAAAAAAGTTGTTTTGGGAGAACCGTCATAACTTTGCTATTTATCAACTGATTGAAGCAAAACTAATATTAACGGAAAGAGGAATGTCACAGCTTTCAAACGCTGGTCTGAGCACATAGATGACGTTACTAGTTACTCAAATATGATTCGAGGCTGTCAAAAATGAGTTGATTCAGTTTTTTGCCTCTAACTAAACTTTCTACGAAAGCGGAATTATGAAACTGACTGGAAGATGGCAAAAGGTCATCGAACAAAATGGTCAATACATAATTGATTAATGTTGTTTATTTGTATTAGATAACTTGCTTTGAAAATCATGAAAAAAACGAAATGGCTTTGTTGCCAGCCTAATACTTTGTACACAAACACGTAGAAACCTAAAATCAATAAAATTTGCTAATTTGCTAAGTATCACATGCCCTTAAATTAACTCAGTTTTCATGTTCATTTCCCTAGGGATTGAAAGGGATACAATTTTGAAGTGCAACTTTTTTGATGGTTTTTTAATTACTGGATGAACTTTGTGTTGCAGGAATCCTTACGTTCGCGAGTGGCAATGGACTTTACTGGAAGTGTTGGAAGGATCGTGGAAGATCCCAAGGAAGCAAAGGATATTGCTGAAAAAGAGGGAATAATTTGGAAGCGAAGGTGGAGACCATTTTCACGACGTTCTCCTAGTTCCAACATAGGCAAAATTGGAATAGATAGTGGACTTCACGTAACACAACCTTGGTACCATGGAAATCTCAAGAGGGAAATGGCTGCTGCTATCATCAGAGATCGCGGTTCAGTGGATGGGTAATGTCCTTTTACTTTTCCCTGCATGCCTGCAATCAAGCTCAAATTTTTTGTAATAAAATTTCCCGTGAAAGCTTGAATTATAAGAAAAAAATTCTCATTAAATTGTTCAGTTTCAGTTTTAGTTTCCTTACTTTTAAAGCTATGGATCAACTGGGTCACGTGATGAAATTACTGTAAAATTTCCTGTGAGGTAAATTTTTTAGTTCACAAAATATCTTTTATTTTGAAACTTAGAAAATACAACAGTAAACAGTAGAGAACGTCTATCAACTTCGTTTTAGTGAATATTTTCCAGAAAAATGTACAGTTAATTGTAATTGTCGATAAGTCTTCTAGTTTTATTCTTTCTAACAATTTGTTTTGTAATTGTTACTAAAGAGAGTTCATTGTCTTTTATTATGTTTTTCACATTACCAGAAAGATATTTTGTAAATTAATATGTATTTGAATTACGTGGCCCGGTTGTTACATAACTTTATGAGATTCTGTATTATAGATATCTAGTATTTTTAATTTAAAGAGAAATTCTCTTGTAATTTCTAGTACACTAGATGTTTTGATAGTCGTGTTTATAAAATGGTTAATACTCTATTTAAAGTTAATGTAGTGAATGATCCACGTGTAGGGAGATCAGATGCAGGGTCAATTATTATTGGGGTTAATTAATCATTCGAGGTGCGATCGTCAGTGTCAAAGAAACTCCGAGAAAGAAATTCAGTCCAACTAATGTACATGTTATATCTTATTCGTATCTTTATGACTTTTTCTAATTTTTTATTTAAATTTGTATCTATGCTGCAATTTTATTCCTTAATGTTTATTCTATTTAATCAAAAGAAATCTGCTTAAACAACAAATTTATGAATAAACCTCCAGACTATATTCTATAGAGAGGTGCTCAGATTAATATTACGCAATCATCATAAAAATTAATGCATGTACATTATGAAGACCTTAAGTTTTAATTTTACATTAGAGCTCTACTTAATGGGTTGAAGATAAATTTTAATAGTAAATCCTAACTTGAATATCAATATAAAACTTGATTATTAATTTTAATTTATCAAATTATTCAGATTAAAATGTACAATTTATAATATTTTCGAGATTATCTACCTTCTTTTTAAACTCATTTTTTCCAATTTCTTTGTGAATTAAAGGGGGCATTTTGTAATAATATCAAAATAAATTTCAAAGAATAGTTGGTGAGAAAATATTGCAGTTTTTTGCTACTAAAATTTGAAAAAATGTGCAAAAATTGGTGAATAATTAGAATGAAAGAATTACAACTAAGAAACTCATAAATCTTTTGTTTATAGTGTTTTTCTGGTCAGAGAGAGTAAGAGCAATCCTGGATCCTACGTTCTGACATACAAATATAGCGACAAGGTCTTACACACCCAAATTCAACCTGTGAGTATTTGCTAATTGTTCAATCTGTTTTTCCAAAATAAATCATCGGGAATGTTTGCCTTACGAAATTCTGAATTCCAAGTACGACTTGCACCGAGTATTACTTTTACAACAGTCACAATAAAAAACAACCTTTTTTTTAAATCCTGACAATTTAGACATTATTCACATTAACTCCATATCTTTTTAAAATAGTATATTGCACAACAAATGAAGAAGAAACTAACGATGAATATTTTTTGCAGGTAGTTCAGATTTTTGAAAACAATCGAGAGTGTGTCCTTTTCACGTTGGACAAGGGAGTAACAAAATTTTACGATCTACTTCAAATGATTGAATTTTACCAATTAAACGCAGGATCTCTGCCTACGAGATTAACACACTTTGTGAACAATGCAGTTCCATTGCCAACTACGAGGCCAGAAGATGGTGCAGCCTCACCGTCACCACAGGACAGCAGTAAAAGATTTCCGACTCCAAGCAGCCCTCCCAAACAAACGAGTCCATCAAACATTTGAGTATAGGAGTCCCAGCAACCTGCTGATGTTAACGAACTTACAGTTATTGCTTACGAAGGTACCGACAACTTCGTTGAAAAAAACAACATCAATGGTCACGGTGGTAACGTTCGTTCGACACCTTCAGGTTGCTGGACTCTTTGCAAGGGTAGCTACGACGAGTGGGATTTGTAGCTTGCACTAGGACCAATACAAATAATGAGTAGATTTTGGATATGAAGAATAGCCAAGTGGCTGACCAAAGCGAAGAAGGCAATCGCGCAAAGATTTTGCCAGAAAGATAGCGTCATAAATGTTTTTTAAATAACTTTAGAGTCGTACTACAGTTCTTAATAACTCGTCATTCGCTAGAAGGTTAACGACTCAAAAAGCAGTACTGCGTGTTTAGATGAATACATGTTTTTCGATTTTCTACATGTCTACAACATACGTGTTTGAGCACTATACATATGTACGTTTAATACGAAATCTCCGGCCTTGTTGCAGAGGTCGAGAGAAGAGTGTGTTCGTTGCCGAATATTTGAAAGAGTAAGTGATGCGTGATTTGATACGCCGTTAGCGCAGGAAATATAATAACGATCCTCGTCGATATCGAGTTCGTCTTTGTACGCGAAGAATGCGAAGCTAAGTATTTTTACTTCTTCTTTTCTGATTTTCAACTATTTTCCTCTCCACAAAAAAGAGAAAAACTTGACGAGACTCCGTCCATAGCACAAGCATGGACCCTATTGTTTTTAGCGTAGTTTCAAAAAATTCAAATCTCAAGACTCACAGATCTCTATATTCTAAATTTTCAAACTGAAGTCTATAATTGTAAGTCAGAAATTTAGAAACGCGCTAAAACGAAACTTAGGCCAGTCTAGTCCGCATGCACGTGTCTTGTTGTCTCGTCAATTTCGCCTCATTTTAATGGCGTTTATTTTTCATTAACTGTATTTCCGTAAATATATATATATATACATATACATAAAAATGAAACGAGGCTTGAAAAAATATCCGTCACCGAATCATTACGGGACATCACATTTAATTTCATTGCTGTCTAGCAATCGATTGACCGGATATTGTTGAGTCTGGTCACGGATTACAAACATTTCGATACGTGGGAGGACAAAGTGAAAATGTAATAATATAATATATAACAATTAAATCATATTATACGAATTAGTCTAAGGCCTCTCGAAGTACCGAGGGACGAAGGAGCCGATCGTGTCGATCGCAAAATTTCTCTCGATGTTAAAAATCATTTCTCCGACTTCTGTAACCTTTTATTCAGAAAAATTTATTCTATAAAAAAAAATTTCTCTAGAGGAAGTTTCTCTTGATTCTAATTAAAAATTTAAAAACGTTTATCCACATATTTATTTCAGTGGTTGTCAATATTTATTAGGCTCATTAGAAGCATGAAATGCAATTAAAAATCTAATTACAATTATATTTATTTCTGCGTATACGGTTATTGATTCGTGATCTGTTCGTTAACTTATTGCTCTTCGCTCATAGAGAATTGTGATGATAAATTTTTGATTGTTTGATTGAATTTGCGATTTTCGAGCGGCTTCTTCGTGAGTCATGATCTCATATAGTTAACGAGACCTTTTAAAAAACTATGGCTATTGACGATAGAATATGGCAATTTTTTGCGGAAATCGAGGACGTTGAAGAAAAGCTGGGATGAGTCCAAGAGAAAAGAATGAGCGGTGAGAAATTCAACTGCATATAAATATCTTATTGTATATATTCTAAATCATAGTTTTTGTTTTCAAAGAAGTTAGAGGGGAAAGTTTGAAAAACAATTTAAAAGAAGGAAGATTTTGAGGCAGAAAATTACGCAATGTATTATTAATCTCGTCGAGGATGTTAATCCTACCCTAGTACCTAATTTTAATGGATATATTTTTTCATCGATTATTTATTTCTCTAAATTTGCATTAACGTGGACACGACCCACAAGTGCTCGTGTATTTTTGAAAAGTTTACAGTTCTTAAGTGCATATAAAGAAAGCAAAAATCCTAAAAACTTCATATTAAATTAAGTCTTAAAATAGTAGCGCTTTCTAGAACTGAACAGTAGAATTAATAAGAGTTTCTTAGATTGAAAAGTAAAAGATGACTTTTTCAGTACGATGTTTCCTTCGTTGCTTGACGTTGGCATAAAATTCCTTTTTGATATTAATATACCTGACAAAAATTTGTTCGGCCTTTTATGTAAATATGTCTATTTAGGCCAGACTTAATCATCCCTTTCTGTTTGCAAAATTACAAATATCTAACAACGTATGGTCAGTCAATTTCAATTTTTACAGTTGAAACCGTTTTCAAATTCTTTCATTAAACTTGGAATCATATTTCTGAGAATTTGAACTATAAAATCGGAAACGACGTCAAGTTTCAAGGAGCCTTCACATTAGGATTATATATAATACATTTAATACATATACATAAATATATATTAAATAAAATTTTACATATAACACTACAATTAACGATATTAAATCATACTGGAATATATTTTGTATTATTGTAATCACAAATTTACTGTGCAAGAAACGCAAAATAAGTGCGTATATCGTGCATACGATTTCACCAACGTCTGTTCAGAATAAAATGAAATAAAATCAGACGGTAACGGAATGCTAATATATGTCTTTTCATTTCATCACCCCGGAACTTTAGTTGTTTCTGAGCTTAATGCGCATGACTACTCTAATCAATAAAAGTACGAGAGGACGTCTTACATCTTTGTTTTTTAAATTATCAGATTTTAAATTCTAAAATTAGATATGGAAATTTCATAACTTTGAATTATCCTACTGTTTCGTTCTTTACAGGCTTTGGTGAAATCAAAATGAAATTGACACGTTTGAAACGGGCCCTTGGACTTATAATCTGCCAGTTAAAATCTGGTTCGATTAATTGGAGTGTTCATTCGCCAGTAAAATGTCGAGAGAATGAACTAAGAAAAGAGGCACCTATTTTCGACTGCACGAAAAGTATACATTAAGAGCGGATTTCTGATTAAACTTAAATTTTGTTCTTGAAGAGAGGAGAGTCTAAGAGATAGAGCACAAATTCGAGACAAAATAGACGAAGCGTCATGTGATAAACTTAGAGCGATTGTCTGCTTTCGAGCACATTGCTCGAAAGAATATTTTTGCAATTTCGCTTTTTCGCAATGCACCGAAACAGTCTTTCTGTTTTTCTTCGGATAATCTTGAACTTAAATTTATATTTTGCTTCTCTGAATACTTCATATCTCCCTAATATTTTACTTAAGTTGAAATACATAATATCAATTTGAATAATTTGTAAAAATTTTAATATTTTATATTATTATAAGTATTAAATATTAATCAAATAAAAAATTGATTTTTGTTCTCTGGATAACGCCTCACTACTTTTTAAATCTTTCAACTTTTCTTTAATACTACAAAGTAAAAGTAACACTGCAAACGGTGGTTTTCTTTCGTAGATTTCTACTTTCTAGTGAGAGAATCATGAACTGTTACTTGCTAAAAGTTCGAGAATGGAAGAATGATAGTGAGATCGAGGAAGAGAGAGAATAAAAGAATGCAATTTAATTATGAGAATGCATCAGTATTAAAATCATTGTATTAAAACAATGGTCGTTACATTCTAATTATTGGCAAGAGGTACAGAAGTCCTAGACTAACCTTTTCCTCAATGCGTGCTTCGTAGGTTAGTGTTTTTGCAAATAATAATAATAATAATAATAATAATAATAATAATAATAATAATAGAAAAAACAAATTTTAACATTAAGATGAGCCCTAGATGGGACATTAAATTAAAATTTAATACAGGGTGTCTGCGATAGATAACGACGATGGCAGAAAAAAGTAGTCGATCGATTAAACGCACAATACAATGAAGTTTTATGAACTGTAAAATACTTTTTATAAGGGTTTCGAGTTGTAAAATTTAAGTGGAATCAATTTTGGAACATTTTTATCGGCTAATGATTCATTTTTAAAGAGTTCATTATAAAATATTAAAAATTGGATAAATTTCTTTATTTTTATTAATTTAATTTTTAAACCCTTTTTAAAAATAAAAGTGGTTCAATGCCTTGTCGAGTTGAAAAGAGTCTTATAATTAATAACTACCAAAAAAGAAAAGAAAAGAAGAGGACGGAAAAGCGAGATGTATTTCAATAATGTACAATTAATTCCTGTTAGTGATCCTATAATATACAAAAAAACTGTATATTGCCGATAATCTGTGTTCTCGGTAATACCAACTCCAGGGCAGAAATTCTTTTTACTAAAATTATCCCATTAATATCTGTTTTTATAATACAATTATTCAAGTAAAATTATTAAACTCAATGTAACTCTGAGTAAAATGGATCGGGATCAATTTGGGTGAATCTTAATTCCGCCAAGATTCATTAAATGCTATATTTCTTATAAAAATGTTTTTGGCAAAAAGGAAAGGATTTCTGTCGGAGTAAAAATGCAATTCTTAGAATTTTAAAATTAACTAAGACACTGCGTCCCATGTAAAGTTTATTGTACAATGAAAATTTATAATATAACTACATATAAATTTCTGTATTTGCAGATAATTTGATCTAAACTCAAAGAAGAGATTTTATTATCAGCAAGTGTGTACTCAGAATTCACGGAGCGTTACAGCCATGTCGCGTTCGATAGTACTGTAATAAAATAATTATACGTCAGTGGTATTTGTTACGGTGGATTAAAATGTTCATTAGTCGATAAACTTTGCAACATATCCTCTCTTTCAGCAACGATTCATTCGCGTCCTACAGCGAGCAGATAATAAAACTCTGTAATACATGTAGGCATCCTTAGGCGAGGATCATTGTTATATCTTTGTATATGAATCTTTAATACACAATAAATATATGTATATCGTCATCCCAAGAAAACACATTATTTATTCTTATATACCTTTACCTTTCTAATATTCAAATGGCCATATTGTAATTACATTTCTATCAGCTTAAAATTATCTTTATTGTTATTTGTTGTTAGAGGAATATTCACTTCAATCGTTGAAAAAGTTAAATTTATGATTTACAATAACTATGAAGTTAATTATTGAGTTTTCTGAGACATTTCACGTGGTTCCTTTTCCCAATTTGAGAGTTTTCCGAGCCATCTTCAAAATTTAAACTATTAATAAATATTAAATTATCGAAAACTTTTTAAAATGAGATTTCAAATTCAAGAAATATTCTTGTCACTGCTTGCAGTTAGCTCAAATTTTGAATCAAGTTAACAAATAAATACTCTTCTCGCTTTTTTTACTATTTGGCAACGCTAAAGTAGTTTAAAAGTATTCAATGGCAACAATTGAGCCAACGGATTCAATAAGGGCATTTGCGCTCGAAAACACTGGAAAACGCAGCATAAATTAAAACTCGAAGTATCATGATAAATATATATACTTTTTTAATTTCGAGTTTTAATTTTTGCTGTGACGTCACGCGTCTGGACAATACTTTCCAGCCTTTTCGAGCGCATGTGCCCTTATTACATCCGTCGGCTCAATTGAGGGCCTGGATGTAGTAACAACACGAGCGCGCGAAACGTGGATAAGTATTGTCCAACCGATCGATATTTCCAGGAATTTTTTTTTTCAAAAATTGGCAAAAATAAAATTATGTTTTTATGTAGCGTGTTTTTACGGATCTTTTTTGTATTAACTATTTTTTGATCTGACAAATATTTTGTCGAAGAACAAATAAAATATCGAAAAATTTGTATTAGAGAATTCAATGTTTTTTAAAACTTGAATCGCGAAATCTCGGAAACCCTTGCATCAAATGAATTGAAATTTTTCATGCATGACGCTGACACATTACCATCGCCAATGGTTTTATAGCGAACAACAAAATGATCGTTCGGTGAATAATATTAAATAAAACATTCGTTACGCTCGCCTTTTTTCTGTGATTCGAAGAGTGCAATAATGTGGGCTCGATAGTGCGATAATTCAATTTTTCAATCGAATTGTCACGAGCCGAGTAAAGTCATTTTTAATAATCAATTTTCTATAACACAGGCCAACAAGAAAAAAAGTGGAATGAACTTTACATGTGAGTATACTAACCCTATGGATTTTGAGCCGTTGAATCCGAATCCGGTCTCAGAATTTCCCCTGGACCCCCCAGTTTTCCCTTAGCGTAGGGGAAATGTGTGAAATCTTTGAAATTTCAGTATCTGTGAAAGCAATTTTGATCTACGCAATATTAAATAAAACGATAATGTCTTCACGTATCTCGAGTCGCCTATTTCGAATCTCACTGTAGAATTTCCCTAGAGTACCTCAGAATTCTACTAGCCTTGGGGAAAAAGTGTTAAGCTGAGCAAAACTTGCGATTTCTGGAAGGTTCTATTTTTGCGCAAG
The DNA here is from genome assembly GCA_030998225.1 of Diplolepis rosae. Classification (NCBI taxonomy): domain Eukaryota; kingdom Metazoa; phylum Arthropoda; class Insecta; order Hymenoptera; family Diplolepididae; genus Diplolepis; species Diplolepis rosae. The sequence goes on along the minus strand of JAPYXD010000701.1, from coordinate 20,027,342 downwards.
AAAGCTTATATATTTTCATATTTTAAGTTCCTGAATTCATATCTGACGTGAAAAAAGTTTCACAGTACTTCAGAATTTCCCTAGCCTAGGGAAAATGTGCAAAGATAAGGGAAGCTTACAATTTCACGTAGCCTTTTTTTTATACGGAGAAGCTCATGTCTTCGCGTCTTTTGAGTAGCTGAATTCACATATGATATAGACTTTTTCTACAGGACCTAGAAATTTTCCTAGTCTAACGTAAAAAATGTAGTACGTGGGTTTTACGGTGACTTGATTTTTACGCGGAAAAGCTGACGAGCATATATCATGTGTTTAAGCATTGTGAGGGACAGAACTAAAATTTGTCCTCGTTTTTTCTGTTTTGTATATCACTTTAACTTTCTAGCATAGGAAAGAAAAGTTATAACTGAGAAAAACTACAGTTTCAATGTGGGCCGAACTTATGTATTTTAAAATTGGTAGCATGATTGAATCACACACAGGCTACGAATTATTTTTGACTCTCTTAATTTAACCTGGGCTTGTGGAAATTAATTTCAGTTTCAGAGAATTACTCCACGTTCATATGTAAATATATCCATATGCAAGTTGATTCTGTGAATTTGGTATACTCTTGAATCTTGAGCCTGTATCGCATATGCAACCCCATTTCAACGGGCAACCATGATTGTTCTTAACAAACTGCAAAATCCTGCTGCCTTGGCAGATACTGGGATCATGACAACTGCCCCGAAAGAGGATGTGTAGAATGATTCGTACTCAGGTTTGTTAAGGTAACGAAGACAGCGAAGGCGCGCTGCCCTGCAGGTGGGCGTTAAGGAGTGAGGATGATGCCGTAGTGTGTCCAACGATGAGTTGACATGGTCCTCGTCAAAGCTGGAAAGCCCTCATACTTAGGCCTAGGGAGGTATGAGGGTTATCATCCCTATGACGGCGGACTTACCTGCGGTCGGACCAGGATCCTTAACGTGTGACGATAAAAGAACAAGGAAAAGACGAACAAACTAACATCATGGAATTTTTGGTAGATTAGGGCAATTGTTAGAAGCTGGATAAAAATTCTGATGATAGAAATGAACACGGCAACTCAGAAGACGGAAAAATATCAGCTTTCCCGTACGAAAAAGGCCTGCATGAAACTTCGATTTTTGCACAATTTTCTACGTTTTTCCCTAGGCTAGGGAAATTCTGAAGTACTGTGGAACATTTTTCACGTCAGATATGAATTCAGGAACTCTAAATACGAAAATATATAAGCTTTTTTGTGCAAAAATAGAACCTTCCAGAAATCGCAAGTTTTGCTCAGCATAACACTTTTTCCCCAAGGCTAGTAGAATTCTGAGGTACTCTAGGGAAATTCTACAGTGAGATTTGAGCTAGGCGACTCGAGATACGTGAAAACATTATCGTTTTATTTAATATTACGTAGATCAAAATTGCTTTCGCAGATACTGAAATTTTTAAGATTTCACGCATTTCCCCTACGCTAGGAGAAAACTGGGGGGTCCAGGGAAAATTCTGAGACCGGATTTTGATTCAGCGGCTTAAAATCCATAGGGGTAATATACTCACATGTAAAGTTCATTCCACTTTTTTTTGTGGGTCTGTGTGACACGGCGCATTGTCTTGGTGAAAGAGCACTTTTTTCTTCTTCATTTGGAGCCGTTTCTCACCGATTTCGTTCTTCAAACGCATCAATTGGCCAATGTAACGTTCGCTATTGATCGTCTTACCTTTTTCAAAGTAGTCGATGAACAAAACTCCATGAGCATCCCAAAATACTGAGGCCATAACATTACCGGCCCACATTTGCGTTTTTGGCCGCTTTGAACGCTTCTCACCGACTGCAGTCCACTCGGCTGACGAACGCTTTGACTCCGGAGTGTAGTGGTGGATCCAGGTTTCGTCCATTGTTACATACCTACGCAAAAAATTCGGTTTATTTCGGCGAATCAACTCCAAACAGCGCTCGGAATCAACGACACGTTGTCGTTTCTGATCCACCGTGAGTAAACGCGGCACTCACTTTGACAACAGCTTCCTGATAGACAAATGTTCATACAAAATAGCGTAAACACTGCCGTATGATATCTTTAAGGTGTCGGCTATCTCACGCAATTTTAATTTACGGTTTTCGAAAACGATTTCTTGGACTTTTTTGATGGTTTCCCGTGTAACTACCTCATTTGGCCGGCCGGAGCGTTCAGCATCACAAATGGTTGTTTTTGATGGAGCAGAGTCTCCGTAGCACTTTTCAAGCCATTGCTGAGCTTGCACTGTGTTTTTTTTTTTCATCAAAAAGCAATGGTAAATCAACACACGAAATTGTTTCGAATGCATTGTTTTGAGAATATCAAGAGTAGCGTCACTTAAATCACTGTAACTCGTGGACCAAACATCAGAATGTCATGAAATTTTTACAGGTATCTTTTGAAGGTTGGAACTCATGAAAAATCATACAGAACTTTTGTTGGCAACGCCATCTATGTGTCAGTCCCGGGACTTATTGATCCACGTGTTAACTATTAGGTGCGCAACTAAGTTGCCGCTGTTTTTTTGATGAAAATGCAACTTTATTGTGAAAAAATGGTTACAAATGAATCATTCAAAATATTGCCCATCGTTAGCTACAACTTTTGCTTATCTTTCTGGTAGAGCTCGAATACAGTTACGGTAAAAGTGTTCATCTTTTGAGGCTATCCACGAATCAAGCAATTTTCCTTGTCTTCAAATGAGCGGAATTGCTGATCAGCCAGACTATGTGCCATCAACCGGAACAAGTAATAATCAGACAGTGCAATATCTTGGGAATACGGCAGGTGGGATAGGACTTCCCATTTGAGCGTTTCTAGGTAGGTTTTAACGGGTTTGGCAACGTGAGGCCGAACGTTGTCATGCTGTAGAATCACTTTTTCGTGCCTCTGTTCGTATTGTGGCCGTTTTTCGCGCAGTGCTCAGCTCAAACGCATCAATTGCGTTCGATACCGTTCCCCAGTGATGGTTTTGTTCGGTTTCAGCAGCTCATAATAAATAACATGAGCGTCTTCGAACGTTTTTGGCCTTCCTTTATGCGGACGGTCGTCAACATCGAAATTACCGTCTTTGAAGCGACGGAACCAATAACAGCACGTTGTTTCACTTAGAGCAGCATCTCCGTAAACTTTTGGGAGCTCTCGATGCGGTTCAGCCTCCGTTTTCTTCGAATGAAAGAAGAAACTCAACAATGTCCGCAAATGACGATTATTTGATACAAAATCAGGCATTTTCACACAACCAAAAGTATATGACGCCAAAAAAAAATCACTAATGTGTCAAAACGGTTTGTTTACCATATGTCTAAGCTTGGTTCATGACGTTTAAGTACTTAAAGTACAAAAAAAATGCACAATATAATTGCTATTATTGCACATCGTTCAATGTGATATTTGTCATGGAATTCTATTAATTATTATAGATTTTATTATTCATATATGTTATGTGCATTATGAATTTTTACAAATTATTGTCACTGTTTGGATTTCTTCATGTAAACTGTGTGCACGTCCTGTACACTCCGGTTAAAAATGCCATAAGTATTGAAGTTCCGAACCAATAAATTTTAAATTCAGCAAAAAACTTCTTGGAACGTCAGGGAACAAGAACCTTTACAGCAGTCCGTGCAAACTTAATTCAGGAAAAACTTCCGCGCGAGCCGAAAAAAATGCTCGACTACGAAGTGTAACAAAAGTTTTATTTAATATTGTTTAACGAACGATCATTTTGATGTTCACTATAAAACCATTGACGATGGTAATGTGTCAGCGTCATGCATGAAAAATTTCAATTCATTTGATCCAAGGGTTTTCGAGATTTCGCGATTCAAGTTTTAAAAAACATTGAATTCTCTAATACAAATTTTTCGATATTTTATTTTTTCTTCAACAAACTATTTGTCAGATCAAAAAATAGTAAACACAAGACATGTCACATAAGAAGATAATTTTATTTTTGCCAATTTTTGAAAAGAAAATTTCCCGGAAATATCGATCGGTTGGACAATACTTATCCGCGTTTCGCGCGCTCGTGCTGTTACTGCATCCAGGCCCTCAATTTGTTTCATTTGCTTTATGATCTAACCGTTTCTTATTATACTTATCAAGTGATAGCAGAATTATTTGTTCAAAAAATTTTAGCGCTGCACAGTAATATTTAATAAATTCTAAAATTGCATTCACAATATTTTTGAGATATTATTTTGAAAAAAAATACCACTAAGTTCTACTATTTTTTTGAATGAATAATTCCACTATATTTTATATTATGATTATGATTATGTCCAAGGGAAATAAAATGAGATCTACATCTCAAACCAATATCCGTGACTAGAAGATATTATCAGGTTATATTCGATGATTTATTTAAGCAAAGTGAAAAAATCACTGGAAATCACTACCGCAATCATCTTCTCTATTTGAGTGAAGAACAAGATAAAAAATGTCCATATCTTCTTCTTCTTATTGCTCGTGGCCTCTTGCCGTTCAGCAAATAGCCATAATTATATGATAATGGAAGTGTATAGAATTAGTCATCTCGTAGGTTTAAAATCAGATAATAAACAGAAGCGTCAAAAATGCAAGCCGAGGTAGAAAAAGTTGTAGTTGCATGCTTATGCAAAATCTAGTCGGAGCAGCGGCGATGTCCCACATAGACAGCCCGCGCCTACCTGCCAGAAGGGAAAGGGAGGGAGAGGACCGTAGGCAGGGCATTCCACCGAGCCATGTATCACAAGTCATTACAATATCATGTTTCCAGACTTGAAAAACCTCCCGAGCTCAGCCACGATAACACTGTCAGGATTAAAGGCTAAATCCCTGTAGTAGACCCATTCTGGAGGCACAGAGGGAAACCGCGCCGCCAGGAAATCGAAAAAGCCAGGTCTGGCCTCTAAGAGGAGAGAAATTCGGTGAAAAGATAAGAAAGGGTCTTCATTTCAGCACTACATCTGCACCTGGGGTCTAAGTTCCACGCCACCCTTACAAAGTGGTCCCTGAAGCAAACATGGGAGGATCTTGAACGAGTAACCAGGTTGATGGAGTTGCAAGGGGCATCATGGCCTCTAAACCAAGGTTTAGGTGTCTTAAAGAAAACGCGATCAAAGTAGCCATTGAGACATCGGCCACCCTTAACATGAAGCCGTAATGCCCGAACCCAGGAGTCGAAGTCGCCTTCAATAAGCTCATAATGTCCTCCGAGGAAACCCCACAGCGCACTGAAAACTGGAGGCACGTAGCCGATCTGGCGATAGAGTCTGCCATTATTCCCAAGAATACAAGCATATGCCAGAATTCAAGCCACAGATACGGACAGTCCGCGGCTCCTCGCCACGACGATCTGATGTGCGACCGCATGAACCAAAGGCAAAAGCATTGGATTATACAACCTGTCCGCCAATGCATTAATCGCCAATCTGGAATTAGTGAGAACAGCTGCCCTGGAGTAGTTTTTCCTGTTGATGTACTTAAAATCGTAGAGAATACAGAAGAGCTTAGCCGTACCTACCATGGCCCAGTCCTGCAACCTAACTCCGAAGCGATAGTTGGCGGACGGATCAATGAAGCTACAGCCCGACCTCTTGGCAACCGGATCAACCGAGCCGTCAGAGAAAAAATAGACACAGTCCGGAAGTTCCTCCACAAGGATCGAGTTCAAACAAGCTTGTGGGTCTTTCAAACCACGAACAGACAATCCCAGATCCAGAAGAAAATCCAATTCTATGTTAAGTTCAGCCCGCGGACATCGAAGTAAGCAGGTCGTCTGGTACGAGAGGATTCCCCAATCTGCGCGGAGCAAGCCCCATATAAAACCAGAAGACCGCATCTTGCCAGATTCACCTTGATGCTTTTCGTTGAGCCTTCTCGCATAGGAGCTGTAATTTTGGAGTAAGTGAGTTTCTTTACAGAAGATTGCATATCATGAAGCGTTTAGCTAATAGGAATCTGCACAGACTCAAAGGGGGCTCATTGGCCTCCGACAGCAAAACTGGAATTGGAGGCGAACGCATGCATCTTAATTCGGCACCCTATCGAGGACACGCAACACCGACTTATTCGCCCCCAAGAAAAATACAGCTCCCCACTTCAGAATGGCTCGAATTAGGCCTTAGTAATCGGTGAGAAGAGCAGATGGATCGGCCCCCCATGGAACTCTATTTATCACTTTGACGATGTTAACAGGTCTAAGAGCACGGTCCGTTATATAATTAATATAAAGTGCCTATGAATCCCGAATATCCAGGACAATTCCCGAATTCCTAATCGAGCTCTCCCGAACAACCAATACCAGACCAATCGTACAGGAGATTGCATCTGGGCTCCTGCGAGCCTTTGAGAAATAGCAAATTTACTATTTTCGGATGTAACACTGTCATACTATAATCGTATGATTTTATCTTAAAATGGTAAATCTTTTATATCAATATCACATAAAAAGTTGCTTACGAAAATTGTAACGGCACCTCTTATGAGATTCGAAAGAGATTCTTTTCGGTGCAGAGTACCCTACCCCGCGCAACCTAAAGATGTCCCATCTCTCCTAAATCATAGGATTACATGCATGTATCATCGTATACCTCTGCAAGACAGAACCCCGACTCAACAGCATGGGACCAATCAGGAATGAGAGCATCTGTCCCATAAGTGATCAGAGCCATAAGTGTCGTTCAACACACTTGTCGAAGGCAGATGAGCTAGTGACAAGAAGATGAAGATAAGGTCGAGGTAAGTGCACCGGTGACCTGGGCGAGGCACCAGTATGATTGCAGAATTATTAATTGGAATCAAGTCCCTGTCCATAACAGCACGGCTGAGCTCCCGACCCATGGAGTTTGTATACTGGGAGCCCCAAAGCTGCCCATGCGGATTAAATTTCCACGAAGAATAATGCCATAACAATCCTTGAAAGGGGCCAGCAATGACCCTCACTCATTAGCCGTTACCCTAGGAAAAGGGGGAGAATAGGCAGAGATGATGCCCACGGGTCCAAAAGACGACTCACCCTAAAGCGTGATGATTTCACCCCACAAAATGTTTTTCAGGTGTCCAGCTCCGATTTTTAAAATTTTTTTGGTATGTTGTAGAGGACAAAAAAATAAGCAATACGTGTTTTTTTATATCAGCCCTTTCTCATAGTTGAGGAATAAAACTACGCCCCCCAATTTTTTCGGAGAGCAAAAATATTTCTAACTAGAACAATATAATAGTGAAAAAATACATGAGCAAAAAATTAAAATATTTATTTGATTTTAAAAGAAATGAATGAATATCATTTCGTGATGCCAGAATAGTGATTGAACAAATAATCACCACCACCAAAGGTGAACTATGGATAATTAACTAGTTACATATGACATTCAATAAAAAATTCAAGAGACGCGTAATGTTTGGATACAGGGTTGCAGAAATAGTACTTAGTTCATTGTCAATTAATTACTTAAAGTTCAAGTATAAATCGAAAATTTTCTAATTAAGAATTAAGATTTAATTTCTAATTAAAATTTTTCTATATTTAATATTCAAGGATTAATTTTTAATTAAATTTTTTTCAATAGACAATTGAAATTTAATTTTGTTTAAATTCAAAAAATTTTAATTAATAATTTAAGTTTCATTTTCAATTAGAAAAATGTTAAGTAAAAATTAAATTGTCAATTAAATAAAATTCAATTGAAATTAAAATTTTAATTTTCAATGAAAATTCGTTTAATTAACGATTATAAGCTAACTGATAATTACAGCCTAATTGAATTAAAAATCTAATCGATTATTTGCAACTCTGCTTGGATAAACACGTGGAAAGAAAACATTTATTGATTGTGAGAATTAAAATGATTTAATTCTTAAGAAATTATTTTACATATTACGACCGAGGCATCTATTTTTTTCACAATCAGTGTCATAATTCACGCGCAACGAGTTTTATAACATTGTTTACTATGACCGAAAATCGCATATGAATCAATTTTATTGACCTGGCTGTGATGAAATACTTTGTTTTGCAAATATTTTTTCACCAGTTTTTCACTCGCTTCTTTAATCGCATTGCAGTAAGAATTAAACGTGTCCACAGAATTTTTTTTTTTATGTTAAGAATTTTCGAAATTTTCCTCATCAAAGATGATATTTAAACCTATGAATGTGATAAATATGTTGCTAGCAACATTTCAAACGATGTACTTGATGGAAACTCCCGTAACTAGGGAGGAAATTGATTTTAAAAAATCAATTCAATGATTTGATGATAAAAAATCTGGACTGTTCCGAAGAATTATATTTCGGAGTTTGTTCACAACGTTACAAAGATGTTGATCTGGAATATAAAAGGAGAGCAGTGGAATTTTGGAATAACAACGGGAAAAGGTGCAAACTTGGTAATGTTCAACATAACTTTAAACTTGTGTCTTCTGAACGTCAATTACGAAAATGGGCTAATCAATTGGAGGTAAGGGGAACCAAAAAAGAAAAGTTGTTAAAAATTTCCGAGTATGTAATACAAAAATTGAGGAATGCCACTGAGGCTGGATATATTTTGCATGATAGAGACCTTCGACAACCGGCTTTGAAAGCATATAAAGAGCTGGGTGATAGTAGCATGGTATTTAAAGCCTCTCGGAAGTGGATACATAATTTCAAAATAGCTCATCGTATTGATTCAAGAAAAGTAACCAAGTTTATTACGCCCAAGTCTATAGAAGATGACGAAGTTTTAAATACAAAAGCTACAGAATTCGTTAATGAGATAACCTTTGGTTGGAAGGTATGGACCAGAAAATCTGTGTAATTTTGATCAGAGTGGATTTCAGTTGGAATTCCACTCTAAACGTACTTTGGCAATCGAAGCTACAAAAAAAGCATTGTAGAATGTTTTGTACAATCAGTACCATCAACTACACATAGTTACACAATATAGCCCATTATAACTGCTGATGGAAAATTATTGTCGCCCCTCTTTATGGTGTTACAAGAAACAAATGGACAACTTGGACCAATAGTAGAAAAAAAATTCTTTAGGCCCACAATTGTGCATGTGACAGCATCAAAATCTGAAAAATTCACGTCTGGTATTGTATATGTCAAAATGTCTTGATTTATAATTTTTTTAGGAAAAATATATCCTTTGGTACGCATATGCATATTATAATTCTGTTTTAAAATTGCAGCTCACTTTAAAGCTTAGTTAGAAGAGGTTTTTTTTACGAAAACCAATAAAGAAAGTGTGCTTTTATTAGACTCGTGGAGCAGACATTTTGAAAAAGATGTGCAGGATGCAAAGCCACTGGGTAAAGATATCATATTAAAAATTATACCGAAAGGTACCACTGGACAAATTCAACCTTTAGATGTGTATGGATTCAGGATATGGAAGAATTATATTAGACGTTTTTCTGATGACGTACTGCTTCACAATTACGACGTAAATCTTCATTTACGAAATAATGTTATTAAATTGCAATCCCTTATACATAACCAATTGTCTTCTCCGAGGTATAAAAATATGTTCAAGTACGCTTGGTGCAAAAGCGAATATGTAGATACAAAACATACAAGTAAACCCGTAAGGTTTCAGAGACTACTACTATAATTTGTGCTCCACTGGTTTTTGGAAATTTTCAATAGATTTTCGTTAAGAATATTACCGCACAGTTCGGAAATTTCGGAACAAAGTCGGGAATTTTTCAAGAACAAATTTTTTCCGTGTATCCTAAAACATATTGTAATTTAAATGACATGCAAAAGAAAGCATGTAATTCACTAAACGGAGAGGCCTAAACGTTTAGAATTTCCACTAAACAACGATTTAATTTAGTAAAACACATGTACTAAATGTGTACTGAATTTTAGAAAAATTGTATGACTATATGATTATATCAAACTCAACTATAACTTATATTAAAAGGATGGGGATAAGGATAGGAGGTGATACATATTCCTTGGCATAGTGAATATAGGTTCAGAGATAGATAGACATAGCGTTTTAGAGATGCAAATTGACTAATTAACTTTTTTGCATTATATTATAAACCAATGTACAAACAAAATTTTTCCAAATTGATTATTTTATATAGTTTATATTAACTTATAATGACATTTATCATAACATTTATTTATTATCTTAAGAGGCAGTATCATGATATAGTGGGCGGGGGGAATGGTGGTATTTTCCGCAATACAACCTATGGCCAATCCGCCACTGGAATATTCTCTTCAATTTTAAAAATAATTTAGAAAAAAACTTAAAATTTTGAAAAGAAGTCACAAACGACAATACATTAGACAATTTTGGTTAAATCTTATATATCCGGTTGTGTTCGAAAGGAGGATGTTAAAAATAGGCCATTTGTGGCCTGCGAGTGTAAAGTGACTACGCACCATAAAATTGTTTTTAGTCTATTTTAGAGGGGACAGTGACATTTATTTCGTTGTGAGGTACTGGGAAGATAGAAAGAATAAACGAAGTAAAGTTCGTCTCACCCGGTAATGACGGGGAGCATGTACACATATCCTTGGCTTATATTTCATAAACTCGTGGCTTTATTTTTAATAAACTTGGTATACAAGGGTTTTCAGTGATATTCTTTTGAATTTCGAAGTCAGGTATACGAGATTCAAGATGACGAGTCCAACACGGCCGCCAACAAAATGGTATAAACATGCAAATGTTTTTTAAAATACATAAAGATCATATTACAAAGGGTCTTCATGGTGCTCTTCTCGATTCTGAGAGACTCTGAGCTCAAGATGGCAGATCCAGTATGGCTACCGTTGAAATGTAATTCAATATTGATGTTACATAAGTTTTTGATAGCGCTGTTTTAAAATCTGAAGTAAAAGAAATTCATGATGACAGACACAATATGGCCGATAGTAAAATTGTCAAAAATTTCAAATGGTTGATACTCATTAAATTCATATTAAAAAGATTTCTTATAATTCTTTTTTTCGATTGATAGTTGATTGCTGATAACTCATTATGCGTTGGTGAATCAAGAAGTATGTAAAGAATGCAAAGTTTCGTTCTTCTGGGAGCTCATCAATGCTACGTAGACCTGTGTTATCAGCAGATTGAGAGGAAAGATATTTGCACTGTATTTACATCCTATTAACCTATTTAAAAGAACAAAAAATATTTACTATCTATTTACGAAAGCCTTCAACCTTCTACTATTTCTGAATTATTGAAAACTGTATGTTCAGTGTCCATCGTCCGTTTTGTCCTCTGATTCTGATATAGACTGCGCATCGAAATAACCACTCAAATGTTGGGCAAGTATTGGGATAGTGTTTAAGAAGCGAGCCTTACCAAAAAACCAGATTAAGGTGGTAACATGAGAACAGCACCCTACAACACGTTACCCGACTTTACAATTGCTGGTATGTTCAATAATGTCATTAATTCCAGTCACTGTTTTATCGACAAACACATAGATAAAATACTTGACTGAATTAGAATGCTTAGAACGTAAGAGAGCTTTGAATATAGTGCCATTCATAAAGTCTAAATCTATTCCATATTTGCGGTAGTCACTGTGTAACGTTTCTGCAGAAACTTCGCACTCGAAATCTCCCGCTTCATTCAAGTTATCGGCATAGTAATTCCTCGAAATTTTTATTTGATAAGTGCCACATGCATACAAATGACGATGAGAGTCATCCAGTCGGGGAAATAAATTTATTTTAAGAACCTCAATGCGTCGGAAGTACGACTTTAGTGCATTGAGGTCATTTTCTCGAACTAATAAAGAAAGGGCATTGTCTTTATTCGAAAAACTTAGCATTCGCAGAGTAATCAATTCGTCCATTTCGGATGTAGTAGTTGGTTTGAATGTCATGTTTAGTAAGGCACAAGCAATTCTGAAATCCACAAACATATACGGAATTGTAGTAATTTGAATGGTCTTGTCAAAATACTGAAATGTTTTCTTGATTCTGCCGTTCGGGACTTCAACAATATAACGATTTTTTGTTACAAGCCGAAACCGAAACAGGAAGGTTAGAAGTTGCAAAATCATCTGGAACCTTGAAAGAATCGCCTTCTCCATGATGAGAACAGGCGCGTGCATCATAAGGAACGTATACATTATTTGTTTGAATGAAAATTTCAAGGCATTTTTCTCTGGAGAGCCGTCATAGAACTCTCCTTTTGCAACCAAATACACATTTATTATGTGATTCTTGGGTACTGACAAATAGCAGAGTGATACTCTGACTCTTAGTGTCAGTCTCGTCGACACTAGCAGGGAGCTAATTATCAGATGAAAACCTCCTCGATCTTTTTTTAACTAAATAACATTTTTTACAGAAGAATACACCATCCATTTGATGATACTTGGAGCGAACCCTTTTTTCCGGGGATCGTTCACACATGGAGCAAATGGGCATGGTAGTTCAATACCAGAATATCCAAACAGAACTAGTCAAACCAAACCGAACAGACGTTTGGATTCAGATCGTCAGAAATCTGGATCTGTACTTTTGTGAAAGTATACTTGAATACTTAGAAAGAAACAAATATATGTTATAGGTTATAAGAGTTCAAACCTAAATCGTAAACTTATGTAACATCAATATTGAATTATATTTCAACGCTACCCATATTGGATCCGCCATCTTAAACTCAGATTTTTCCTGCTCGAAATCGAGAAGAGCACCATTAAGACCCTTTGTAATATGATCTTTATGTATTTTGAAAAATATTTGCATGTTCAAACGATTTTGGCGTCGGCTGTATTGGACTCGTCATCTTGAACCTCGTATTCCTGACTTCGAAATTCAAAAAAATATCACCGAAAACTATTGTATGCCTATTTTATTGAAAATAAAGCGACGAGTTTATGAAATATATTTGTAAGCCAAGGATATGTGTACATGCTCCGCATCGTTACGGGGTAAGACAAACTTTACTTCGCTCATTCTTTCTATGTTCCCAGTACCCCACAACGAAATAAATGTCACTGTCCCCTCTAAAATAGACCAAATAACAATTTTTTGGTGCGTAGTCACTTTACACTCGCAGTCCAAAAATGGCCTATTTTTAACATCCTCCTTTGTTAGGTTACGTACGAAATTGATCCGGTCAGGTTTAAAATTTGTCCGGCTGATCGCGCACAAAAATAAGTCGGAGTTCTGTCTATCCATGACCGTTTTTTATGCGGTTCAAGGAACCCGATTAATCCAAGATGTGTCCGATGTTGTCCGTTTTCTGTACGGTTTGAAGAATGCATTTCGTCCTTATTGTGTCTGGTCATATCCGTATTTTGTTCGGTTTGAAAACGCAATTTAACCGATTTGTATTTGAACATGTCCGTTTTTTGTATGGTTTGTGAAAAGCTCGTGATCCGGATTGAGTCCGTTCTTGTAAGTTTTTTGTACGCTATCATAAATGCAATTAATCCGGATTTCGTCCGGTGAAGTCTATTTTGACTTAAATAAAAATAATTTCCCGTTTCAAATTGCGGATTGTTTCGGACTTATGCCGGATTTGATGTTTTTGACTGGACAGATTTCTGATTCAACCAGACGATTTTCGATTTTGACATGAACGAAAATAATTTCCCGTTCTATAAGTTGCGGTCAAATTTCGAATTGTTTCTGACTCATTTCAGATTATTTGCGGACAATTTTCCAATTGAAGCTGACATGTTCGGAAAAAAATCGTAGATTGGACTCATTTTGAACAAATTTCGGAATCCAGAATTTGTTCGAAATTTTTTGCAGGGTGTTGAATAAAATTGACAAATTAATAAATTTTCCTAAGTAAATTTAGCAAAATATAATTTCTTGGGTAAAAAGCACTTATAAGAATAGAGAGAAAGAATAAGACTGGCCGAAAAACTGTTAAATTCATACCTAATTATTCCAAATCATTCCAATCGATTATGTCGATGATTAGAAGATCACTCTATCACTCACCGTGATAGAGAACTTTTAACATCATTTTAAGACAAGATGGAATTTCCATAAGGTTTTACAAATTTGAAAAATATTCTCTGTGAAAAAAGGAACACTTTAATTAAAACGAAAAATATACATCTTATCAAAAAATCCTTACATTAAAATTTATAGACCTCTTTCAAGCAAACAATTTTGCATCCTGATATTGTTGTATATCGCATCGTTTAGTTGGAAAACAGGATTTTTATTTTTCAATGTTATTTTTTTCAATAACAACGAAATAGTATGTTGTGCAACTAGAGGAAAAAAAGTAGTTTTTGCGAGTGTGAAGTTTGATGCCCGAAAAAATCGAGGGCAACAATAACACAATTATAAAAAATACTTTTCCCGTGTTGCACACGATTTTTTTCTACTGGGGGCTCGAAAAACGGATAAATTTACCCCGCGGGGGTCAGCAGAATACACTTTATGACCCGCTAGTAGGAAAAAATACATTTATTATAAAAAATGTATTGATGGATACTTCCCGAGTCGAAAAATCGAATGCCTCATTTGAGCCTCTGCGACATAATTTTGAGGCTGAAGAGGGGTAAAAGAGGTTCTTGTTCGTATTTTTGAACCTCTTTTAAGCCTCCAGACTTGACTTACGTCCGTTTTAGGCTCAAGAGGTTCAAAGGAGGTCATACATTACGACGGGAAAAGTGCCTGTGAGGCTCTTCTCGATTGAAGAGGTTCCTGAGCGTTAAAAGAGGTTGAAAAATAAAATACAGAGGCTAAAGAGGGTTAAATGGTGACTTAACGATTATCAATAGGCTTTAAAGAGGTTGTGGAGGCTTAAAATGTTTCAAATGAGTTTCAACATCACCAAGAGGCTCATATGAGGCCCTCGAAATTTCGACTCGGGTTTGTAGGCCTTATTTTAGCAATCAATTTAACATCCTGACATTTTTTTTTGGTATCTCGCATATGGGGCAAAATTGGGCAAGTGTACCAGCCTAAAAATTTTTTGACTTCAATCTTATTGAAACACATATATTTTAAAAAAATTTTATTGTTTAAAATTGTTTTTCATTGATTTTTTAAAAATTATTTAAAGCTGTATATGAGTTTCAAATTTAATTAATTCGGGGTGCTTTTTGGTGTGATTAAAAAAAGTAAAGAACACGTGACTCCGAAACTGCAAGCTTCAACAAATCGCCAAAATTCAAGATAATTATATTATAATAATATTAATGGACACAATACACAATAAGACCTACGAAGTGTTTACTTACAGTGTTCAGCGGCTCTCGGCGCGGCAGCCGAGCGCAAGAATCCTCTTATAAGTCCAATAGCAATTTTCGCCCCACTTTCTACTTTGGATGATTTTTAAGGGAAAGAATGAAGCTTTTTATTAAAATATTTTTTTTTAATTTAAGGGGTCGCATTTTTAAAAAAACTCAAAAATATGTTTAAAATGGTAAAATGAGCATGAAATATTTTTTATTACAAAATCATTATTTTTATCGGAAAGCTCATAAAAAAAGTTTAAAAACACTCATATAAAAATTAAGTTGATCAACTTTAACAGAAGTTACACGGAAAAATATTTGACTGAATGATTCAGATGGAATGGTAATAAAAATTCTTATTGTAGTCACTTATTCATCTGGTATCATGAAAGTGAATATCGCTGTTCTAACTAAATTAAATTTAGAAGACAGATTTGTTGTTTATCTAGTATTTCTCATCATTTGAACTATGATACTACATATATACTATGATGATTAGTTTTTTTTTATAACATTAAAGGTAATTATCCTATCTTAACGACATCAATTAAAAAATTTTAGACAGTTGAATTGCGAATAAAGTAAGCTGTCGTTTGATCTGATTGGATAATTAGAAGCGGAGAAAATTAGGAAAAACCGGGAAATTTAGCTTTTGTTAAACAAATTAATATCTCAGTTAATTTTTAACTTTTTAGGTTGAGGTTTGATGGAAAAGTAGCAGACTACTCAGTGAGCCTACTCGCCTTCTCCCCCCACCTCTATCACTTTGCTGCGTTCAGGCGTTTGAAGCCATGTTCGGGGCTTTTTTTAATAAACTTTGCAACATTTTAGCGAAAAACCAAGATTGACGTTCTGTTGTGCTTGATTTATATTTTTAAAAGCCGTTTTCAAAATGAAAATCGGACCACCTCTGCGGCAAGCAGACATTTTGCATTTAACGCATTAAATAAATTAAAGTGTCAATAGCGCGGAAACATATTATCTTAAAGTGTCCGTTTTTCATATATTTTAAGAGCATAAAGTCTGCTACTTTTCCACCAAACCTCAACCTAAAAAGTTAAAAATTAACTGAGATATTAATTTGTTTAACAAAAGCTAAATTTCCCGGTTTTTCTAAATTTCCCTCGCTTTTAATTATCCAATCAGATCAAGCGATAGCTCATTTTGTTCGCAATTCAATTGTCTACAACTTTCTAATTGATGTTATTAAGATTGGATAATTACCTTTAATGATATAAACAAAAAACTAAAAAATCTGCCCGCTTCGCGGGCACATTCTCATCGCGCGCTTTGCGCGCAGCTCGCTTCTCTCGCAAGTTTGAGCGCGCTTAGGGCACGCGATTTGATCGTCGCGCTTCGCGCTCCGTTCTTTCTGGACCTTGCACTTCGCGCTGGGTCTTGTGCTCTTCACATACATTCAAGTTTATTTATTATAATTTGATAATGAAGCAAACCAATTTTATAATAATATCACAGATAATGTGAATTACATATTTTCTCAAAGTCACTCAATTTCTTTTTGAAATTAAGTGAAACAGGAAATTCAATTTACTTAAGGCTCTATCAGCCTTAAGGAACACATTCTCATCATGGCGCTCGCGCTTCGCGCTCGATTTTCTGTATACATTTCAGTAACTTTTTAATAAATTACATGATTAAAATAATTTATTTTCTTCCAAATCTCTCAAAAAGGAAAAACAATCGTAGACTTTATGTAAGAAAACGATTTTGCAGAACAACGCTTATTTCGTATCTCACATATTTTGGTGAAAAAAATCGGATTTTTTAAATATTCATAATCAAAACATAAAATATACATCCTGTCCCGAAATGTCTTAATGAGAATTTGTAGACCTCATTTAGGCAAACAATTTTCCATCTAAACGTTTTTTTTTGTATCTCTCATATTTTGTCTAAAAAATGGAATTTTTGAATTTTAATCGTATTTTTTGGAATTGAAACGAAAAGTATATGTTTTATCAGAAACTGTGTGAGACAAAATTTGTAGATCTTTTTAAAACGAACAACTTTGTATTCTTACGTTTTTTTCGTGTTTCGAATATTATTGCTAAAAAATTGAATTTTGGATTTTCAATAGTTTTTTTTTTAATTAAAAAGATAAATATGCATCTTATGAAAAAATGTTACAATTTAAATTTGTAGGTCTTTATTTATTTAATAATATTGTATCATAACGTTTTTTCGTATCTCGTATAATTTAACTTGAAAATGGAATTTTGATATTGAGTTTTTTCGAATTTGAATATGCTGTGACATTTCTAATTTTGATTTAATCAAAAAATGTTGTCAGGATAATTTGTAGAGATTTATGAGCATACAATTTTCCATCTAAACGTTTTTTTTGTACCTCTCATATTTTGCCTAAAAAATGGAATTTTTGAATTTTAATCGTATTTTTTGGAATTGAAACGAAAAGTATATGTTTTATCAGAAACTGTGTGAGACAAAATTTGTAGATCTTTTTAAAACGAACAACTTTGTATTCTTACGTTTTTTTCGTGTTTCGAATATTATTGCTAAAAAATTGAATTTTGGATTTTCAATAGTTTTTTTTTTTTAATTAAAAAGATAAATATGCATCTTATTAAAAAATGTTACAATTCAAATTTGTAGGTCTTTATTTATTTAATAATATTGTATCATAACGTTTTTTCGTATCTCGTATAATTTAACTGGAAAATGGAATTTTGATATTGACTTTTTTCGAATTTGAATATGCTGTGACATTTCTAATTTTGATTTAATCAAAAAATGTTATCAGGATAATTTGTAGAGATTTATGAGCACTATCAAAAACCAGTATTGAAATTTTTGATTTTTTAAAAAAATTATTTTCAAAAACACAAAAGTAGTGCTCAATCTCTCAATTTTGATTGGATGTGGCTGGTTAACCAACTTGTCCTTACTTTTTCGGCTCCGATAAAGTGTACCAAAGCTCAATTCAATCTGATAATTCTATCGAGAGTTATGCCGCACACGACCTACAGACAGACAGACAGACAGACAGACACTTTCGTAAAAACCCTTTTTTATGACTCAGGGGGTCTCAAAACGTAAAGATTTGATGAAAATATCGAAAGTCATTTTTCACTTAAAACCAATACCTTCTCATCCATGATGAGAATGTAAAAAAGTGCGATTTTTTTGTCTTAAATGTTAATAAAAAATTTATAAATCATATTTCGTTGTCGAAAACATGACACAATTGTCACGTCCCGCGACGTATTTGAATGTATATAATACACACAGGCTTGATTGAGTTAAGAAATCTATGAGGAAATCGATAAAGGGGAATAGGGAGTAGGGGAAGTAGGGAGCAGTATAGGGCCCCTTCTCCTCTAAGAAGATATGACTACGTCACGATTTTCGCTGACCGTCCATTTGTATGAAAAAATATAAAAGAGGCCCACACCAAGAGAAAGCAGTCAGTAAATTCTTCGTCTAGTTCGACACTTAAATTTTCCTTCGGATTTATAACCGGTCTCGCGACAATAGTCCAGTGCGGCATTTCAATTTAACTTCGGAAATCTCTGAGTTTGAGATTAATAAAATTCGACCGGGACAATTTCAAATCCAAGTTCGGGAGTCGTAAAAGTCATCGTGGACTTGTATAGATCTTTGTAAAGATCTTCGAACAGTGTCATAAATTTGGATCACCGCCCTTTACGGAATATAACTGTGCGGCCTATAACTCCGTCTCTCTCACACACTTAGAATACACCTGTGGGGATCCAGTATTTACTACTCACCACCGTGTGGATTAACCCTCAACATAAAGGTACCGAATCTCTCTCTCTCTATCTTTATTCTTTGTCTCTTTCTCACCCACGTACCAACCAGCCTGTGCCTACATTATATAAGAATTCTCTTAACGAATGTATATCCGGAAATTTTAACCAGTAAAATAAACTCAATTTGTATTATTTTCATAATCATTGTGTCTTTCATTGACTTAACCTCATCCCTAAGCGAGGATCATTCGATCCTAACTTAAAACGAGGAATCTTCGATCAAAGTAAGTATATTTGCGTACTTGTGACGTAACACAATTACTCCATGACCAACCTTTCTTCTGATGGCGCAGTCCGTTCTCTGAAATAAATAATGTCCTAAATCATTCATAACAAATTCCCTGTTGCTTGAACTATTGGGGGATGAGAAGAGGTCCACTAGGACTGTAATTCAGAGAAGTTTATAAAAAATTGAAGGCAATAAATTTTTGGCTGATACACTTGGCAAATTTTGCCCCATATTTTAACTGAAATGTGGAATTCGATTATTGATTTTTTTCAAGTTTTAAAATAGTGTAACTATGGTAATTTTATCTCAATCTACAAACTAAAACAAACTGGAATTATTGCGTCACAAGCTAAAAATTAAGTTGGCCCCTCAATTCCATAGAATTGAATACATATGAGGGGCCAATAAGTAGTTTTTATTTTGTTTAACTATGAAGCAATTCTTCAATCGTTTCTGAAAAAAAATATATATTGCAACCTGGAATGTGAGCATGATATAGGATAAAAATAGTGGGTATACCAAAAGTACTTCATTAAAAAAAAATTATTTAAAAATTTTAAGAATTTTTTTTATCTCCTTATAATCAACAGAATTGGTTCTTGAATTTGTTTCATAACCTTTTTAGTATCCTCTGTAAAATATATTTTAGCCATCGAGATGGGTTAAGCTATTTTGGAGAAAATTTGATTTTTTCATTTTCCAAAATTTGTTTATAACTTTTGTAAAAAAATTTCTTTTGAGTTTATACTTGGGGTGAATTTATCTTTTAGGGGTAGTCACTCACCCCCACAATATAGATCTCATCCGAGCGGGGGCACCCAGGTCATGCTTATCCTGCTACGGTCTTTGTAATAATATTGAAAGACCCAGTCGCCATTATGACTAGAATTATATAAGATTTGAAAATAAGTTTGTTGCGGCTTGCGCGCGCAAAGTTGCAACAGGTAAAGGTGAAAACGGCAGGGGCCGGCCTGCGTTCGCAGGTGTAGTGACGGAGGAGGTTGACTCTTGAAAGTGGGAGTCAAACCTGACCGGTAGGTTTACAATACTGGGTATCCCGGAGCTCTTTCGATCGACAGTCTCGTACAGAAAGTCGGTGAACGACCAGGTACAATAATGTGATCGTTTGTGAAGTGTAAGTTTTTTTACTATTTTTATTCTATTTTGTTACATTTTTATTTTAAAATTGCCGCCTTTTTCGTTCCGCGAATTTGTAAAAGTTAAGTTCTGTTCTTTCTTAAATTCGAAAGACACATTTTATGTGTACTATTCATCAACATATTCCCTGCCGTAAGTACGACGTTCGGAAAGCAAAACTGTTGGGGGAATGTACCATAAGCGCAAAAGAGAAAGAGGGAGAACAATAGGAAACGTGGCCTCGAATCTCTACACTAATTAGGACAATCTTATATAAATTCCCATGGTTCTAAAATCATAGTATTTTAAGCAGATACACTTTTTCCAAAAAGAGAAAAAGGCTCCAAATTGTGTGGTACCAGTCAAAAGTGATTGATTTTCAATTAACGATGATTTAAGTCAATCACTGATTAAAATTATTAAGAATTCTATCTCTTTCAGATTTATAGAGTATCTTATGAAATTTCCTATAAATCAAAAGTAATGATAGAGAAATTTCTGATACATTCCACACTGGAAATTTCGTTGAAGGTTTTTCTTATATCATTTGCTTCTTATAAATGATTTTAGCATCAAAGGAACGAAAATTTGATTTCATTTTTAGTAATGATGTCTAGAAGAGATATTTTGAATAACAGTTGTAACTTGATTACTGACTTATCAACATCATGTTCCAGTTAGAGATAGCCGTAGGAGTTTTAAACATAAATATTAGGAAATCGTCCATTCAAAACTATTTATTTTAATTTTAAATATAATATTCTGGTCATAAGCAATTACAACACATGAGAATATGATTACCACACAATAAATCTGTGATTAGCAATTTTAATACTAATGATTTCCATATGCCAATGATAATTCACAAGAATTGTACCTCTCAATCATAATTCAAACAAGATTAAAATTCGAGTATTTATTGCCAATACCGTTATGTACGCAATAATTTTCTTATTATATTTGTTGTTTTTATTATATTGCATCTTTAGATAAAAATTTGCGCATCTAAATTTTAATTTACTCAGAAAAAAATTCTATTCAAATTTTAAAAATCGTTTCTTTATCTCACTTTTCTTAATTCAAAATAAAAATGTGTTTATAAGACAAATAAGAATGTTTGATTTGAAAATAACGAATTCGAATAAAACAAATACTTTCTTCAAATAGTTTGTTTATTCTGAAAATATGTATATTATTTTGGTTCAACCAAAGTGATTTTTTCAACAAAAATGGTTTTTTTAATTAAAAATATCGTTTTCTGTGTTCAAAATCCATTTTTTTTAAAGACACTCAAGACTTGTTTAATTTAAAAACAGAAAGTATTGATGCATAAAACTTGAAAATGAATTTATAATAACATAAAATATTCCATGTTTAATAAAGATAAATTAAATATTTTTATTAAATATGTCACGTGTATGATGAATCGTACTATTTCGCGATTGAGGATTCGTGACGATAGGTTCGGAGACTTCGATAGCTTGAACGTTCTTTCAGGAAGGCGATGTCGATTTCAATATTCGAGAAACACTGAGCCTCAGTGACTTTACTGTAGTGTATAACCTATATATACATTTATGCATATGTATATGTATGTGTGTGTTCTTACCTCTTCTTACCTCCTCTGAAACCAGTTCGGCAACATTCTTTCCATTTGACCGCAGCAAAGCTACCCACGTATCTCAGATCTTATAAACTTATTATACTTAGCAGACAATAATTTAATTTCATATTTACCGGGAACACTTTTTTTATGACAGCTCGATTATTCTTTTGTAAAATTAGTTTGTTGATGACTTCTTGGTCCCAAAACACTTCAAGGGGATACTATTTTTGAAGCTGATTTTCTCATAAGGAGATATAAAAAGGAAGTTGCAGATTTAATGTTAAATTATTATAATCATTTTATAAAATTATAATATATTATAATATATTATATGACAGTGTTCATCAGACTTTTACTTTTAGTAAATTTGAAACTTTTATTTTTAATTTTCTTTTTTACGGAATTTTATTTTACATAACGGATGCAATACAATACTGCGCAATTATTTGTTCCTGTAAAGATAGTGATGGAAATGAACGTTAATTATTCTCTCTCCACATGAAAGATTTTAACATGACTATATACCAAATGATCAGCTATCATCCTACGCATTCGAATCCGTTTACATTTCCGGTCATTGCGGAGTCTCCAATGTGTCCAACAACAAATGTATTATCGTGCATTTCCACTAAACCTCAAATCAGAATGTATTTCGAAAAGTAGAAGGTAGTTAGTAATTTATTAATTAATTTTTTTAAGAATTTTAATATCATTTAAATGATTATCATTAAATGATTATCATTTATCATTTAAATCAATCACGTGATATTGCAATTATAACAAATATTGATTTTTAATCTTCTATTTTCCGAGTGTCAATAATTTTAGGTGACTCAGTTTCATTTAGTGCTACATTTGCAATATTATAAATCTTTTACAAGAAATATTGAAAATCTTAAACTTCAATGAAAGATCAAAAATATGGTAATCATGAATTAGTGCTCTGACAAATTAACTAATTATCGATTATAGCTGAAAAGAGTTTTACAAAATAAATTTGTTTAAGAATCTCTGAATTTTTTCAATAACTTTTAAATGTTAAAAGTCTCTAAATACTTCTCAGAACCGTCTGTAATTTTCTAAAATTTCCCTTCATTATATCTAGAATTTAGCATTAAAGTTTTTTTTTAATTCTTCGAGATCACCTCAAAACTTTGAAAGTGCTTCTGAATGTTTTAAATTTTCTAACATTTTTATAAATTTTATTCAAACAGTTGAAAGATATTCTAAGATCTCTCAAAATTTTTTCAAAATCTCTTCGAATATTAAAATTTTTAATATTTCGATGAGATTCTTTTCAAACCTATCAGAAAGTTTTGGAATTTCATGGAATATTGAAACATTTAAAAAATTTTAAATTCTCTTAGTTTCTAACGTTTTTTAATTTCTAATTTTGTAATTATATTATAATTTTTACTTTGAAAATCTTCTGAGAAAATTTATAAATTTAGAAGATAATGAAGCAAATAATACCAATGATAATAAATTAGTAAATTTCAGAGGAAGTTGGATTTTAATTCATTGAGGCATTGAAATATTCGAAAATTGGCTGAATGGTTTTTTGTAAATTAATGAAAATAAAAATTTAAGGAAACCCATTCACATGCTCTCGAAATCTATATAACTTATAAATTGACTAAATTAAAATCAGTGGTTTCTAAAAATCAGTAAAAATGTCTGATTCCATAGCCCAAGTGAAATCACTAATATTAATTCAGTCGAATTTTCACTAATACCGATTTCGAAAGTCTCAGTCTTACAATAAATATTTAAAATAAACTTCCACACAAGAAATAAAATATTTCATTTTCTCTTTTTGCATTTACTTCAGTTGTTAAAAGTTGATAAATTAGCACAACATATACATGTATATTGTATAACTCATTGTTAGTAGGTACATGAATACTTGTCACAATGAATTGTATGGTTGGGTACTTAGGTGCCTTCTAGAAACTTTTACACTGTCTGTAAACTTGATTTAAAGAAGTATAAACTCCCCAGAAGTTTCCTTAGAATTCATGCTTCTATAGTAATAACTATAAAGTAATGTTTTACTCGAGTTTTAAATCACTAGTTTCCTTTTTTTAAAGATCACAAAAAACTTGAGTTTTTTTACGAACATAAAATTTTTATATTTTATTACTCGTTTTTATCTAGTGTGAGCAAAACATTGATGACGAATTGCATCTCTGTTAGTATAGCGTTACGAGTCAGAAAATTATTGTTTCCGGTGAAGATTAAAAATTGATTGAGTGTTTTAAACTAATGTTCGTAATTTGGATATATAGTGAATTGCTATTAAAATGTGTATCGCATATATTTATTGATGTTGTGAAATACCTATTTATTCATCTCTCTATTAGAAGAAAAGTGATGAGAAAAATATTGTCTTATTTTATTATTTAATCCTAAAATTTTTCATGATTGGATAAAAAAAATGAAACTGCGTTAACCAGCTTGAATTGGATTATTACAGAGAAAAAAGAGTTCAAAATGAACAGCGAAATGTTCGAAAAGAACTGGGCTAAGTTCAAAATGCACTCTGAAAAACAGTTTTGTTCCATTTAAAAAAACTTTTCTCTTGGATATACAAAAATAAATATTAAGTTAATTCAAACAAAATGTTAATTGTTCAATAAAAATGTTTCGTTAAGTCTACCAAATTATTAAGTCTACAAAACAATTTGGTTGAAATAATAAGAATTTTGGTTAAAACGACCCAAGATTTAGTTGAATCAAATAAAACGTTTCATAATTGTATATCAGTGCATTTATTTAATTGATTTAATCAAATTTTTGTCGAATCTGTTACATCAGGGACGTGAAAATTCTCTTATTAAAAGAATTCCCAGTTTTATGTAAGGATCGTCAGAACGATCTTCTCTAAAGGATGAGAATAAAGTCAGTAAAAGGAAATACTTGTGTTAATATATTTATTATAAACAGAAGTAACATAGATCATGGATATTTCTTAAAAGAGAACTATAATTAATTAGTACACGGAAAGAAATTTGATGGCTATATGTATTACGTTTCGTGAGAAGAAGTACCATTTTAGAGAGTAAACCAGAACTATTGGAAAAAATTGTGAAAATGGCCCATCATAATGGTAGAGTTTATTATCTCAATCATAACTCGCTGTTTGTCTGAAATTTGAGTCTAATAATGAGACATAATAGCAGAATTCATATCATTTTACCGAATCTTCTGATGTAAATATACGTCATCGTATAGAGCAGAGTTTTGGAATCAGCGCGTCTTTGAAAATGGAAACATTGTGGCAAATTTGTAGCATCTATGATGGGTACGTTTCACTTTCGAGCATTCTCATATTTCGACTACAGTAGGGCTTAGAAAGTCAAATCCATAAAAGTGGATTTTACCATCTCCGATGCTAATAATTCCGAATGGAAGAAAAAATTTTTTTTCATTGAATCATTTCGTAGTGCCACTGTTGATCTCCCTGCTTAAAATGACGGATAGAATTCAGATAAGAACAGGATAAAAGTCGGTTCTTATCTGGCGCTACTGGATTTGTACCCGGTTTTTGTCCCCGGTTTATACCTGGAGCTTAATCGGGTTCTATCTGGGATCGCAGGATATCTTTACCGGGTTTCTATATGGGTCTTATCCGGAACCTTGGAGGATTTCATCCGGTTTGTAATCGGATTTTATCTGGGTTGATATAATATTTTGTCCGGTTTCTATACGGGTCTTATCTGGGCTCTGTAAGATTTTTATCCGGCTTGTATCCGGCTCCTTAACAATTTGCAAGTCGACAACTGCCTTATAGAAACCGGATAGGATCCGGGTAGAAAGATATTTTTGTATTTTAATTTCTGGTTCCAAATGCCAGATAGGAACCGGGTAGGGCTGGATAGCAGGTGCACTTTCACCTTAAAAGTTTGCAAATCGACAACTGCTTTATAGAAACCGGATAGGATCCGGGTAGAAACTGAACTTTTTATGATATAATATTTAATATCTGGCTCCACTTACCGGATAGTAACCGGGTAAGACCAGGTAGAATATTTTTAGAAATTATTTTCTGTTGCCACTTCCCGGATAAGGACCGGATAGACCCAGATAGATCCCGCAAAATGAAATTAGAGAACAGATAAAAACCGTATAGAACCCGGTAAAACCCGAATGGGTTTGTATCCGGTTTCTTTCCGGTTTCTACTCGATTTCTACCTGACATTTTAAGCAGGGCTTTATTGCTCCTTGTCGACTCCCTTAATTTATTTGTCAAGTGGAAAACATTTTAGCCGAATAAAACCTACCTAAATGAGTCCGACCGAGGGGGAATCGAACCTACGACCTCGGCTTTTAACACATCTACGTCCTACAAGTAATGCACTAGACTACTCTCGCAATTGCGGTTCAAAATTTTGGAACTTGTATTAAAAGACTGCTTTGCTAGAACATTTTTAAGGAGGAGAAAAAGTACCATCTACGATTCCAATGTTTCAACTCTAATGGGAACTTTTTCGAACGTTACGATTATAATATTCTGTAAATCCGTGAAAGTAATATTTCAACCTATGGAATGTCTTATAATGTAAATGCTAAAGATATGCATACACATCTTTAAAGGTATATTTTGTCAAAAAAAAAGTTGGCATATGAATTTTCAATTTTTACCATCATTCTTAGTGATATTGCCCGAAACGTGTTACATTAAGTAGCATATTTTTGGAACTAACTGGCAGAAATTCCTAATGGTTCTGGTTTACCGTCAAAAATGATACTTTCAACCATCAAATTTCTATCCGTGTAGTAACCGCAAGATGATCTATTTATGAGTTCAGCTAAGTCCAGCTAATTGAGTTCGTTGATTGTATTGAATTCGTTTATTGAGTGGATCTTGCGTCAATAATTTTTCTCTACTTCTTATAGGGTTTAGAAAGGTCAATTATTACACGGTGCATGCCTTTACGAGGTACATGTAACACATCACTCAATAAGTTCGTAGGATGACATATAGATGGCGCTATTATTGACAAATTCATATGATTTTTAGGAACTACCAATCTGTAAACGATACGTGTCAAAATTTCATGACGATCTGACGTTTAGTTCACAAGTTACAGTGGTTTTAGTGACGCTACTTTTGTAATTTTCAAAACAATGGAAAAACCTGAATTTCGTGTGATGATAAAGCATTACTTTTTAATGGAAAAAAATACTATTCAAGCAAAGCAATGGCTTGACAAGTGTTATCCGGACTCTGCTCTATCGAGACAAACGGTAGAAAAGTGTTATGCTGACTTTAAACTTGGCCTTACAAACACCGATGATGCTGAACGCTCTGATCCCTCAAATTCGTCAGTTGTTCCAGAAAACATAAAAAAAGTCCACAAAATGGTTTTGGCCTATCGTAAATTGAAGTTGCGTGAGATAACTGACACCTTAAAGATATCAGAAGGCAGTGTATTAATCATTTTGCATGAACATTTGAGGATGAGAATGCTCTGTTCGAAATGGGTACCGCGTTTGCTCATAGTCAATCAAAAACAACAACGCTTCGACAATTCAGAGCGCTGTTTGGAGCTGTTTGAGCGCAATAAAAAGGATATTTACGTACGGTACGTGACAAGGGGTGAAAACCGTCTAAAGCGGTCAAAAACGCAAATGTCAGCTGGTAAGATTTTGGCCTCTGTATTTTGTGATGCGCACGGTATTTTATTCATCGATTGCCTTGAGAAAGGAAGAACCATCGCAATAGCGAATATTAGATGGCGTTATTGGTACGCTTGATGAAAGGAGTTGCGAAAAAACAACCCCAAATGAAGAAGAAAAAAGTACTCTTTCACCAAGACAATGCACCGTGTCAAAAGTAAATCGCAAAAATGGCAACATTGCACGAATTGCACTTTGAATTGCTTCCGCATCAACCGTATTCTCCAAATCTGACTCCAGGCGATTACTACCTGTTTGCAGACCTAAAAAGAATACCCCAGGGAAAGAGATTTGGCTTCAGTGAAGAAGTGATTGCCGAAACTGAAGCGTATTTTGAGGCCAAAGATAAATCGTTTTACAAAAAAGGCATCGAAATGTTAAAGAAGCGTTGGAATGAATGTATCACTCTTGAAGAAGACTATGTTGATGAATGAAGTCGAATTTTGCATAAAAGTTGTTGTTTCATTAGTCATCCTACGAACTTAATGAATGATGTGTTAGTGATGCATATATATGTGATAAGTATGTGTAGTAGTGCGTTGGTATGATAGGGCTTCATTAACACTAGAAGTACCACGTGGGTCATTTTTGAACCACAAGGGTTTGTCGAGGGCCCTACCCCCCTCCATAATCATCGCAGGACCAAGTTCTCCCGTTGCTTTTAATCATTTATGGGGTTGTATAACTCGCCAAAATTCCATCCACCTAGCCCACCTAGAAGTATGAAAAATTTACCTGTTATACGTGAAGTACCACGTGGGTAAAAAATGATGGCGAAGCCTGGTACTTCTAGTGTTAACATCTTGCCTTGCAAGTAGTTCTTATATTTAGCCCGCTGTCCTTCCTTACTGGAAAAGTTTGATTGGATTTGATAGAAAAACTAAATTTGATACACGATTCGATTTGATACGAATTCTGTCAGATTTAATCGTGTTTTTGTGTTTTTCTATCAAATTAATCAAAGTCTCCAGCAGGGGTTACTACGAGTCTCACGCGATATCTCTTCTGGATAGTCAAACGGCTAACTTGTGTGGGTGCCATAACGATAATGGTAATAGTATCTTGATTATTGTATTGATTTCATGAACTTCTTTTACCTCGCGTCGATAAAGTCGCAAGATGTGACGCAGCAACCAAACTTTTTACAAAAATTTTGCACAAATTTCACATTTAAGATAATTATTTCAAAGATCCTGCTGTCCATTTTTCTGCACAAATTAAGATGTATAATTTCTGCTGTTATATCATGATAAATAAAACTCAGCAGTATTTCGCAAAAGCAGAATAATTAATAGATTGACGCAATCACAACGTATTCATTACCATCAATTCGATCAAATCATATTACTTCGTTAAAAATTAACATTAACTTAACTATAGAGAATAATTATGTAGATTACATTTTAATTTCAGTTCTCATTTCATGTTTTAATTTAACTTATTATTAGTTCCATTCTTTTGTTAATGCAATCACATTATAATTACGTGTACTCAATTGAAAATCACATTTGCTATTACATAGTAATTGCGCGAATTAATATGTTTGAGTTGATAACCCATGTATAAATGTTCCTAAATGTTTATAATTAACATAATTAGACAAATTTCAAAAAGTATATTTTAAATTTTTTGTTATATAATTATTAACATTTAGGGTCAAATAAATAATCCATAGTCTTATATTTAATTCTTTCTTTCAACTCGGTATCGCATTCATGTGGATATATGTCAATGAATTGGTGCAAAAAAAACCGTCGATTAGGTAGGTATTTGCACCTTATACTTGCCTTTAAATAGAAAATAAAATAATTGAGCAGTAGAAATACAATTTTTAATCATTTTTATTTCATTAAAAATACAAAAAGTACTTACAATTACAATTATGAACGTACTACTTTTTTTTATAAAGAATTTCAAAACTAAATTAATTGAATCGCATAAAGGAAGTAATATTTGTAAAAAGAAAACTGATAAACAAATTGAAGAATACATATATAGGAGGGTTTATACAAACTAACTTGCATCAAATTCGTCATCATGTAGCACCTTTTCGCACGAGGATTTGGATTTTTTCTATTAATCTGCTTTTCTCAGTATACCAACGATTTCGATCTTTTACTTTATCCTTAGAATCCATATTTTAAATACAAAAAATCTGCCCGCTTCGCGGACACATTCTCATCGCGCGCAGCTCGCTTCGCTCACAAGTTTGAGCGCGCCTAGGGCGCACGATTTGATCGTCGCGCTTCGTTCTTTCTGGAGTTCGCGCTTCGCGCTCGGTCTTGTGCTTTTCGCATACATTTAAGTTAATTTCTTATAATTTGATACTGAAGCTCAAACCAATTTTATAATAATAGTAAATTACTCATTTTCTCAAATTCACTAAAATTTCTTTTTCAGTTTAAGCGAAACAGGAAATTCAATTTACTTAAGGCTCTATCAGCCTTAAGGAACACATTCTCATCATGGCGCTCGCGCTTCGCGCTCGATTTTCTGTATACATTTCAGTAACTTTTTAATAAATTACATGATTAAAATAATTTATTTATTTTCTTCCAAATATCTCAAAAAGGAAAAACAACCGTAGACTTTATTTAAGGAAACGATTTTGCAGAACAACGCTTATTTCGTATCTCACATATTTTGGTGAAAAAAATCGAATTTTTTTAATATTAAAAATCAAAACATAAAATATACATCCTGTCGAGAAATTTCTCAATAAGAATGTGTAGACCTCATTTAGGCAAATAATTTTTCATCTAAACGTTTTTTATTTATCCCATATATTTTGTCTAAAAAATGGGATTCTTGAATTTTAATCGTATTTTTTGGAATTGAAACGAAAAATATATGTTTTTTCAGAAACTGTGTGAGACAAAATTTTTAGATCTTTTTAAAACGAACAACTTTGTATTCTTACGTTTTTTTCGTATTTCGAATATTATTGTTTAAATTGAAGATATATGTTGATGTTGGTAATTGGCTTTAGGGTCCAAGGTTGATAAAAACTCAGAGTTTTACATAATCAGACGTTTCGGCTCTGATCGGAGCCCTCATCAGTGATTTATTCAAATCTTGATTAAGATTACGACTTTTTGTATAAATGTTATTATCCATTTTTTTCTTTTTCCGTTTTTTGGTAATACACATAACTTAGACTGCAAACACCTCTCCCCTGGGTGGTTGAATAACATTTATACAAAAAGTCGTAATCTTAATCAAGATTTGAATAAATCAATGATGAGGGCTCCGATCAGAGCCGAAACGTCTGATTATGTAAAACTCTGAGTTTTTATCAACCTTGGACCCTAAAGCCAATTACCAACATCAACATATATCTTCAATTATTAATTAAGGGTCAATGTAAGTCCAGAATATGAATATTATTGTTTAAAAATTGAATTTTGGATTTTCAATATTTTTTTTTAAATTAAAAAGAAAAATATGCATCGTGTGAAAAAATGTTACAATTCAAATTTGTAGGTCTTTATGTAGAAAATAATATTGAATCATGACGTTTTTTCGTATCTCGTATAATTTAACTGGAAAATGGAATTTTGATATTGACTTTTTTCAAGTCTTAATATGCTGTAACATTTCTAATTTTGATTCAATCAACAAATGTTATCAGGATAATTTGTAGAGAGTTATGAGCACTATCAAAAACCAGTATTGAAATTTTTTATTTTTTCAAAAAGTTATTTTCAAAAACACAAAAGTAGTGCTCAATCCCTCAATTTTGATTGGATGTGGCTGGTTAACGATCTTGTCCTTACTTTTTCGGCTCCGATAAAGTGTACCAAAGCTCAATTCAATCTGATAATTCTATCGAGAGTTATGCCGCACACGACCTACTACAGACAGACAGACAGACACTTTCGTAAAAACCGTTTTTTCTGACTCGGGGGGTCTCAAAACGTAAAGATTTGATGAGAATTTCGAAAGTCATTTTTCACATAAAACCAATACCTTCTCATATGATGAGAATGTAAAAAAATGCTATTGAATCAAAAGCATTTCTTTCCAAAAGTATGTATATCATGGATTCAAATCAATATGCTATAGAGTTAGCAACATATTTACTGGTCTTGTATTATATTTTTATGAATTAATAGTATACATGCTTCTGGAAAGAAATGCTTTTGATTCAATAGCATTTTTTTCTCAGTGTAGGGATATTTCTACACAGGAATGTCTTAATATGCAGTATTTTTATATTGTCTTGATTTTAATATTTTAGTTAAAATGAAGTTGTATTATTTTACTTTATTTTAAATAAAAAATATGGAAAGATGTCAAATTCCGCTAAAATATATGTTTAGT
This sequence comes from Diplolepis rosae, assembly GCA_030998225.1. Taxonomy (NCBI): domain Eukaryota; kingdom Metazoa; phylum Arthropoda; class Insecta; order Hymenoptera; family Diplolepididae; genus Diplolepis; species Diplolepis rosae. Next base: position 19,995,357 of record JAPYXD010000701.1, on the reverse strand, counting down.
CAGATATCGTCACATGAATTTATGGCACGAGTTACATTACCGTTATCGAGAAACACCGCAGTATGGAGGACTAATATGCAATATGTATTCTTACTTCGGTTTTCAATTTACATGTTTGATGAGTCACAACTTAGTAATACCTTTTCGACGTCCTTGGACGCTAATTAAAAAAAATAATAATCCAGTGAACATTTCAGTTTTTATGTGGTTTACAATTTTCTACTAAGCTACTTTCCAATTTGTAAAAAAACCTGTCAGAGTAAGAATTTTTACAATAAAATACTAATCTTTGGAAAACGTGTTTCAGACTTTACTATGAGTTATAGAAAAATCTACTAAAATCTACAATAAGGTTTTATGTTATTTTTTGAAATTTTAGTATTTTTCACTGATCATTTTTAGTCCATTACACTGAGGAAAAATGCTATTGAATCTATAACATTTCTGTCAAAAGCATTTATATCGTTGATTCAAATCAATATTCTATAGAATTTGTAACATATTTATTAACTTCTCATATCATATTTTTTAAAATCAATATCATACACACTTTTGGCAGAAATGCTTTAGATTCAATAGCATTTTTTTTCAGTGTAGGAGTAATTATTATTGAGCCTTGAGTTTCTCTAAATTCCTAATGTTTTTTAGAATTATCATTATAAAATGATAATATGTTACTGGAAAAAGCTTCTCAATGTAACGTGAGGAATTTCTAAAAATCTCTAAAAATCTTGTCAGGCATACAAAAGTCAACAAATTATACAAAATTCTGATTTAATTTAAATTAAATTTAAATTCCAAAATCTAACTTAAAGGTCACAAAATGGCCTCGAATTAGCCCGAATTAAAATTAAAGTGGACGTATGGATTGAGATGAAAATAGAGATGGATTAAAAACGTATCTTAGATTTTCTTCGGATTCGTTCGAATTGATACGAACTGGTTTCAGAATCTTTTGCATTGTTTTTAGCATATATTTATTTTAAAATACTTATCACGGATAATACTATTTCGCTTGATAAACTTCAAAAGTATTAAGAGCATCCCCAACACATCCGGCTGTAATTTCTTAACAGCTAAAAGGATAATCTAAGTCGTGAAAGGCACGGAAAGGATGAAGTCGTGAAAAGAGCAATAGAATTCACTTCAAAATATTTGCCCTTTGATCCCGTCACTTGCTTATTCACTGACGCAGATCAAAGGGAAAGTTGATTTAAAAGCGATACCTTCAAGGAATTTCATTCATCAGGAACAAAACTTAATTACATTTTATTTAAAACATGGACAAATAGAATCAAGAATCTTGAATTATTTCCAAAAATATGTAATCAATATTAATATGTAATCATATCAATTAGAGAATTAAAATTTGAAAATTATTCCTATTTTAATACAGATTTTCTATTGCAGGTTAAAAAGCTCAATGGCCATGGATCCACCAGAAGATATTCCGTTTGAATACAGTTAAAAGTTATTAAAACCACAAGTAAAATGTAATAAATCAATGTTACCATTGTTTCAAATGATAGACTAAATCTTGTTATATTTTACAGTTTTGTGAAATTTGAATAGTGAAAATTTGAAGAAACTAAGGTTCAATAATGTCGTTTTGTTTATTAGTGATGTGCCAATTTTTTATTATCTACTCGACTTCTGCAAATTTGAATCCGGATGGTCTCAAATGTGGACAACAAAAATGTTCAGCAGCAGAATATTGCAGTCCATTTGATACACAATGCAGACCATGTTCAAACATTTGTGATTCAACGAGTCACAATCATCAACCCGAATTATGCGCGAAGGACTGTCAAGGTAAGAATAAAAATAATAATTTCATTTACTATTTATCAATCGAAAGTACAACCTCATTAAAAATTTTTAAGACATGTGATACTTTGTTCGTGTAACATGTAACTAAACAGAAGCATATTTTCTACATGTTTATGTCTAAAATAATTAAGGTATCAACACTCAGAAAAAATCATTCACTTGATATAACTAAACCATTTTGTCAAATGGACCAAGATCCTTAGTTAAGTCAAACAAAATTTGGTTGAATAAATTGATATACTATATTTGTTTGATTTAAACAAATCGTATTCAAACAAACCTTCTTTGGGTGCATGGAAAAAATTCCTTGGTAGATTCAATCAATTTGTTCTACCGTACAACAAACAAATTCTTTGTTTAATCCAACCAAATTTTGATCGGATTGACTATATATTTTTCCAAGTCAATTGAAAACTTAGAAGATAGTTCATTCACAAATATTAGACCATAAGCAAAAATAGATAATTTTGCTTTCAAGAATAGCAATATTATTATTGAAGGGATAGTTTGAAAGAGAAAAGATTATTTTACATGCAAATTTTTTTTTAAATTATGCGATTCTAATGAATCATGAATAATTTTTTCATGAAATAGAATCTTTACAACTTTACTGTTCCCAATTTTTGGAAATAAATTCTGTAATGGCTGAAACCATTAAAAATCAATTTTCCCAATATAAAATTCTTATAAACAAATTGCTGAATTTGGTAATAATTTATTCATTTTAAAAAATTAGAAATGGTTGAGTTGTAGAGAATCTTACTCCCGAAAAAATGATCCGTGATGTATCAGAATCACATCATTTTTTGAAATTTGGTATGAAGCAATAAGAAAAAAAGTTCAGGCAAAAATAAAATTAGTTAAATGCATTATTTTTCTGCATTGCAAATTTTTTCCATGGAAAATAATCTTTTCACTTTCAAATTAGCTCTTCAATAATAATATCGCTATTCTTGAAAGCAAAATTATCTATTTTCGCCTGGGTCTAATTTTCATGGGTGAACTACAGTCAAGACTCGTTTATTGCAAGGCCTGAGCGTTCCCCTAACCCCCACCTTTGCCGTATATACAACACTGTGATTGGGGCGATAAACAATCCACTGCTTGCTCTGAAAACCAACCTTATCGATAGTTGTGATGGCGGAAGCCCCTTTTGTCTTGCAGTAAACGAGTCTCGCTCGTTTTGAAGCCTTGCAATAAACGAGTCTTGATTGTACCTTAAAACATATGGTAACGAACGTAAATAGCCTATTTCCAGTTTTCACTACTGCTAATCTCTACATAGGATTTTATCAAGGAATCTATGTATAATCCCATGTAGAATTCTATGTAGGTTCGTGTTTTAATTAGAAAATTTGGTTTAGACTAACCCGAATTCGGATTGACTCGGGTTCATTAAGATTGCAATCTCGATTTGGATTCATCTGGATTGAATATAAATCGATTTACATCGAAAGAGATTTCAACTTTTTCGGACTGGTTCGGGAATAGATTTCAGAATGGATCGGAGTAGTTTTGATTCGCTCGGGTTGAATGAATGAATGAATGAAAAATATTTGTCTAAAATTACCAAATAGTTTTGTAATTTTAGACAAATATTTTTCTCCGTGTGGGGTGACTTTTTAAACAATTTTTTTTTCAATATCTTCACTGAGAAAAAGGATCTGTTCACGGAAAAAAATGATTATGGCAACCAAACTGCTTTTCTGTGTAAAACAAAAATGGACTACGGTCGTTTCCATTTTCTGTGCAACGTGGCAAAGTTTTATGACAAAAATTTTCCTGGATTTCCTTTATGGCTCTGATTAAAATTTCCTATAATTATAAAATTTCACATATTACTAAAATTATGCTATTATTTTCAAATAATTATTTTTCTTTTAAATGATTGATTAATTTTGTATTCAAAACCAAATTCATAAATAGCTATTTTATAAATAATAAAATATTTGTTATATACTGTGATTAGTTCTTTTTCTAATAATTTATAAATATTAATAGCTAAGTTTATGCTTTATTATATTTGTTGATATATAAAATTTAAAATCAAAATAAATTGGTAAAAATTTGGGAAATGATAAATAATGGCATTTGGAAGGATAAAGAAAAGACATAGTGCTTTAAAATAAAAAATAATTCATAATTTTATTGATAATACCAACTGAGTGTTTTCAGTTCTGCTACACTGATCTAACACTGTCGGTAATATACTCTGCAAATTTTCTAGAATAACTTATTTTTATCAAAATTTTTGTATATCATTATGAATATTTAAGACATAAGATACCTGTCTCAGTAATTTTTTATTCATTTCCCAAATTTTCAAGACGATATTTCATTCTCCGTGGAAATGTAGTTACAGAGCTGTAATTGCCGATAATACTTCAGTTTTACATTTTAAAAGAAAAAAAATTGTAGAATTTTTACTAAAATAAAATTTACAGACATTCCTTATTATTTTCTGATACATTTACCAAATTTTGAGCCAGATATTTTATAAACAAAAATCTATCTTACATGGTTGGATTAAGATATCATTTTTGTCATGTGACCTACTTGGCCCGTGGTCTTAATCTCTTTCAATTAATGATTTTTAAAATGAAAAGTTTGGAAAATTTTTAATAATTCCCAGAAGAAAACTGAAAATGTAAATACACTTATTGTTAAACTGGTATGTTAGAGGGTCGAAATGACTGTTCCTGTTAAAAGTCTCACGAAAGAAGTAGGTAAATAGAAAATAGAATTGTAAGAAAAACGAGAAGGAAAGGGACAGGTAGGAGGATCTTCTATACCTATAGGTTTGTGTGATAAATATTGCCACTGTGAGATAGAACCTGTTCTCAACCCTCGATTACGTTAGCTTCCCCAAACATGAAACGATGAAACCTTCCAGGCATTTACTTAAGAACTTTACACTGACCTGCTGACTTGCCTACATCCCCAACTTAAGAATTTATCAACTATTCTGTTACGAAAGGTGAAACCCGAGTACATCGTATATAGAATAAAACTAGGAGGAAGGTTTAAAGGAAAAAAGTTCTTCTTCGTTAATTATTTTTGGGATCATTGTCCATGAAGAAGAGAAAATGAAACGTTTTCTGAAAGGAAACATTTTTTTAGTTCAGTAAATCCTTGACAAACCGAATTTCTTATTTTTATACTTAGTAGATGTAGTAAAAGTGTTAGAATTTTTTTTAAACTTGACTTTTTTAAATTTGGTTTTGGTTTTCAAATAAAGAGAATTTTTCTAAAAATCATTTACATCTTTTCGTAGAAAATTATTAAAAGTTTAAAGATGACAAAATTTTTTTTTAAGCTACCAGTTAAGAGAAAAAGTTTTGAATCTATTAATTTTATAATTTCAGTTTTCTATTCTTCAAACTGAAAACTTGAATAAATTTAACATACAATTCTAGAGAAAATTACAATTTTCAGGTTAAAAGTTCAAAAATGTTAGAATATTTTCAAAAACTAAAATCTAAATTGTTTTAAATTTTAATGTTTAAGAATTATTCGGATATTTAAAAATTTAAGAATATTGAGATTTTTTAAACCTAAAAATCTTTAGACTTTAAATTTCTTAAGTTATAATTTCATAATTTTACAAATACCATTCTGAATCTTTCAGTTTTTATGTTTTATAAATTTCAAAAATTTGAAATTATTTAAAATTGAAAATAAGCATTCATAACAATCGAATATAATTGCATTTCAGCACTGTTAATTTTCAGTTTTTATATTCATTACGATATTTATAGTCTAAAATTAATGAACTTTTTGTAAATGGTATATTTAGTGGCTCTCAATAGTAAGTATCCGGACACCTGTTTTCTAAGCCATTGTCGAAGTGTCTTAATTTTTATAATAAGAAGTTAAAAATGTTTTTTCGGTATTAGCTTGAATTTAAATGAAATTTTGCTTCTAATGATCTCAAATTGAAGGCAAAGTATTAATTCCATAAAAATATATTACAAAAAACGTCAAATTTCGATATTTTTAAAAAATGGTAATAACTGTAAAAATATTTAACATTTTTAAAAGTTTTTGGTCTCGTTCTAAAGATAAGTCTTCAGAGTAATTTGCCAACAGATCAACATATTTTTATAAAATTTACCTGGATTCTACCATGGAGTCAAGCATGATACATAATAGTAAAATTTAAAAAATTTGTAATTTACAAGAATATTTAAAAAATCAGTGTATATCATATTCACTAGAAAAAAAAGTCCAGTTAAAACAACCGGAATTCTGGTTAAACTATATTTAGCATCATTTTTTATTTAAAATAACTAGAAATTCAGATTATTTTTACCAGATTTTTTAGGAATTACTAGAAAATCTGTTTGAAATAACCTGAATTCTGGTTGAAATAACCAGAAAATATCGTTAAATATGGCCTCATCGAAATTCCGGTTGTTTTAACTGGATTTTTCTTGTGTCTTGTAATAAGTTTTAGAAATATTTATAAGAATATTGGTAAGGGGAAATAGGAGAACCCATAGGTATTCCAAAAATTTGTCAATAATATTTGTTATTTAATTCGAAATATGTGTTATTTCAAATTAGGTAGTGGAGTTAGAAATTTTTGCCACTGTTTACATTACCATTTTTCAAAATATCGAAATTTGACGATTTTTGTAATATATTTGTATAAAATTAATTCTTTGCCCTCAACTTGAGATCATTAGAAGACAAATTTCATTAAAATTCATGCTATTATCGAAAAAACATTTTTAACTTCTTTTTATAAAAATTAAGACACTTCGGAAATGGCTTAAAAATTAGGTATCCGGATACTTATCCGAAGCACTGTATACTGATTTCTTCGAAAAGAACTGTTTCGTTTATACATAGAAAAAATTGTTTGATCCGAATAAACTTTTTTCTAGGATATATAAAATTTTTAAGTTAATTTGAGCGACTTTTTTTAAATCACCAAACTGTTTCTGAATAAGAAATAACACACAGAAAAATTCGATTCAAATATAATACCATAAAGTCTAAAATTGCCCCAAATAGTCCACTTGTAGATGAAAGACTTTCCTCAAAATATTAAAATCTTCAAATTGCTTCACTATATTAAAATAATATCACCAGTAAATTGTAAAAGAAAGTTTCCATTGCTACTTACTTTTGAATTGATTGGCCACGTGGCTGAATCATCGCGTGAAAAACGAAGATAGGGTCAAAGGGTAATGTCCTTGCGATATACTTCATTTTCCTCGCGGACAGGAAGAAACTATACTTTGTTGCTTGTGAATATGTATACCATGTATATTTGAAAATTGGATCTGTATAATGATACTAATTGATATATGTATAAAATGTAAATTAGGTCTTTCGAATCTCTTATAATTTGTATTTGAAGTTCTGAATTTATGTATTGCAGATATATATATATATGTATATTATTTAATAAATGAATAATGTATTCATAGAGCTGAGTAGGTGAGTAGTCATAGACTCCATGTATAGTGAGGTTAGGTCCGTTGACTTTGCACCTGATCGTACCACCGTCTCCTACAGAGAAACGTAACGGCCGATGACTCACCTGTCTTCAAATGCTTCGTCCTTCTCTATTCTTTGCCCTCTTCCTTTACTCGTCTCGTCTTCTCTTCGTTCTTTTCTTAATATCTTCACCCTCTTTTATTTTCAATACGTGTGCCTCCTACATTTGCACTGGTGCATACATTGCAAACATATTTTCTATTTTTTAGTTTTTATCCGTTTATAGTTAGGAACATTTTAAATTTTGTAATTTATCGATGTCTTCCTTTTCAATTTCTAAACCATTAAATTTGGAAAACTTCTAATGTTTGAGAATTTGCAAATTTTGGAATTGTTAATTTATTATTTTTAAATCTTCTAGTTTTGTAATTAAAAATTTATATTTCATGGCTTTAAAGGTCATTGTTTTGGTCTCATTTTAAAGGGGGAAGTTAAATCTAAATACATAAAATTTGTCGAGCATAAGGGTTGCAGCCCTTTAGTTACATACCCTATGAAAAAATCCAAAAATTGCGAAAAACTTAAAAACGAGCATAACTTTTATGAAAATTATTTTTCTTCATGGGAATTTTATTTATTTGTTTACTTCTGTGCATTTTCAGATTATATATATGTTGAAACGACATTAAAAAGATTTGCAGAAAAGATATGCAATAAAACTACTCTTAACTGTTATCAACCGCCAAAAACCACACTCAAGAAAAAGTCCAGTTGAAACAACCGGAATTCCGGTTAGGCCATATTTAAAATTATCTTCTGGTTAAAATAACTAGAAATTCAGGTTATTTTTACCAGATTTTTTATGAATTACTAGAAAAGCTATTTGAAATAACCAGAAAATAATGTTAAATATGGCCTAACCGGAATTCCGGTTGTTTTACTTGGACTTTTTTTTGTGTGCACCCGTAGAAACGCGAATACACCTACTCTCTAAATCTGAATCAGTCAAATTTTCACTGATTCATCAGTGAAAAAATATTTTTCACTGTTAAATCAGTCAATTTTCACTGAAATAATCAATGAAATTTGACTGATTTACAGTAAGCTCTTTTTAGCTATTTGAATCAGTCAAATTTCACTGATAATCAGTAGATTTTGACTGATTCAAATTTAGAGAGTAAAAATAGAGATTTTTATACATTTTCTGATCATATATGTATTTTGTAACGACATGGAAATAGTTTTCAAAAAGGGTCTGCAAAAGCTACCTATAACTTAAAGCAGGTAACCAATCAAACAGGGTGCTTTTTTCTCAATTTCGGAGTAGTTTACAAAGGTTGTAATGATCTATAAATTTCTAGCAATTTACCTATATATGTATTGCGAAGTACATATTTTTCAGTTTAGATTAGGGTAAAATAACAGTAGGTGTGATTATAAATTCTCTTTTTAGGGATTAAGTCACACGTGTTTTTCGTATTCCACATATTATTGTTAAAAAATTGAATTTTGCACGGAGAAACTTTTTATATCAATTTTTACTATAGTATTTTTCAATTTAGGGAAAAACGTATCACTTTGAGAATTTTGGTTAGTAAAAATACTAAACTTTATAATAATGATATGAAGCTTTAGTATAAACTATAGTAAAATTTGCTATGAACTATGCTGAAGATTCATATCATTATTATAAAGTTTTGTATTTTTACTAACAAAATTTCTCAAAGTGATACGTTTTTCCCTAAATTGAAAAATATTATAGTAAAAATTAATATAAAAAGTTTCTCCGTGTGGATTTTTAATAGTATTTTTTTAAATTAAAAAGAAAAATATACATCTTATGAAAAAATGATGCGATTCAAACTTGTAGATCTGTATGTAGTAAACAATTTTGTTTCATAACTTTTTTTTCGTATTTCGTAAAATTTAGCTGTAAAATGGAATTTAGGTAATGACTTTTTCAAGTTTTAACATATTGCAACTATCCTAATTTTTGTTTAAACGATAAATATTATTAGGTAAATTAGTAGAGATTTATGAGAACTATCAGAAACCAATATCGAAAAACCCGGGCTCGAATCCCGGCACAGTTGAAAGCGTCTCTTTTTTTTCACAGAAGGATTGCAAATTCTTTAAAATATTTAGCAAAAATGGAAATTTTTTATTAACCCTTTTCTATGACTTTTCTTTCTTGTACTTGAAAATTTTTTTTTCCGATTTTCATAATACTTGACATATAGAGCTTATCAAGATACCTCAATTCGAATACAATCTTAGGATTTTGTTATTAAAAATAGTTGAAAAATGAAAACTGAAATGAAATTTATTTTGCAAAAGTTTTAATAATGATCTTATCGATTCTGAACATGAAAATTCAGAATTCAAGATTGCTGACCCAATTTGGCCAACTTTTTGAATTTTTGCCAAGTTTTTTAATTTTTCGAATGAATTGTCCATTGCAATTTGGAAACACTAGTAATTAAATATTAATAATTAGTATAGTAAACAGTATGGTTGATATTTATATGTTTTTACAATAAAATACAATAAATGAAAATATACTAAAATAATATGACGATTATATTTTTTTGTAACAAATCGCAATTATCTATTTAATTTTGTAAATAAAGTGTTCAAATGTTGAGAACAAAACGTAGTTTATTCTACATTTTGTCTTTTTTCCACAAAAAGATTACAAATTCTTCAAATTTGAATGTAATTTATTCTGACTGTGTGTATTTTATTTCGAAAACATATTCGCAATGCCGATATAATAAAAATATAAAGAAAAACTAGATTACTTGGACTTTTCGAGTCTTCTAAAAGCTAAAGTCGATTCGAATTGTTTTATTTTTGGTATTCCTCCATATGGATATTTATAATAGTTACGCCAATGCTTCTTTACCCTCATCCTGTTCAGAAGAGATTTGTAGCTAGAAAGTCATTTTATAGAGCCATTACGTCTCAAAATTACTATTGCATGAAATTATGTTTATATATCTTTGTTACAAAAAGTTTACTAATGTTATGACCATGAGTCAAATTAACATAAACATTGCTCCTCATCTTTTAAGGGTTTATTCGCAGTCAGAGGAGGAAGAAAAGCATTTTTCTTGAGGATTTTTTTCTCTTTGCTATATGCATATATTTTTTCAATCATTTTAGCATCGGGAAATATATAATTTTATTGATGCTATTTCAAAATTTATTTAGAAAATAATTTTAAATGGAAAAAAACCACGTAGTTTGCCGGAGAATGCTTTGCGAAAGACTTTCTGCAGTGAAAAGTCCGACTGCGACTAACCCTTTAAGAGCGCAATCAGTGACCCACAAAAAGAAGCAATTTTATTTAGTCTTGAAAAGTATTTGGTATCTTCACATTTTATACGTAATTAAAATACATAATCAAATATTACATAAAGTTAAAAAGCATTTCTGCGTATTGGAAAACTGAGAAAAAAGTAATTCTGAATAATTTAGAATACTCGATATTTATACAAATCAATAATCTGAAATTGTGTCATTAAAGAAGAATTGAAAAAACAGTTGGAAAAAAGGAATTAATTTATTAATTTTAGTTATAATTTTTTATTTAATTGTTAAAGTTTTATTGAATAGATATATGAACGTATTTAAAAAAAATTAATTAATTAATATAATTTCTATTCGGAATTATTTCAGTCAAAAACAGCTAAAATTTGTGTATTAATTCCGAGAGTAAAAAAACTATAATTTTTATCTGATTGAAACTTTTGATATTTTTTTTCTCTGGGGTGAAATTTTTCGAACTTTCACTATAATAACTTAATAAAATAATATTCTAAATGAAAACAAGAACTGAGAAAATGTTCACTTTTACTAGATTTTGTTCCGACTGCATATTCAATTAATCATTGAAATAGCAACTGTTATAAAAATGTTTTTGATACGTTATTTTGTTTTAAAATACTGACACATATGAGTCATCTGCTGCTGAAGGCATGCATTATTACACGTGTAGATAGGGACATGACTTGAAATACCATGGCAAATCGATTCTCATGGCCTCACTTAGAGTGAGTTCTCGTTCTCGCTATCCTTTCATTCGTAATCCTTTTCATTTTTCTCTTATTGGAAAAGGGTAAATTCCTCAACATTAAAACGCAACTGTAAATTATTTCAATTATTTTTCTTCAAAAATCTGCTCAAATAGATTAATTTATCATAAAATCAGATATGCATACAAGAAAATACTAAAAAAATTGAGGGTCCCAATGCAAGAACAACACATGCAACATTTACAATATTTGTTTTAAAAATGAAAATTTACAACAATTGAGCCTCTGGGTAGTATAAGGGCATATAAAATTATTTTACTATTCTGGCAAGGGGTAAACTGAATATTCAACTATGTAACAAGCATCTTATGTATTTAGTTCTTATATCTAGATATTGAACTGTAATATCTGAATATTCAGCTTTACTATCTGAAATATTGAAATAGGCTAATATGAATACCTCAAATAATAGAGCTGAACACTTTCCGGGAGTCGGCATTTTCGGAACTTCCATTTATATTTATATTTGAATGATCCAAAAATTTTTACGCGATGAGAAAAAGTCGGCATTTTTCGAAAGCTTTCAAGTTAAGATATTCTACTCCCTGATTCCGAAACAGTAAAAACTCACTGATTCACGGTGAAAAACTACTGTTTAGAATGTTATAAGTCTCCCACATAGAAATCAGTGGAATTTGCCTGATTCCACTAGGGAAACTCACTGGTTAATCAGTAACTCAGACTAATCAGTACTGGTCAACAGTGAAATTCGCTGGTCAATCAGTGAGTTTCCCTGATAGAATCAGGTGAATTCCACTAATTTCTATGTGGAAGACTTATAGCATTCGAAACAGTGGTTTTCCAGTGTTTCGGATTTAGGGAGTAAACACAAGAAACTTTCATTCGATTTCTCATCTCATGCATAATTTTTCCAAAAAAATTCTGGAATATTCTGTAAAATCGCTAGTCGACATTTAAGAAAGTATTAACTTTTCCAAATGCCGACTAGGTGATAGTCTATCCAAAAAATACACGTAGATGCTTTCTTCATTCAGCAAAATGTACGGGAAATTTGGTAAATTAATTAATTAATCGGCATTCTCAAAAGGTTCAAGCGTTAGCCATGAAAGTGTGCATGGGAAGATTCAAAAGTTTATTGATATGAGTTATATTATTAACTATCCTAACCATAAATATGGCTGACATAACCTAAAAAATCCTTGTGACAGCTATATATTTTTTTCCGTGTAAAAAAAAGAGATTCATAACAGCGCATGTACAGGGTGGGCCATCTAACACTTGGAATTTTAATCGGCTATAAAAAAAAAGCTTATGGATACTTTTTCAAAAGTATGGTTTTATTAGAAAAATTGAACCTTTCCATTTAAGAATGAAACACAACATTATTCAAATGACTGCCACGGCTGGTCTCACAGTACCCCATTCGATCAACCCAATTTTTCAGTACATTTTCGATTGTTTGGGCAAAAGGTCAATAAGGTCAATAAGCAAAATTGTCGCATTTGGGGCTCAGAAAATCCAAACATTATCATTCAGAAGCCGATGCATCCACAACGAGTGACTGTTGGGTGCGGATTCTTGTACGGTGGCATCATTGGGACATTTTTATTTGAAAGTGAGCAAGGAGCCGCCGTTACGGACAATGGCGAGCGTTACTGTGCCATGCTCAACGAATTTTTGTTTCCAAAAATTGAAGAGGATGAGATGGACGACATTTGGTTTCAACAGGACGGGGCCACTTACCACACAACCAACGTAACAATCGATCTTTTGCGCACCGTTTTCGAAAATGTGATTTGACTCCGTTGGACTATTTTTTGTGGGGAGCCGTTAAGTATAAGTGTTATGCTAACCATCCAGAAACAATTCAGGCCTTGAAACACGAAATCGAAGTTGCATGTCATCGGTGATAGACTAATTTGGGAAAATCCCGTTAATGATTACTCATCATTTTTGTTGGCTTTCAAACAATTTATCACGATTATTGAGATAATGCAGTTATGCATTTTTAAATCGTAGAAGTGAAATATTTTTTGTTTATCATTGCTCCTAAGTTAATTATCATTCGAAATGCCCTCACCAAATGCATGCTGTAACCCTCTAAATGTGAAGAAACACAATTGAGGGTGCGCATGCAATAACCGTCTAGGCGCTCGGTCAGTAGGCCAAACGGTGGGGGGACGCGACTTCTGATAAGCCGAATATTTCCGAAACGAAATTTCTCCGCTCGGCCTACTTTTTTTTTTTTTTTTTTTCGTGAGAAGGACAAATGGCGAAATCTTTTATAGACGTTGTACAGGACTCTCCTAGGACGGGTCTAGGCATACCTGTTAAAACCAAAACCCCCTCTCTCGAACCAAAACACCACCCGCGGAACCGCCTTTCGGCTTTAAACTTCACGGAGCCGCTCGGCCTACTGGCCGAGCGCCTATACGTTTATTGCATGCGCACCCTGAATTGCGTTTATAAGGGACTCAAAAAAGTTACAAACGAGTGGAGCAGTAATTACTTAAATTAGTTCGGAAAATATGTTCGTAACTTCTTTGAGTTCCTTATAAACACAATTGTGTTTCTCCACATTTGGAAGGTTATTGTATTTATGATTTATATTTATGATTTATTGTATTATGATATTTTCTTCAGTTTTTTAAAAGGCCCAGAACACGATTAAATATCAATTGTTTATTGAAAATTTATGAAATTATTATGAAAAAAAAATTCTACTACAATAAACTTAAGTTGATTCTATTAACTGTGATATGCCAAGATTTCATAAGGATCGGTTTATTTGTTCAAGAACGGCAAGGTTTTGTTATAAAAGTGACAAAAAATTTCATTTTATAATAACTTTGACGAAAAAAATTAAAATTTTTGTTTGTTCGGTCAAGTTATTATCATGGTCAAATAGAACCGAATTATCAACATTTTAATATAAAATAAAGACAGTCATATTTTTCGTGGCGATTTCACGAATTCTGACCCTATTTCAATATAATCCTAATTATTTTTTAGCATAAAATTTTTTATATCCCCACGATAAAATTAGAAATTTCTATACCATCTATACTTATAGAGAAAATCTTACAAACACTGTTTGTTACTGGTTGCCATCACTACTGGCAGCAATAAGAACGCCTGCGCGTCTTCTTTCATTATGCTGTACAGTAATTGGCCCTTATGTTTGCTATCGCTATAATATTTTAAGTTTCTTCACTCCCGTATAGACTTACTTTCCTCATTTTCTTCCGCTTTATCGCATATTTAAAATTTATCTGGGAATATCTTATTTCACCTTTGCTTCTTAATCTGTCTCTAAATTAAAATTTTCATTGATGTAAATTTTTTATTCAATCTCAGAAGAATTATTATAAAATTTCTCTTTTCTTTAAACATAGATTGCATTAACTATTACTAAACTGTATATTCCAAGGATGCCTATCGCTCATAAGCTTATCGCGTGTATGAAGTGCATTAAATAAAGCAGTGCCGCATTTAGAAAACTCTGGGCCTGGAGCTGCTGGATTTTCCTTTTTAATTTAAAAAATAAATGTTGTTTCATTTGTTTATGAACCTTGGGGACTTCTTCTAGAATATATAACTACCCAAAATAAGTGATTAAAACTATGAATCTTCTAATTACTTCGGAAATCAAGTTTATGCTTTCTCTTTAACTATAAAAAACGTGTCCCAAAATCTTTGGAATTATCTCAAAATCAACTCTTTCGGAAGATATCGTTGTCCAAAAAATGATCATTTCAGGGTGCTATGGTTTATATACAGTAATATGAAAGATTTCTGTTTTCTAAAAACGGGAAATTCTACAAGTTTTTCTATAAGGATTTAGCAAACTTTAATTGAGCTTTTAGTCAAATATGTAAAAAATGATATTAAGGGCATGTGATACTTAAGAAATCAGCAAATTTTATTGTTTTTATGTTCCTATATTTTTGTGTCTGAAATACATAGAATTTCCTTTTCAGAATTTGGAAAATGAATTGATTTATTAATTGGAGTTATAATTTTGTATTTAATTGTTGAAGTTTCATTGAATATATATATTAATGTAGTTTTAAAAAATCAATCAATTGAAAGTATTTGAACAATTTTTCCTATGATTATTTAAGTTTTTTAGCTTTATCTACTTTAAATTTTTTTGATTTAATTGATGAAATAAATTATCCAAATTTTTCTGTAAAATGTTTAGGTCATTGGTAGAGAAGATGTAAACGGATGTCGCTAGACAACTTTTGGTTTTGGAAATGAGGAAAAGTTCAATTTTAGCAAAATTTTTTTCATTACCAAAACCAAAAGTAGTCTACCTACGTCAATTTTTATCCTTTCTATTGTTTCCTAAATAAAATTTTTTTATTTTTTGTATTTTGAATGTAAGCATGTAAAAACTGGACCAAGTTGTCTACATAAACTTGCTACTTTTCTCAAGTATCACATGCCCTTAACGTAGTAATTATCGTACGAAAACTCAGGACTCTACAAAAAAAGTTTTTCTATGATTTTGAAACCTAAAATTATAAAATTACAGAATTATTCCTTTAACGCTTCTTACCAATTTTTTAAAGATGATTGGATTTTCTTAAATCATGACTATAATATTCTCTGCAACTCTACTGTTTCTAATTTTGAAATTAAGTAAACATTTTTAAAAAAAGTTTTATAAAAAAAGATTCTTCTAACGATTTCAGCCAATGAAAAATTTACATTTAAAATTGGAAACAGTAAAGTTGTGGAGAGTATTTTCCCCCAAAAAAAGCCATGATAGATGAAAATTCAATCATTTTCATTAAAAATTGTAAGAAGCAGTAGTAACAAAAATTCTATTACAAAAAACATCATGAAAAATATTATTTTTAGTGAATTTACAATTTTTTTCATGAAAAATAATGTTTTTTCTTCCGCAACACCTGATTTTTGACACGACTGGTTTTAGAAAACTACCTTAATTCTAAGATATTATAATGTTTTTTATGAGAACATGTATCAGTTGTCCGATTTCTACCTTATCGACATTGCTGTCTGCAAACTTATGCTCACGCAAAACAAAATACGAGGTTAAAAATTTGTATACTCAGATAAAAGTCACTGAGGAAGGTTTATCTATTTCGAGAATCTTATACTCATTGACAAATTATTTCAAAAATATTTTTTTTTAACCATTTACATTTACCAGTAGACATTTTAAAATTATTATCTTATTTCGCATAAACTTGTGTTGATATACATTAAAATGTCGGTAAGGTATTAATCGGATAAGTGAAACATACCCTTAGGGACATGTGATATTTTCTTAATGTCAGCAATCAGAGGTCCAATTGTTCTTACATGTTAATGTCCAAATTGATAAAATTCATGAAATAAAAATTTGAGACGAGCTAACATAGTTGCTCTCTTAATTTCAATCAGTTGTTTTTTCTATTAATCACAATCAGTGACTAAATTCTAGCTATATAGTATGTACCATCAGCTGTTTTGAGTCATATCAACTGGTAAATTAGATGGAAACAATTGATTATATAGCTGGAATTCAATTACTGACTGGAATTAGTAGAAACAAACAACTGATTTAATTGACGAAAGTGCGGACGGACGTAGATAGCCTGTTTTTAGTTTCGATGATGAAAAAATTTTATTGGTTTCAAAGTCAACATATTGCTGAAATTGAACTTTTTTTTTAATAATCCAAAATTCTAATTCAAAATAGGCTATGTATGTATTTCATTGTTATATTCTCTAGAATTTTACAAATTTTAGAAATAAATTTTTCTTTTATCTGCAGTGTTTTTTAGAAAAATGATTTCTGAATTTTAAAACAAACATTTTTGTTGGAAAAATCACTTTTATTAAATCAAAATAATATATTTTTGATCAAACAAAAAATTTGTTTTATTCAAATCCGTTTTTTTTTCAAATCAAACATATTTGTTTGTAACATGGATAAATTTTTATTTTAAATTAAAAAGAGTGTTGTAAAGAAACGATTTTTTCAATATGAACTAAAGTTTTTTTTGTATGCAGTCAATATAAATCATTTGCAAAATTTTTTGAAAAGTTTTGAAGAAACGAAAGTCATTTTTGTAAACAAATTGAATATTAAAAATACAAAACTAGTTCTCTCATTCTCTCAGTTCTCATCCGTTTGAACACAGTCAAGATTTTAAGTCGACTTCGAGTGCGAAAAGTTTATTGCAAAAAGTCGATTTTCGAATCATGAAAGTCAGCTTTAACTTTTCCATCTCTATTTAAAGTTTGAAAACAACCATTGAAATGAAAACGGCATTTTGTGCCTCACAGCGTGCAACCAAAAAAAAGTTTTATTTAAATTTAAGAAATCGTTTATTTAACTCCATTTCTTCAATTCAAAGTAAAAACATCTTTAGAACAAATATAAATTTATTTTATCTTAAGAAATCACCTTTCTAGCCTTCTTTAAATGAAAGAAATTTTTTCATCAACATTATTTATTTTTTCAACAAAATATTTATTTAATTCAAATACAATACCGGCAAAAATTTGAGAAATAATTTGTTTTTTTAATTTTATTACCTTGAACGAAGAAAAATTCGATTGTCGCGGTTTGTGCTTCGCGCTCGGTTTTATATTCTTCGCACATATATGAGTCAATTTCTTGTAATTTGATACTGAAGCTCAAGCCAACTTTATAATATTGTAGATGTAAATTACATTTTCACAAAGTTACTAAATTTTTTGATTTATCTTTATCTTCTTCTAAATATCTCAAAATGGAAAAGAATTTGTAGGCTGTTTTTAAGGAAACGGTTTTTTATTTTAACGCTTATTTTGTATCTCACATATTTTGGTTAAAAATGGAATTTTTGATTTTCAATATTGTTTTTTTAAAACTAAAACATAAAATATACATCTTGTCAAAAAATGTCCTACTGAGAATTTATAGACTTCATTTAGGCAAATAATTTCCCACCTAAACGTTTTTTTCGTTTGCCACATATTTTGTTTAAATAATGGAAGTTTTGAATTTTAATCGTATTTTTTGAAATTAAAATGAAAAATATACGTTTTATCAGAAACTATTTCAGAACAAATTTGCAGATCTTTTTGAAGCGAACAATTCTGTAAACTTACGTTTATTTCGTATTTCACATATTATTATTAAAAAATTGAATTTTGGATTTTCAACAGTATTTTTTAAAATTAGATTCTTTGCGATTCAAACTTTTAGATCTTGATCTAGTAAACAATTTTGTATCATGACTTTTTTTCGTATTTCGTATAAGTACAAAAAATGCTCCTATTTTGATAATTTTGGTCGGATGTGGCTGATCAACGAACTAGTCCTTTCTTTTGCGGCTCCGATAAAGTATGCTAAAGCTCAATTCAATCCGATAATTCTATCAAGAGTTATCGAGTAATGCACAAATTTGTTTGATTCAAAGAATTTTTTTTTAATCAAAGAAACTTTTTTCTGGGTCTAATTGAATTTTTAATTAGAATCGTTAAATCCTTCTAAAGAGGATAAATGAAATAAAAATTAAAGAAGCATAATTTATAAACAAAAACCACTCCTAGGCTGGTATTTACGCGTCATTGACTCCATCCAGAATACCGATGATGGGGAGGCAACAATTTTAAATGTTGTATGTATTCATGTATGCATGTTCAGTAACACATTCGGATGTATTCATGTGTGTTTACAAAGCCAGAGACTGGCTTATGTTGGCCTATGCATGCATTTTGTTATGGGTACCTCGCGCATTAGTTCGCCGGTACGCCTGTATTACATGCACATTGCTACTTGGTTGCGGAAGTTAACTCTATAATTTTACCCAACTCGTTTTATTTATCTGTTAATGGAAACGCATTTATAGTATTGCTTGTAAAATTTACCCAAAAATCGTTTGTTTTAATTCAGTTTTTATTTATTATTTTTTAAGGGTAAAAGCCCTTTTGCTTTAATTACATTTTCATTAATAAAGTAACAAGTTTCTCAGTACTTATAACGCTTCAGGTGTTCCTGAATTTAGATGTGATAATTTAAAACAAAAAAATTATAGGATGCACTGTTAGAAATGTTCGGAAATCGACAACATTTTTATGTTATAAAGGTAACGTCAAATTATATTTTCTGAAATTTTTCTTAATATTACGAGACTCAACTGAATTTTTATCGAAATTATCTTGAAACTACGAAACTCTAAGAAGATTTTCATAAAATTCATCTTAAAATTATGAAATTTCAAAAAATTTCCAACATGTAGTTGCATAAAACTTCAGCTATGAGTTTCGGAAAATTGCAGTGAAACTAACCGTGTAAGATACTTTATTATTGGAATCCTCACACTTTGAACGATTTTTTATTATTAAGGCTGTGTAGTAAGGTCAGACGTCACTAATTACATACGACCACTTTATTAATAAAAAAATAATTTTAATAAATTTTCCGGAGAAGACAGTAATGCATAAAAGTGTAACGCATTACTGTCTTCTCCGGAAAATTCGGTAAAATTATTATTTTAATTATAAAGCGGTCGTATATAATTGCTAACGTCAGGGCCTACCATACGGCCTTAAGTAAGAAAATAATACAAAAATATCTTCCAATTTAAGGTAGTTCATCCACGAAAATTAGACCTCAGGCAAAAATAGATAATTTTGCTTTCAAGAATAGCAATATTATCATTAAAGGGCTAATTCGAAAGAGAAAAGATTATTTTCCATGAAAAAAATTTGAAATGCAGAAAAATAATGCATTTAACAAATTTTTTTTTACTCAAACTTTTTTTCTTATCGCTTCAAACCAAATTTTAAAAAATGATGTGATTTTAATGAGTCATGGATCATTTTTACATGAAAAAGATTCTCTACAGCTTGACCGTTTCCAATTTTCTAAAATTAATAAATTATTACCACATTCAGCAATTTGTTTTTAAGAATTTTGTTTTGGAAAATTGTTTTTTTATTAAATTAAAGGATTTATTTCCAATAATTGGGATCGGCAAAGTTGTAAAGATTCTTTTGTCTGCAAAACTGATTCGTGATTTATTAGAATCGCATCATTTTATCAAATTTGGTATGAAGCGATAAGAAGAAAAGTTCAGCATAAGTAAAAATTGGTAACATATATATTATTTTTCTGCATTTCAAATTTTTACCATTGAAAATAATCTTTTCTCTTTCAAATTATCCCTTCAATAATATAATATTGCTATTCTTGAAAACAAAATTATCTATGTTTGCCTGAGGTCTAATTTTCGTGGATGAGCTACCTTAAATTTGCATAAAAATAGAAATAAGGACCGCTTGCTGAGTAGTTTAATTATTGTATCTCACTCAAAATTTTCGTAAGAATAGAGGTACTTTTTACATTTATTTTTTGTAACTTTGTTATTAGGCGAGTTATATGTATACATATATTACTTTAGTTTATTGATATTTAAAAAAGAGGTGCCAATCACTGATGGGATATCAAGATTTCTTTCAATTTTGAGTTATACTTTTGTTTGGACGTTAAGATGAATTTGAATTCGTAGTGATACAGGTTTGAATTTGGTTTTCAGTTTTTTCATGTTTAAAAACTTTATGATGATTATTTTTAACACCTTGATAGTATAAATTTGAAAATACCAAACTTTGCAAGTACATATCACTTTTAGTGGTAATTCAAAACAGTTTTAGGATAAGAAATCATGGAATAAACTCTGTATGATTGCATATCTGTATGATATGCACATATGTAAAGATCAGGTGATATACAACCATAATTATCGATTTAAACTTTCAAATTATTTCAAATATCTATTGATTGTATAATTCCACTTCATGTTATAATAAATTTATAGAGACCTTCTTTATTTTTGGTTTCAGAATACTTGCACGACCAGAGATACGTTCTCAAGAAAGATTTGAAATTGGAAGGGGAAGGGGACCTGAGAGGTAAGTCTAGAACGTTGTCTGAATTTTAATTTAGTGGTGAGTCAGGCTCGAAAAAACGGGACGAAGGTGAAACCCTTCTATGTAAATGTGAAAGTATCTTTGATAGATCCTCTCTGAACAAAAAGACTTTTACTTCACTACATTTTTGTGCTAAACATTTTTCTATGATCTCAAATTGTTATTTATCTACATATTATATAGTATATTTTTCATATTCAACGCTTATTTCAACTGATGCTCAACTTCGAAAAATAAAACTGAAAATGAAAGATCAAAGGTTAAACATTGAAAATATATAAATAAATATATAAATATATATATCATAAATCTTGAAGTCTGACTTTTTAAAATTTACTCAACAAAATTGAATTTTGACACCTAATTATAAAGTTAGTAACTAGTTCATATTAAACTTTTTTGATTTTACAAAATATCTTCCTGAAAATTTGGAAAATACAAAAGAAGACGATAAGGAACGTCTGTCAACTTCGTTTAAGTAAAAATTTTGCAAAAATTTTTTCAATTGGGCCAGAATTTCTCAAATCAGCATGAAAAAAAATTTCCGTATTATAATTCAATTAATTATTGTTTAATTGATAGTTTTTTATGTTAAAAATAAGCTCGCCAGGTAGTTCCGCAAAAAAATTCAACACTCCAATCGTCTCTAACAAATCTTATTCCATTCCTAACACGGTTGTGTTTTTCCTTTAATAACGGATTACAACAGCGGTTTGAAATGTTGGGAAATACTAGTTACTCATGAAATGTCGGAAAAAAACAACTAAGAATATTGCTGATAAACAATGACTCAATTTTGTGGAAATAGTTATAAAAATTTGTAAATAAACTGAGGATTTAAAAAAAAAAAAGCGTTACTTTAAGCATTTTTCATTCCTCTAGATTATTTGAAATTGAATGTTCACGTTTACGAGCTCGACAGGGGAAGTACGCACCGGGAGTTAACAAATGCAGTTCAGGGCGACTGCATAATTTTTATAATTTTAGTTGAACGAAGAGTGTCTACATCTTTTTCTCTATGAAATTCAATTTGTGAGGTTTCAATGTGTCTCTCTATTTTTTTCAAATTTCTGCGAGGCGAAGAACATTATTCAAAATTAATTGTTAAAAAAATTGGTTGTAAAACAATAAAAATTTTTTTTTTCAAAATTTCGCATAACCATACTGAAGCTTGACCAATTATCTTTCATTTGTGATAGACACGGTACAAATCGGTCGAACCGTTCAAGACATGAATTTTTGAAAAAAGTTACCTTAAACTTGGTTTATTAATAACTTTTGAAAAAAATTGTTTTTTGCGGAACTATCTGGCGAGCTTATTTTTAACATCAAAAGCTATCGATTAAGCAATAACTCATTGAATTATGAGACAGAATATTTTTTTCTTGCTGATTTGAGAAATCCTGACCCAATTAACTGTACACTGAGAAAAAAATACTATGGAATCAAAAGCATTTCTTTCCAAAAGCATGTATATCATGGATTCAAATCAATCTGCTACAGAACTAGTAAGATTTTTATTGGTTCTTGTAGTATATTTTTATGAATTATTAGTATACATGCTTTTGGAACGAAATGCTTTTGATTCAATAGCATATTTTTCTCAGTGTAATTATCGATAACTTTTCAAATTTTTTTGGAAATTTTTGCTAAATAGAAGTTAGTAGACGTGCTTTTTTGTCTTTTCTAACGTTTTCCAAATTTTCAGGAAGGTAATTTGTAAATTAAAAAAGTTATCTTACATGGACGAATTAATTAAATTAATATTTTTGAAATTTTCATCTGTTCACCACTTCTCATAAAAAATCGATAAATATACTCTTTCTAGTAAATGTGTCGATAAATTAAGCATGTAAGGACGCGTATGAATTAATTTCAAATGAAATTAATTAATGAATAATGTTAATATATTGACATTATTTTTATTTAAATAATTAATCGATAGAAATTGAATTTAGCATTAAAATTAATTAATCTTATTATATTTTTTGTAATGGAGTGCTCAATTGAAAACAGATAAGCACTAGGCTCTTTTATAAACAGAATATTCTACATTCACTCGAAAATTATTAATTGCTTTTCTTTTAGTTCTCGCCTGTAAGATGATATATTCAGACAGTTTCAGTCATGCTAATGTCCACAGTGTCAAAATAATTTTGAAAACTTATATTCACTCATTAAAATTATTGCATCATTTAATATTCTGCCATATGAAACTTGTTTTTCTGAATTAAACAAAATGCAGACATTGTAAACACCCAATAATAGTACTTTTTCAAATACATCATGCAAAGTCAGTATCTACACTTGTGTCATTATTCATAAATGAGTGACGCTACTTGTACATATCTTAAGAATTAATAATAACTAAGATACATCGCATTTAAATTTCCTTTTGAAAAATCCAAAACGACATTTTACTAATCTATGAGTCTGGAATTTTTTTGTCGTAAAAAAGGAATATATTTCTTGATGAGCTCATCTGTACGAATCCTTAAAAGTTGGGAATTTAGTATATACTTATATTATTATACTCATGCTTATCTATTAATACTTAATGAAAATCAATTTTCCTATTTTTTTAATAATATTTAATAACATAGATAAATAATGAAATTTCAAATTAAATAAACTCAGTTTGGAATATGGTGAAAATTAAAATCACAAAAACATAATTAATTATGAGATTTCTTAAAAGAACTGTAAATAAGATTTCATCCACAAAAAAAAAATTTGACCTAAATTAACATACACAGAGAGAAATTTTAGGTTTCACTGACCAAAGTTTTTTTGTTAAAATCGTCTTTACAAAAATGTTAAAGTTGTCATGACAATCATGGTAGTGGCTGTCATACATTGGAAAAGTGTTTACTCCAACTGCAAGGAACGTTACTGAGACCACGATTCTGGTACTTGAAATACCATAGCGCTGCGGTTATAGGAACCAAAGTCCATCGTAAAGCCGCGCATAGAGTTTAGTTAAAATGACTAAGTCTACGGACAGTACATACCCAGCCAAAATTATTTTTGAGGTTATAGGTATGATTCTCTTAGTTATTAAAATACAAATTCAATTTGATTAGAAAAAATAAAGTTTCACCGAAAAGATCTAAGAAAAATAATCCGGTATAATGATATTTATGATAACTTTCGTTGATTAAGTTAAAAAATTGTCACTTTTTTCATCACCATAAACTTTTTTTGACTGACTATAGTTTTGACAAAATACGACGAGACAGCAAAATTGGAACGCATTGCATTGTCCCCGAACAAAATCGTTTATCATTTAGAAAGAATTGTCAAACTATATTTATAATAGAATTATTTACCTGATAATGCTTGGCACGGTGAAATATAGTCCAGGAATCGAGAACGAGAATTGGCAGGATTCAACTTAGGCTGCATATCTTTCAATGAAAGTTATACTTGATTTGTCTAGCGCAACAGCGAACGCTGCGGTTGTAGTAACCAAAGGAGCTTGGCAGTACACATAAAGAAAATGTACGTGTACTAACCGTTGGGGTACGTATAAAGCTCATTCTAATCATCAACTTTGGTCACAACAACCGAATACACAAAAAAGTCCAAATTACTGTCATGATAACTATAAAAGTAGTAGCTTCTCTCAACTTTTTTGGTCAAGGCAACTACTGTACAAAAAATTTATGTGCTATGTGCACAGGAACCAAAGTCGATTTCTCTCAGTGTAGGTATAAAAGATTAGTATGCCAGCAGAGCTTGAATCACGCGAAATCAGAAGCTGATCTTTACTTATGCAAATGAAGCTGTTAATTATCAAAGTAGTCAGAAAATATCTACTTGAATATATTTCTCTTTTCCCCATTTTAGTCTCAAGAAAATAACATCTTCTGTTTAACTGAATGACTAAGAACCCGAAGCTTAAATAATGATAATGAAATGTTGACGATCTGATTTTTATGAAAAACTTACTTATCATCATTTAATTATTTATCTCATTGATTCACTTATTATATTTTATATTGCAGCTGAAATTGAGAAGCAAAGGACTCTTCTTAAGGTTTCTTTATCGCTTACCTGCATCTCCTTATTGGCAATAATTTATTTGCTTGCCAAGACTTTGATTAAGTGGCAGAAAGTTAAAAGTCTCGTCCAGAAAGCTTGCAGGAAAAAATGGCTGGTATGTAAGTACAATAATTAAGAGGTTTTGGCCTTATTTTTTTTTAGTTTATTCAGAACATTTGTACAAGTTACTTCATAAAACCATTTCTCCAATATCATCATAATAAATGTTCAAAATGGCTAAATTTTAAATTCAAATCGTCAATAACCACAATTTATGTTAGGTATAAAAATCAATTCGCTGCTATACTTTTGCGTAATCCTCATTTAAAATTAAAATTAGGTATTGCGGTCAGTTTTTATTCGTGCAGGAACTAAACATTTCTGCAATGTATAAGTCTCATACTGTGCATTGGGGGTGCGCCCCCCCCCCACCTCATGTATATATTTCTTTCGATATTCAAATCCTGACATGTGCATTTTAAAACAACCGTATAAACTAGTGGAGTCTGGAAAATAAGCAACCAGCAATATATAGACTTCTACAACTATCCCTTCTCAAAGTACGGAGAATTGTGTGTGGGGGGGGGGGGGGGGGATTCACCCGCTGAGCTTGTGCCGGTATCTTCAAATGGCTATAACTTCCTTTCTACAAAAGCGAATTGCATTTTATTTAGGGGTGATTTTGAAAGAATTTTTCATGTTCTTTCATTCTATCAGATCTATTTTTAAAAATGTCTATCATTTTCATAAACAGATTACAATATCTTGAACCCAATCAATTTTTTTATTCAACTTTTTCCTGATAGATCTTAGGTCTGTTACCGGACAACAGTGACCATAAGAATGGCCTGTTCCCACTGCGCTTACATTAGGTAACATTAGTGCACAGGCATTCTTGAACCAATGACTTCAAGGAGTATAGCACGTAGCGGCAAAGAACCTCACACCTACCCTGCTTCAAGTGATTCCGAAGTATAATGGTGTATATAGATGGCATCGCTGTTGTCAATTTCATATGATTTCTGGATAGTGCCAACCTTCAAATGTTAAGTGTCAAAATTTCATGAGAATCTGACGTTTAGTTCAGAAGTTACAGAGGTTTTGATGAAGCAACTTTTATCTGGTCACCCAAAATCAGCAGTTGTCCCGGAAAACATAACAAAAGTCAACAAAATAGTTTTGGGCGATCGTAAACAAAAGTTTCGTGGGATACCTGACACCTTAAAGATTTGCTCTTTGCTGACTTGAAAAAAATGTTCCAAGGAAAGTTATTTCTCTCCAATGAAGAAGTGATTACCGAAACTGAGGCCTACTTTAAGGGCAAAGACGAATCATTCTACAAAAAAGGCATCGAAAAGTTAGAGAAGCGTTGAAATAAATGTATTACTCTTGAAAGAAACTATATTGATGAATAAAGTCGAATTTCTCGAAAAAACTGTGTTTTTCTTAGTTAGACCGGAAACTTATTGAGTGATGTGTTAGGCCAAATTTTTCTCCGAAGTGGCCACACGAATGCGTTTTTGGTTGATTGTGAGGAATCGCGGCATCCATCTTGCAAAGAGCACAAATGTGTATGCAAAAAATTTTGACCACACGCTCAGTTGAGATGGATACGAGAAATCGTATCCATCTCACTTTCGGGTAATTCAAAACAATTTCATGAATTTTATTGATGATTTCTGGCTCGTACGACCACAACGAAATTCCGTAAACCACTTCTGAGCCATTCCTTATGACGGCGCAGAGTCTGAATAATATTTATCGAGCTTGGCCTTGGTTTCTGATAAGGTTTTTCCACACAAAAAGTAGTGTTTAATCAACACACGAAATTCACTTTTTTCCATCTTTGCTAAAAATTCGATGGTTGGTTGCTTTTAGACACTATACCTTGTGAACTAATGAATGGATATGGCTCAAATTTTGACAGTAGAGGTTTAAAAGATGGAACTTGTCAACAACGACAGCCGTTTGTTATTAGTGGTGACCTATCATAGAAATACCACGTCAATATCAAACATCCTAGTACATATATATATATATATATACATATATATATGTCCCTAATATTTTGAAATAATATATTTTTAGTTTTTAACATGGAATTTGCACGTATAATACATAGTTTTCGGCGCATTAAATATTATATATTATACGTATCTAACCCTGGTTGGGGCTGTTGGCAGTCGCTGCTGGAAATCTCTTATCTGAAAATCACTTCCTGGTTTTTACTGTACTGAAATTCGTCACTTACATGATAGATATCTTAAGGTCATTAATAATGATTTATTTTAAATTTGGATTCTTCTAGTATTTTTATAAATAAAAGATAAATTCTACAGAAAAAAGAGCGAATTAATTTTTATACCGAATGATAAATATTTCCTTTACTATCGGTAATATTATAATAATGTACCATGCAGAAATAAAAAGAACAACCGCAAAAAATGAATCTGTTTCCGTCCTCGATTTTTCAAATGAATTTCATGCCAAACGATAGCTCATGATACATTAATCACTTTAGGGGGATTGTGTCTAAAATAGACACTTTAGTACTAAACCACTTAAGGTCATGGATCAACCAGACCATATGATCGATATGGGAATTCTTTTGTCTGTAAACTTTTGTCCATGCAAAATAAGATACCAAAATAAAATTTTGCGAGATCAAAGAAAAGCCAGCAAAGGAGGTGTGTCAACTCTCAGATTTTTAAAATTAAAGAAAATAAGTTTTTCGAAATATATTTTTTTATAATTATAAAAATTCAAGAATTGATAGACCTACCTTAGTGGCTTTTCTTTAATCTCACAAATTTTGACTTGATACCATATTTTGTAAAGACAAAAGTTTACAGACAAAATAATTACCATATTGATCAATTGATCATATTGGATCATATGGTCTGGTTGTTTTATAGCCTTAATACATTCAGGTGTTCAATAATTTTTAGAAAATGAGTGTGATAAATGGTACTTTGACATGTATTCTACAGTATCTAAGAATTAAAAGTAAAGTACAAAACATTTAAATACACTAAAAATTGCAAAATGCAAAAGTCTGAATTTTGAGCGTTTTATCAATGCGCTCGGATAAAATGACTAGTTCTAACAAATTATCATAAACATTTTAATTTATTTACTAATTTTTTTACGAAATATTTATATTAAATGATATATTTGAATAGTTTCTTTATTTCAGAGCATTTTTACTTGATAAACTTCACCAAACAAATTATTCTTGTCAAAATTAAAAATTAAAAAGACAGGTTTTTTCTACCAGGGAGTCAGAAAATGGATTTGTTCGCCCCGTACGGGGCAATAAAATCCACTTTATGTTCTCCTAGTAAGAAAAATGAATTTGTTTTGAATTAAATAATTAAAAATGATAATTTTCTTGAAATAGATATCACAGCCTTAAATTTGAGTTCTTCTGGTATAGCATGCTTGATCATTGCAATAGTTATTTACTACACGGAGAAAAATGTATTATAAACATTAATACCCAGGTCCAGTGACTATATGGCATATTTTATAATGACGTTAAATGTTTTATTTTTCGTCAAAGTTTTAATTTATTGTTTTCAAGAATCTACTTTAAAATTATTTCAAGATATGTGGACCAATATAAATTATGTAATAAAAAAATCATTAATCTTATGAAAATAAATATAAATTACTTACACATTTTCCATTCTGAAATTTTTCTTAGAAACGAGGAGAATAATTCTCCCGGAAGTATGTAGATAACGCAAAATCACTTTTGCTTAACCGTTTTGTATACATAAGATTGTGACCATATTTTACGAGGCAGTATGTTATTACATTTATTTTATTTTTAATTAATCGGGATATAATATTAAATTGCTATATCAAGCACAAATTTAAGTTTAAAACGTGAACTATGCTATACACAGGTTGATAAGGTCGATATAGTAGAGTTCTGTTATAACGGCGAGTGATACACTCTTCTAATGATCCAATTAATCGACTGAAATGATTTGAAAAAATTAGTAAAATATTTAATAAAATTTAATTTAAAAATACAGGCCAGAAAAACAGGTATTGTTTGCACTTTCTTTGCGGTGGTTCTTTGAAGATTTATTACATACCCTGGCGAAGGTTTCAGATTGAAACTCAATCCGAGCGAATCAAAGCTATTCCGAAATCTTTTCCCGAACCAATTAAAAAACGATTTGAATCTTGTTTGTTGAAAATGAATCTGTGACTTCAATTTCGGAATGGCTCAGTTCTGATCGACTTGGAGTAAATTCCAAACCGAAAATTTTACTAGGGTAGACAAAGGAAGAGTGAAAATGTTCAGACAATAGCGATGTTAATAACTGAATAGTTCTTAAACAAATTATGTTATTAAATATTTCAAAATATAAAAACAGAGGATCTAATGAATTTTGTTATTTTTTAGAGTTCTGAAGAAACAAATAGATTTAAAGAGTTAGAATCAATTTAATATAAATTTTCTTCTAATTAAATGCTTATTAATTTATTAATTGAAATTTTTTGAATTTTACAGAAAGTGACGAAACATACGAATAAGGTTCGTGATGATGTCGAAGCTGGAGTTCCAAAACAGAATGGCTTAAAATTAACGATGCCAACCATAAGTGGTAGTGTGGCAGTATCTGAAAGGATGAGTACTGATGATGGCACCCCAAGTACTACGAATACTGATTTATCAAAAAGTAACGCATGTGAAGACAGTGTTCTGGATTATGCCTATGATAATCTGGCGATGACACCCAGTCCAGATACTTCACAATCCAGAAGCAAAAGGGAAAGTTCTCTCTGAGATTTGCTTAAAAAGGTTCGTTTTCGCGAACCTTTATTTAAAAAAACTTGTATCATTCCAATCATTGAAGAAAGAGTGTCCAACACTGATCCAATATGTGGACCAGAAAATCCTACAACTTCTAACAATTGTAATAATACAATCCAAAATTTAGAGAAAAAATCTTTATTAAAATTAGTATCAAACTGAGAACAAAAGATATATTTTGATATAAAATTTTTTAAAATTTTGTGATTTTTCATATAAACCCATTTTTTATTTTAATACGGCTTTGTTTTCTGAAAGCATTTTTAAAAACGTGATTGGAGGTATAATTATTGAAGATTTCACTGGCGATTTAAGTCAGCTTTAATATTTAATCAAAACCAATTAAAAGTTTTAGCTACAGGTATAATATAACTTTGTAATATTACTAGTTAGTTTAATAATTAGGAGCTAAAAAGTGTATAGTAGTAATTAAAAGACCCCGAATCTAAAAGGCTCATTTATATATATATATATATATATGCGGATTAGAGATTAATTCTAAAGTTAGTAAAACTTTATTAAAGTAGTTGATCCACGAAAATTAGACCTCAGGCAAAAATAGATAATTTTGCTTTTAAGAATAGCAATATTATTATTGAAAGGCTATTTTGAAGAAGAAAAGATTAATTTCTATGAAAAAAATTTGAAGTACAAAAAAATAATTTTATTAATAAATTTTATTTTTGCCCAAACTTATTTTCTTATCGCTTCTTACCAAATTTAAAAAAATTATGCGATTTTAATAAATTACAAATCGCTTTTTTAAGAAAAAGATCCCCTACAACTTAACCATTTCCAATTTTCGAAAATGAATGAATTATTATCAAATTCAGCAATTTGTTTATAAAAATTTCGTTTTTGAAAATGTTTTTTGAATGGTTTTAGCCCTTAAAGAATTTATTTTTGAAAATCAGAAAGGGTGAAGTAGTGGGAAATCTTTTCTCTGAAAAAATGATTCATTATTCATTAGAATCGCATAATTTTTTAAAATTTGGTAAGAAGCAATAAGAAAAAAAGTTGGGTCAAAAATAAAATTTATTAATAAAAATTTGTTTTTAAGAATTTTGTTTTGGAAAATTGTTTTTTTATTAAATTAAAGGATTTATTTCCAATAATTGGGATCGGCAAAGTTGTAAAGATTCTTTTGTCTGCAAAACTGATTCGTGATTTATTAGAATCGCATCATTTTATCAAATTTGGTATGAGGCGATAAGAAGAAAAGTTCAGCATAAGTAAAAATTGGTAACATATATATTATTTTTCTGCATTTCAAATTTTTTTCTTGTAACATAATCTTTTTTCTTTCAAAACAGCCCTTCAATAATAATATTGCTATTCTTGAAAGCAAAATTTTCTATTTTTGCCTGAGGTCTAATTTTCCTGGATGAAAACTACCTTAAAGGGAACCATGCGGCTGTGTGACTTAACTCCGTTTATCATAAATTAACCAGAAACCCTATCAAGAGGAAATTAATTAAAATTATATAAATAAAATCATCTTCAATGTCATTTACAATAGCAAGAATAAATTTCCTCAGGGTGATATTGATTTTACACAAATTCCACACAAGTAATATTTTTTCTAACCCTTTTTCATTAAAATTTATAAACAAAATTTTCTCCAAATTTGATCAATATCTAAAAAAGTTAATTTACAATTTTTTTAGCGTAGGTCATTCCGTATTAGATTTACAACTGAAATTTTAATATCGACGAAATTTTTTTCTAGCATTGTCTAGAGCAAAATAATTGACACGTATCTTTTTATTTCAAAAAAATTTTTTTTTCTACAAGTTATGATTTGTTTGAAATTTTGAATTTGGAAAAAAAACGATCAATTTTCGAAAACTATGTATCGGCCAGCTCCAAAAATTTTACGCAATAATAAACATTTTTAGTCCGAAAAATCGAAAAACCATATAGTACGACTTTGAAAAAATCGTATTTGTTTATAACATTTGAAAAATTTGCAGTTTAAATAACAAGAACAATTTTTTGTTTATATTTTTGTGAAAAGTGCATATGATTAACAAAATCATATCTTGTAAAAAAATTTTTTTTTAGAAATAAAAAAATACATGTCGATTATTTTGCTCTAGAGAATGCTAGAAAAAATTGTTGTCGATATTAAAATTCCAATTGTAAATCTGATATAGAATGACCCTTATATTTTCTTGCTTTAAATGGAAATAAATGTGTGTAGAGTTTATTCGTGTAGAATCGATACCATTTTAGTTTTCTCACATTTTAAGTATTCTAAGTAACACATGAAATTCCTTTAAAATACAAACGTGTAAATTGAATTCACATTAGGTAAAAAATGAACCAATTTATTAATTATTTCTGCTATTAAATTCCTTTTCCTACAGCAGAACTTCAATAATGAAAACTTGTTATCCCTATTAATTCTATTGCTTTCCATGCGATAATGTGAATATTGTATACGTTTATCAATACGTCTATAAATCCTTAAGGTATGTATCGTGATAAAATAGATTTAATGTTTATTCCTTATCAGCCATTCCGTCCATGAAAGGCCTTCAGAGCAAAATAGAGTGCAATGAGCTCGTTTTGCATAGGTCAGTTGCGTTGCATGTAGGAGTTTTTTTAAATCGATTGAATGAAAAAAGAACAGGATAAATATCGGAAAACTGCTCGAATTGTTAATTATTTTACATATGGTGTAAGAAATAAATAACGAGATGTTTTAAAGCTGCATGTACTCAGAAAAAGATTTGGTTGAATAAACCAAATTTGTGTTACTTCAACTATAGTATTTTGTTGTTATAAGGACAACAAAATGTTTCGTTAATCCGACAAAATTATTTAATTAGCTCACAAAAATCTTTGGTTACTAAAATTGAGCTGACTTAACTAAATTATTCAGTTACTTTTGATAAATTTCGAGTTTTTATTAGATTCGAGCAACACGGAGAGCAAATTTTTCTCGCTCAATTATTTATTATTGGAGTCTTGAAAATTTTTAAATTCGCTCTAAATTCTAAGATAATTGATTTTTAATCTTATCTTACTTGGGAGATTCATACAATAGAAATAATTATTATTTGCATAGAATAATTTGAACTAGATAAATATTTTCTCTGATGAGAGAAAAACGAAATTGTATTCCGGAATTGTTATTTGATGAAATAATGTGCCTATTAAAGTGCCTCGAGGCTTTTATATGCAACGTTAACTGGCCTTAGTTTTACAATTAATATATCATTCATCAGTATTTATTGTACTTATTGCACATTTAGGATTTTATAAGTTTTGATAATATAGCGACTGGTCCCACAAAGACCATAGTCTTCCAGAATCGACGATATTAATTTTTTTGCCCAAGGCAGCTATTCTAGCGTTTAGTAAATTGGTGTTTACCAATGTATATATAAAAGCGAGTATTAATTTACAATTTTATATAATAGAATTAATACTATAGTCTTTTGAACCTATTCTTCAGAACCTTACTTCTCTTTGAATGCTCATGTTTTTATCTAAATATACAAAATATTCTTTTTATTCAGATTTTTAGAAATTTCACTTCATTTTTGCTACAAATTTATGACATATATAATGAACAAATTTTTATTTACTTTGAATATGTTTTTTATAAATTGATTTTGGTGTCGATAGTAGTATCAATATTTTCTATGAAAAATATAAAACATCATAGCAAGAAAGTGTCGTCAAATATTTTTAAGAGAACTTGTGAGTAAATTTTTGTAAAAATTAATTATAAAAATGAAGCAATATTGAGGAAATAGAATTTATAAGTAAATTTTTATTTGTACAATTTTTATAATGAAGCAATTACAGCCCTAGACAATTACATACGGGGTCGTTTGTTAAAAGTAATTAGAGATTCACGGTAGAAATTAGTAAGCTTGGCTTAGATTTCATATGTATTCATCACACTTATTGCTTATTTAAATGATCACATCAATCTTGGATCTAATTTGTCCATCTTTATAGAACAATCTTCATTCTTTAAGATTTTTGATATAAAATGGTACAAATATCACTGATGAGGGCTCCGATCTGAGCCGAGACGTCTGACTAAATCGACTTAATCATTTTTGGAACCTAAAGCCAATTTTACCATTTCATTCAAATTGAGGGTCAATACAACCTATACTACTTATAATTTTTCATATAAATCGGACTAAAAAAAATTAAAGCAATATATTTTTTCAATAAATGGGATAAATTTCTCTTGAATCTAAAATCAAATTTCAAAAGATAATTTATACAATTTTTACGTGAATCTAAATTAATTTTGGAGAAAACTTTGTATTTTGGAATAAAGTAAAATAATTTCTTATGCTATTCACGAGAACAAGTGAAAGAATCAAATTGTAATTGTATCTAAAAATGATAATGGCATTAATCAACTTAATATGTAGTATATAGAGTATAAGCAACGGAAAAATGTTAGTAGGTAAATTTTTGTAATAATATTTTTCGTGTGACATACGAGCAATACACAGTAGTGCATTTGTCGTCAGCTTTCTTGCAGAAAGCGTCGATTGTTAGGACCGTACATGGTACATATTTAGATTTACTCCTCAGAAATGCGTATTGCCATTGTAAATTGCGCATGTAAACGCCTGAGGGAAATTAGTTTCTTTATACATTTAGTTGCAAGGTGATTAAAGCGGATACTATCAAGAAAACAAATTGCTCATCAGTCGCTCAAAATCTTATGTAAATTTATAAATAAATGGGAAAATTATAGAAATATAAATTTTGAAACCGCTCACATTGTGCAGAATGACATTTTTTCCGTATTGATAATATTTTTTCTAATATCCGCGTTTATCTCTTATGTGTACTTGTATTTACTCTTTATAAAGTTCAAGAATTGTTTGACAATCTTAAATAATGGAATTACTTTTCATAGGACTAGTCCTGTTAAAGTATCAAAAAAATATTATAAAATTTGATATAAAATTGTTGTTTGAGAGTGAAATTTGCAAAAATTGTAATAGAAATTTGTAAAATTTGTGATTGAAATTGTGTCATGATAATTTACTGTGAAAATTGTAAAAGCGATTGGTAAAAAAAAAATTTGTACACTTTGTAAAGACATTTGGGAATGTTTAGAAATGTAAACATTTATAATGTTTTAAATTGAAAATTCTGAAATTGGCGAATTGTAAATTTGAATCTCTTACCCATAATTCTGAAAAATGTTTTAAACTTTCGATTGATTGTATATGTAGGTGTAAATATTTTTTATAGATTAATAAGTTCCAACATTGCGTTGTTTTGCCAATCCACATCACATAGTGTTAGAAACTTTTAGTTAACATTAATGATTTCGATATTGATAAACTACATTTTTAATATAAGTAAATTTGACATCATCAATAATCGCATTAAATTTCAAACTTTATTATATTCCATATATTTTATTGAAATACACCATTCGTTATTTTATGAGCAATGTATAATTAAGTTTGTTGTAAATATGATTTTAGTTGTACAGTGCATTTTAAACAATATATTGTATTCATTAGATATAATATTAATTTTATCGAATTCGTTAAGTTGTGGCTACAAAATATGTTACATTATATTTGAAGCATTGAAACCTTTTAAAAATAAAAGAATTTTCGAAAATATTGGTCAAGTTATTTATTCATTTTATTCCAACACATATAAATATATATATGTACAAATTTACGACGAGATTTACATTTTCAAGATTTACAAATTTTTTTTTGTATTAGAGTAATAATGATGTAATTGACACAAATAGTATAAACAAAAAAGTATGAGAAATTTACATTACATGGCAGCATATTGGTGAGAAAATATTCAGAATGCATTGTCTAAAATATTGTGTTAGTTAAAAATATTAAATGATTGTAAATGACCCACTCTTTTCGAATATTGATAATAAATATAATATGATATGTTTAGACTTATATTCATTGTTAATTTTATCTAAATTTTAGTGTAACATTCATTGGTGCTATTACTTTTTATACTTTTGTGATTGTTTACAATTGGATTTATTTGAAAAATTAAATTTATTCTATGAATATAATTACATTATCAACTAAATTTTAAACACTTCAGGAAATGATACGTTGCTTGCAATAAATGAAATTCATACGAAGAAATATAATTGGCTCTATTTATTTTTAATTTTTCTAATAGTTACATAGTCTTCACATCTAACATTTTGATCGTTTCTTTGGACGGCTCTGCTGATGAAACTTCCAACTCTTTTGAAGTAGTTTTAGATTTCCCTAAAAATTAATCTTGTTTACAAAATGGCCCATACAAGATATAGCATGGAGAAAAATGGAAGATGAACCTGAACATTTGAGCCTTTTGGATGGTCAAGTTGACAGGGCAAACAGATCCATTTGATTATCGCGGAGTGTCAACATAAATGGGTTAAAACGTGATTGAAAACTTGACCATTTTGGAAAAGTACTTTAATTATCTAAATATTGAGTCTGATCCTTGGGGGTAGTGAAGCTAAACATGAAATACAAGTCTTTCTGACCATGTCGAGGAAATTATAGAAGGACCGTCTGAATATTTAGAAGGTCTGACTGCTCGGTAAGAAAGCTTGAATAAAATAAAATTCAATTTCCTAAATCGAATTCCAGAATGACAATTATTCAATTTAAATTAATCCCTGATTTTACATCAAACTCTGGATGGAAAAAATTGGAATATCTTTCCACTTAAGGGGCTAGACTAGTTTCCCACTTTCAAAAAATCGATTTTTGTTTTTTACATATTTCGATAGTTTAACATTTTAAGAATGATATTCTGAAATATTAGAGTCGATTTTTGAGCGAGATATTATGAAAAAAGTGTCAAATAATTATACTAATTTTTACCTAGATTCTGAAAAAGTCTGAACTTAGAATAAAAAAGGCTTACAAATTCGGACTTGGAAAATTATTTATAAAAAAATGCTAGTAATAATCATATTCAATTTTTCAAGAAAATTTAATTAATTCTATAGACATAAATTATTTCGGGAGTTATTCATAATTTAAAAAAAGTTTGAAATTTTTACTTTTTCCACAATATTTTTTCCAAAAATCAACAAAAACACTTCATCTTGAGGTCGTTTTATGCATAATTTTGATGTCTTTCATGTTATTTTTCAGAAAAATTTTAATATGTGCATTGTCAATATTAGGAGAATTTATGCGACTAACAAAAACAAAGTGGGTATAATAATTTTGCAACCCACTGCAGTATTTATAAAGCTCTATTGATCCTAAAAAAATAAAGTCGATAACTACTATCACTTCTGAGAAAAAAATTGTTTAATATTGGCTTATGAGCAGAACGTCTTATGTGGCATTGAGTAAAATTTTTAATTGGATTGAAAAAAAATCTACTGAACAAATCAAGTGGAAATTTTAACTGATTAATCTACAAAGATTACTCAAAGTACCCACGTAGTGGCTTTTTGAAATGTTGATGTTTGCATTTTTAACATCACAAAGAAATGCATTAAAACAAACAATTTTCAGAAAAAAAGACCGCCATTTTATCAATTTTCAACATTTTAACAAAATCAATAAGATTTGTTTCTTCCGTGTTTTAGACAACTGCTTTGAGTGGAATTTTTCCTACAATTTCACCATTACTTTTTGAGCAGGCCACTTACAACGCCCTGAGTAAATATTAGGCGCACAGGTGAACCCCCTTAATTACATTTAAATTACGACTTTTCTATGCTTTTCTGTTCCGGACTTTATATCGAACGTCCATTTTAATTCTTTTTAATACAATTGCTCACTATTTGTTGTTATAGTCAGCAGTCCGATATAATTTCCTTCTGCATCTGCAGGTACTCTACTGTACCCTAATGTCTAAGTGTGTGTCCTATCAATCTGTCACGGCGTTTCTTTATACTAACATATAAGCTTCTCTTTTCTTTCGCTAAGTTTAAAACTTCCTTATTTGTCACCTTATCTACGCAACTTATTTTTTTATTTAAAGTTTCAATTTCAATCCTCGTTCAATTAGACTCTGAAATTTTATTCTTTTTCAAATTCCGAACATGTAAATGA
Source organism: Diplolepis rosae (assembly GCA_030998225.1). Taxonomy (NCBI): domain Eukaryota; kingdom Metazoa; phylum Arthropoda; class Insecta; order Hymenoptera; family Diplolepididae; genus Diplolepis; species Diplolepis rosae. Next base: position 19,957,147 of record JAPYXD010000701.1, on the reverse strand, counting down.
TAATTCTTTTTAAATTCGTTACTAATTTAAAGTACATTTTAAAATTTGTATATTTCATTTTAAAGTCGAACAAGTGAAACTAATAAATTTGAAAACTGATATCTCTATTTTCTTAATGAATTAAAATTAAAATAGAAAGACTAAATATGTGTAAAACTGGGAAACATATTTACGATTGAAAAAATTTTTTACAATTAGAAGAGGACTTAAAATTATTCTATTGAACACACTTTGAGTCCGACTAATAAAGTGCGATTTATATAAATATTATACAAATATATTTTATTGTAGGAAGAAAAATGTATTATTGCCGATACTATGATGTTAAAACACCATCCCTAAAACAGCATTTACAACATCAACAACTTCATAGACATACTTCTCGAAATTTTTCACAATAAATGTAATGGAAGTTTATTACCAAAACACAATGCAATTTCACAATACATTTATTGTAAAATTATTAATTTAAATAAATAATATAAATAAAATAAATAATTAAATAAATTTTTAAAAGTGTAGGTAACAAAATTCCCTAATCTCCTCTATCTTTTCATTGCCTATTTTAACGTTCATGTGCTCCTTTCATGATTTTGTTCTACACGCGTTAACTTTAGTTTTTTCAATGTTTATATTCATATAATAATTGTTAAGAACTGTCTCCATTACATTCAACTCCTCTAGTTCTCTTTCGGTATTCCCCAGCAGAGCAATATCATCCGCAAAACGTAACATTTTGATTTTTTTCCCCTGAACTTTGGCGCCTGTATTCTTAATTTCTCCTTTAATTTCATTAATAGTTTCCTCTGGGTATCAATTCAACAGAGGTGGTTATAACGAGCAGCCTTGTCTTACTCCATTCTTGATGCTTGCTTCTCCCCGCTCCCCTGCATTTGTACCATTGCCTTTTGGTATAGGTATAGAAATCTAATAATTCTTTTGTCCTTGTATTTTATCCCTTTGTTCTTTAATATGTCGAAGAGTTTAGGCCAGTTGACATTGTCAAATGCTTTTTCTAAGTAGACAAAAGCAATAAAAGTTGGTTTCCCCGCTCGTAGTTTACCGTTCTGAATTAATCGTAATGAGATTAATGCTCCCCTAGTTACCCTCTCTTTCCTAAAATCGAACTCATCTTCGTCGAGTGAGCTTACTATTGTCTGTTCTATTCTTCCATAAATTATTGTAGTAACAATTTCAGACCCATGTGTCGTCAAGCTATTAGTACGGTAGTTCTCGGATTTGTCTGCCCCTACTTTTTTCGTACAGTTACAGTTTTTTTAACCTTGTAATCGTTTGGTATGTCACCCGTTTCGTACAAATCGCAAAATAATTTATCTGCTTGTTCTAAGTTCTGTAGGAACTCTGCTACTATTAGATCTATTTCTGAAGCTTTATTTGCTTTTAGGCCCCTCAATGCTTTCTCAAATTCCTCCTTCAAATCAAATCCCTATATTATCATTTGCACCACACTTTCGTTTTCTATGAGATCGGCTACAACGTCACCCTTGCATATACTCTCTATGTATTCTACCCATTTATCAACTTTATCTCTACTTTCTGTTAACGATTTTCCGCTTTTATCTCTATGTTTGCATTAACCTGTTTTTCCCCAACATTTTATTTGATTTCCCTGTAAAGTGCGTCTACTTTTCCTATCCTGAATAATGTTTCTACTTCTTTACATTTTGCATTTATCTAGTTATTTCGCGCTTTTCTGCATCTTCTTTGCACTTCATTCCTAAGTCTCTTATATTGCGTTTTTCCTTGCTCGTCTTTTACATTCTTGTATCTTCTTCTCTCATCCATCAGTTCTAATGATTATTCATCTATCCACGATTTCTTAGCTGCTCCTGTTTCTTTCCCTAATACTTCTTGTGCAGCTCTTAATATACAGTGTTTAGTGCTTGTCCATCTATCATTGATACTACCTACTCCGCTATCTCATGTGCTAACGAGTTCCTCCTTTACAGCTTTATGAAAAAGTCCCCTTGTCTCTTTTTTCTGTAGTTTCCCAATATCACATTTATCTGCCTGTATCACCTCTCTTTACCAAAAGGTATTAAGAAAGGTTAAACGTTCTTTTTCTTGAATTCCTTTTATGGAACTGAAAACAAATGCAGAATCAAGGGTTCAAATGAATACAATTTTTTAATTATTTTCTATTCAAGCCTTCTTACTGGATGACTCTAACTTTGGCCCTCCATTTTTCTCCGTGAGTAAAGCTTGCTACTTGGGGAATTTCGGGGTTACTTATTTCGAATCCAAATTAAAAATTATAATTGATGAGAAAACGAAATAATAAGATTCAAAATTTTGAATAAAAATTGCAAAAGTCGTTATATATGAGTCATTCTTATGAAAGGGGTCTTTTCACGTTTCACTATTCATTTTAAATTGGGCCTAGGGGAATAAGTATGGAAAAGTTGCCCCCATACGTATCAAGTCTAGATTGGCACCATAAATGGGCATCTATGTGACTAAAAAATCCTGCAAATATCAACGTCAAAATTTAATTTTTGTGAGAATTATGGAGACTGGAACAAAATTTTAAATGTCATTTTTTTTAAGCAGCTTTGCAGATTTTGATAAACGTAATATGTGTTAAGAATATCAATATGGCTATTTTCACAAAAAAAAATCAAACAATTTCTGAGGTAAAATACCGGTGAAAAACTATTTTGAATAAAAACCTTATTTTTGGGTTGAGTTTTAGAGATACAGCTTCAATTTTTTTCTAAAAAAAAACTTCAAGTGTCTGCTTTAACACACATATATATATATACCTATAATTATAACTGTACAGAAGAAATTCACAACAAACCAAAATAATGAAGTATTCTATACTTCTTAACAATAGGGCAATGTACTGCTATGACTAAAAGTGCTGTAAAATTCTTATTTTTAGAAATTGATCTTGCACGATGTACCTTCCCTCATCTGAAGGTCGTATAAATTCATTTCATGAAAAAAAAAGTTTTATAGAAAAAAATGTTTACCACAAAATTGAACTGAAAAGGGCCCTTCTAAGGAGAATGACTGATATGACACTGTTAAAAAAATATAACAAACTTCAGATATGCAATTAAAATAAACTTTCGTTACATGTATTTTAAATTTAAATTACATTGTATTTACGATTTAAGATAAACAGTTGCGCATGATTCAAGATTTGCTTTCTGCATTGAACATACTTACGCAATACATACGTAAGTAACGCTGCAATGCGCAAGTCTTGAGGCGCGAGTACGTGTGTATCTTCAATTTAAGATGCTTGATTCTTAATTGTAATCTCAATTATAATATATTTAAATTTGAGACACTTTTGTATATTAAAAAGTCTATTAAAGCTAAGAACATTTTCAACGGTGAGCGACAAATTTAATGTTAAGTGTTTTTTTCAAAACACAATTTTCAATTCTATAGTCAAAAGAATTGCTACTTAGAAAACCTTGAATTAGTGACTTTCTCTTATAATATAAATCTTAAATGTTGAATAAAACACTTTGATCTCGAGAATTAATCGTGCACAAAAAAGTCCAGTTAAAATAACTGGAATTCCGGGTAGGCCATGCTTAACATTATTTTCTGGTTAAAATAAGTTGGAATTCTAGTCGTTTTTACTATTAGGTGTACAACTTTGCTTCCGCCGTTTTTCGATAGATGGCTGCAGGGTAAGTGCTGATCAAAATAGGTAGATCCAAAATGTTGCACTGTAAGCTTGGACATCTGTCAAACTAACGACAGCACCACATTAGTGAATTTGCGTTTGCATCATAAATTTATTTTCGAGTCAAATTCTCGTCATTTGCGGAAAGTTTTGTTTTTCTGCTTTCATTTGAAAAAAACTGCGGCTAAAGCTCATTGAATGCTCTCAAGTACTTACGGTGAGGTTGCTCTTAGTGGAAAAACGTGTCGATAGTGGTTTCAACGCTTCAAGAGCAGTAGTAATTTTGATGTCGAGGACCGGCCTGGCGATGGAAAAGAGAACATTTGCGAAGATTCCGAATTGGAGACATTACTTGCTTAAGACTCGTACCAAACGCAAGACGAATTGGTAGAATTATTGGGAGTGACTCAAAAAGCCATTTTGAAACGCCTTAAAGTCATAGGAATGATTAGGAAGCAAGGAAGTTGGGTTGCGTACGAGTTGAAGCCGAGAGATGTTGAGCGGCGTTTCTTTGCTTGTGAACAGCTACTTTAAAGATAGAATCGGAAGGGGTTTTTACATCGCATTGTGACCGGCGACGAAAAATGGGTCCACTACGATAATCCCAAGCGCAGAAAAACATGGGGAATGCCTGGACATGCCTCCACGTCGATGTCCAGACCGAATGTTCACGGTGCCAAGGTTATGCTCTGCATTTGGTGAGATCAGCTCGGTGTGGTGTATTATGAGTTGTTGAAATCGAGTGAAATCATTACAGGGGATCAGTATCGAATGCAATTGATGCGTTTGAGCCGAGAATTTAAGGAGAAACGGCCACAGTACCAAGAGAGATACGACAAAGAATTCCTCCAACATGACAATGCTCGGCCAAAGGTCACAAGAGCGGTCAAGACGTACTTGGCAACGCTAAAATGAGAGGTCTTACCCCACTCGCCGTACTCTCCAGAGGTTGCTCCTTCCGAATGCCATTTATTTCTATCGATGGCACACGGCCTGGCTAATCAGCATTTCCGCTCTTATGAATTGAGCTGAAGTTTGTGACGTCTCGTGTGACGAATTTTTTTTTTTTTCTTTCTTCGTCGAATGACCAACAAGACAGTCTAAAATTTGCAGAATAGTAATTTTTGACAAAAATACATGTTTTAATGCGAAAAATAAATTTTTGAAGTTTGACAAAAGCAAACAAGTTCTGGACAAACTCGTTAAATTATCTCGGAAACAAAGAATGTGGCATAAAAAAAGACTTTGGTTTTTGATTGCAGAAACTTCTTGCTACTTTAAAAAAAATATAAATTTAAATTTGAGTTTGCGGAGCGAAACCAAAATTAGGAAAGTTTGACCCGGCGAAGCCATTTCTGGACAAACTCGATAAATTATCTCGGAAACTAAGAACGTGGCATAAAAAAAGACTTTGGTTTTTGATTGCAGATACATTGTGCTACTTTAAAAAAAATATAAATTTAAATTTGAGTTTGCGGAGCGAAACCAAAATTAGGAAAGTTTGACCCGGGGAAGCCATTTCTGGACAAACTCATTAAATTATCTCGGAAACTAAGAACGTGGCATAAAAAAAGACTTTGGTTTTTGATTGCAGATACTTTGTTCTACATTAAAAAAAATAATAATTTAAATTTGAGTTTGCGGGGCGAAACCAAAATTAGGAAAGTTTGACCCGGGGAAGCAATTTCTGGACAAACTCATTAAATTATCTCGGAAACTCAGAACGTGGCATAAAAAAAGACTTTGGTTTTTGATTGCAGATACATTGTGCTACTTTAAAAAAAATATAAATTTAAATTTGAGTTTGCGGAGCGAAACCAAAATTAGGAAAGTTTGACCCGGGGAAGCCATTTCTGGACAAACTCATTAAATTATCTCGGAAACTAAGAACGTGGCATAAAAAAAGACTTTGGTTTTTGATTGCAGATACATTGTGCTACTTTAAAAAAATATAAATTTAAATTTGAGTTTGCGGAGCGAAACCAAAATTAGGAAAGTTTGACCCGGGGAAGCCATTTCTGGACAAACTCATTAAATTATCTCGGAAACTAAGAACGTGGCATAAAAAAAGACTTTGGTTTTTGATTGCAGATACATTGTGCTACTTTAAAAAAAATATAAATTTAAATTTGAGTTTGCGGAGCGAAACCAAAATTAGGAAAGTTTGACCCGGCGAAGCCATTTCTGGACAAAATCATTAAATTATCTCGGAAACTCAGAACGTGGCATAAAAAAAGACTTTGGTTTTTGATTGCAGATACATTGTGCTACTTTAAAAAAAATATAAATTTAAATTTGAGTTTGCGGAGCGAAACCAAAATTAGGAAAGTTTGACCCGGGGAAGCCATTTCTGGACAAACTCATTAAATTATCTCGGAAACTAAGAACGTGGCATAAAAAAAGACTTTGGTTTTTGATTGCAGATACATTGTGCTACTTTAAAAAAAATATAAATTTAAATTTGAGTTTGCGGAGCGAAACCAAAATTAGGAAAGTTTGACCCGGGGAAGCCATTTCTGGACAAACTCATTAAATTATCTCGGAAACTAAGAACGTGGCATAAAAAAAGACTTTGGTTTTTGATTGCAGATACATTGTGCTACTTTAAAAAAAATATAAATTTAAATTTGAGTTTGCGGAGCGAAACCAAAATTAGGAAAGTTTGACCCGGGGAAGCCATTTCTGGACAAACTCATTAAATTATCTCGGAAACTAAGAACGTGGCATAAAAAAAGACTTTGGTTTTTGATTGCAGATACTTTGTTCTACATTAAAAAAAATAATAATTTAAATTTGAGTTTGCGGAGCGAAACCAAAATTAGGAAAGTTTGACCCGGGGAAGCCATTTCTGGACAAACTCATTAAATTATCTCGGAAACTCAGAACGTGGCATAAAAAAAGACTTTGGTTTTTGATTGCAGATACATTGTGCTACTTTAAAAAAATATAAATTTAAATTTGAGTTTGCGGAGCGAAACCAAAATTAGGAAAGTTTGACCCGGGGAAGCCATTTCTGGACAAACTCATTAAATTATCTCGGAAACTAAGAACGTGGCATAAAAAAAGACTTTGGTTTTTGATTGCAGATACATTGTGCTAATTTAAAAAAAATATAAATTTAAATTTGAGTTTGCGGAGCGAAACCAAAATTAGGAAAGTTTGACCCGGGGAAGCCATTTCTGGACAAACTCATTAAATTATCTCGGAAACTAAGAACGTGGCATAAAAAAAGACTTTGGTTTTTGATTGCAGATACATTGTGCTACTTTAAAAAAAATATAAATTTAAATTTGAGTTTGCGGAGCGAAACCAAAATTAGGAAAGTTTGACCCGGCGAAGCCATTTCTGGACAAAATCATTAAATTATCTCGGAAACTCAGAACGTGGCATAAAAAAAGACTTTGGTTTTTGATTGCAGATACTTTTTTATACATTAAAAAAATATAAATTTAAATTTGAGTTTGCGGAGCGAAACCAAAATTAGGAAAGTTTGACCCGGGGAAGCCATGTCTGGACAAACTCATTAAATTATCTCGGAAACTAAGAACGTGGCATAAAAAAAGACTTTGGTTTTTGATTGCAGATACATTGTGCTACTTTAAAAAAAATATAAATTTAAATTTGAGTTTGCGGAGCGAAACCAAAATTAGGAAAGTTTGACCCGGGGAAGCCATTTCTGGACAAACTCATTAAATTATCTCGGAAACTAAGAACGTGGCATAAAAAAAGACTTTGGTTTTTGATTGCAGATACATTGTGCTACTTTAAAAAAAATATAAATTTAAATTTGAGTTTGCGGAGCGAAACCAAAATTAGGAAAGTTTGACCCGGGGAAGCCATTTCTGGACAAACTCATTAAATTATCTCGGAAACTAAGAACGTGGCATAAAAAAAGACTTTGGTTTTTGATTGCAGATACATTGTGCTACTTTAAAAAAATATAAATTTAAATTTGAGTTTGCGGAGCGAAACCAAAATTAGGAAAGTTTGACCCGGGGAAGCCATTTCTGGACAAACTCATTAAATTATCTCGGAAACTAAGAACGTGGCATAAAAAAAGACTTTGGTTTTTGATTGCAGATACATTGTGCTACTTTAAAAAAAATATAAATTTAAATTTGAGTTTGCGGAGCGAAACCAAAATTAGGAAAGTTTGACCCGGGGAAGCCATTTCTGGACAAACTCATTAAATTATCTAGGAAACTAAGAACGTGGCATAAAAAAAGACTTTGGTTTTTGATTGCAGATACATTGTGGTACTTTAAAAAAAATATAAATTTAAATTTGAGTTTGCGGAGCGAAACCAAAATTAGGAAAGTTTGACCCGGGGAAGCCATTTCTGGACAAACTCATTAAATTATCTCGGAAACTAAGAACGTGGCATAAAAAAATACTTTGGTTTTTGATTGTAGAAACTTCTTGCTACTTTAAAAAAAATATAAATTTAAATTTGAGTTTGCGGAGCGAAACAAAAATTAAATTTATATTTTTTTTAATGTAGCAAGAAGTATCTGCAATCAAAAACCAAAGTCTTTTTTTATGCCACATTCTTTGTTTCCGAGATAATTTAACGAGTTTGTCCAGAAATTGTTTGCTTTTGTCAAACTTCAAAAATTTATTTTTCGCATTAAAACATGTTTTTTTGTCGAAAATGACTATTCTGCAAATTTTTGACTGTCTTGTTGTTCATACGACGAAGAAAGAAAAAAAAATTCGTCACACGAGACGTCACAAACTTCAGCTCAATCTCTTATGAAGAAGTCAAAATATGGATCGATTCGTGGATCGCCTCAAAAGACGCATCGTTTTTCCGAGATGGTATCCGACAATTGCCAGAAAGATGGAATGAAGTAGTGGCCAGCGACGGACAGTACTTTGAATCATAAATAGATAATCACTTTTTAATAATAAAGCCTCAAATTTTTGGAGAGAACGGCGGAAGCAAAATTGTACACTTGATAGATTTTTTAAAATTAACTAGACGATCTGGTTGGAATAACCAGGATTCCGGCTGAAGCAATCATACGGAGAAAAAATATTTGCTGTATTAGCAAACGGATTGTTGATATACAATCTACAAACTTTTTTGTTGTCCCAAAAAAATTTCAACAGAACTAAAATTTTGTTGGAACATAAAAAAAACGTGTAGGTTGTATATCAATTTTTTGGTAATGTTTAAATAAAATGAAATAGACGCAATCTATAATCTAAAATTAAAGATGTAATAAATAGTAAAGTTGAAGGTATAATTAAATACAAAATTACCATTTGAAGCGAAAATGGGTGTAGCTGGTGTTTGTAAATATGGAGAACTTCTGTGTTGGGCCATTACTAGCTCTTTCGTATTCTTTTCAGGCTTCATAAGAACGATATAAACTTTGGGGAAGAATAAACATCCAAGTTGCACTAATCCACTCAGGGATAGAGAGAGAGCTAAAGTAACAACTCTGATTGCATTGCTGGTTGAAGCAAGATAAAGAGGTACGAATGCCAACCATAAAATCATAGTCGTATAATTCGTAAAAGCAATGTGACGTGTTTCATTAAAGCCTTCTGGACATTTTCTGGTCTTTATGGCATAAATAGTGCAGATTACTGAAAAAATAAGAGTCAGAATTTAATTTCTTGGATCTATTTAGTTTTAAAAATTTAATCAATTTGTTAATTACAATCTTTCCAATTACAAATGTATTTTTTTCAGTAGATTTTTTAAAATATCAACAAATAACTTACCTATAAGAATAAAGGGGTAAATCAGACCCACCATATAAGATCTATCATCTAAACCTTGACAAATTCTGAGTCTGGTATCTCGTGTAGGGAAGACGTGCGTTACAGTTGGTGGCACTTTTATTAACCAAGCCATATTTATTATCACCTCCACCAGTGTGAGGAATCCTGTTATAATTAACTGTGATTTTGGACTCGTGTACCTTTGAAAATTTTGAAAATATTAATTTTCAATTCAATAAGGTGAAAAATGTAAATTTTTGTTGAAAACAATCAAATCTAAGGGGGAGTTGAGCACAATGGGACATTAATTTAATTAACTTCCAAGTGATTTGAATTGCTAGTTGAGCAGTCAAGTATCTTTACGGAGAAAAATCGAGATCAGGAGAAGAGGCATAATTATTAAAAAGTGTTGTAAAAATATTTACATCTCGTTCTTTTCAAGGGGGTCTGATGTCACTTGTCAATAATTAATGAAATTCAATAATCATTGTCATACGGCAATCTATACATGGAGAAACCCAAGTATAGAATTTTTGCTAAACTACGTTTCAATTTAGGGAAATACGCGTCATAGTGAGAATTTTACGCAGCGAAATACTGAACTTTAGATAAACTATATTATAATTTACTATTGATTGCACCAAAATTTACTATAATCTATACTAATGTTTCATATAATTCTTTGAATCTTTAAAACTATCATTATAAAATAAAACATATATTGCTATAAAAAGTTTCTCCGTGTATTTTGAAGTCGTTACACGCAGAAAAATGGATTATACAATTTAATATCCAGGTCCAGTGACTATGGGACAGCCATTTACATTATAAACAGTATTAACTAGATTATGAGAAGTATAATCGAGATTATAAATGATATAACCTACAATTTATTCCATGTTGTAACATTATACCACTTATAATCGAGATATTATTTTTACATTCTCATCATGGATGAGAAGGTATTGGTTTTATGTGAAAAATGACTTTCGATATTTTTATCAAATCTTTACGTTTTGAGACCCCCTGAGTCATAAAAAAGGGTTTTTACAAAAGTGTCTGTCTGTCTGTCTGTCTGTCTGTAGGTCGTGTGCGGCATAACTCTCGATAGAATTATCAGATTTAATTGAGCTTTGGTACACTTTATCGGAGCCGAAAAAGTAAGGACAAGTTCGTTAACCAGCCACATCCAATCAAAATTGAGGGATTGAGCACTACTTTTGTGTTTTTGAAAATGATTTCAAATTAATTAGTTGAGTTTGAAATTTTTGTCACTGCCTACATTATCGGAGGATCACTATTTTCAAATTCTTTAAATATTGTTTTTGAAAATAATTTTTAAAAAAAATCAAAGATTTTTATTAAATAAATAAAGACCTACAAATTTGAATTGTAACATTTTTTCATAAGATGCATATTTATCTTTTTAATTAAAAAAAAAACTATTGAAAATCCAAAATTCAATTTTTTAGCAATAATATTCGAAACACGAAAAAAACGTAAGAATACAAAGTTGTTCGTTTCAAAAAGATCTACAAATTTTGTCTCACACAGTTTCTGATAAAACATATATTTTTCGTTTCAATTCCAAAAAATACGATTAAAATTCAAAAATTCCATTTTTTAGACAAAATATGAGATACAAAAAAAAACGTTTAGATGGAAAATTGTTTGCCTAAATGAGGTCTACAAATTCTCATTAAGACATTTCGGGACAGGATGTATATTTTATGTTTTGATTATGAATATTAAAAAAATCCGATTTTTTTCACCAAAATATGTGAGATACGAAATAAGCGTTGTTCTGCAAAATCGTTTCCTTAAATAAAGTCTACGATTGTTTTTCCTTTTTGAGAGATTTGGAAGAAAATAAATTATTTTAATCATGTAATTTATTAAAAAGTTACTGAAATGTATACAGAAAATCGAGCGCGAAGCGCGAGCGCCATGATGAGAATGTGTTCCTTAAGGCCGATAGAGCCTTAAGTAAATTGAATTTCCTGTTTCACTTAAATTCAAAAAGAAATTCAGTGACTTTGAGAAAATGTGTAATTCACATCATCTGTAATATTATTATAAAATTGGTTTGAGCTTCAGTATCAAAATATAAGAAATAAACTTAAATGTATGCGAAGAGCACAAGACCGAGCGCGAAGCGCGACGTTCAAAAATTCCGAAGCGCGCAGCGCGACGATCGAGCATTACGGAGCGCGAAGCGCGATGATCAAATCGCGCGCCCTAGGCGCGCTCAAACTTGCGAGCGAAGCGCGCGATGAGAATGTGCCCGCGAAGCGGGCAGATTTTTTACAATTCAAATGGCTGTCCCAAAGTCACTGAACCTGAATATTAAATTTTATAATTCATTTTTTCCCGTGTAATAATCACAGAAAATTACAAAAATTAAATTCTTTTTATTTTTAATAACATAAATTATGAATAAATTTTAAATAGCAATTTTCTATTATGAAAGAGTGTGAATTCCGATGCAAGTATGTAAGAATTTTATAATTATGCCCACCATATTTCATGGGCTCTTTTGAATTCTAAATTTAGACAATAAATTTGAGTTTTGGCGAACCTACTCTTCATTTGTTTTTATGTATCTTTATGAGAAAATAAATGATATTTGTAATCGATTTTATCAGAAAAAAACGATGAATGCTTACGTACAAAATGCAAAAATGAGTATGTATTCATTTGTTAATACTCGTAAAAATAACACTTATATACTTATATATACCTGTTAAAATAATGTAAAAATTTACCATTCATTTATTTAAATGTTTATATCAATGTTCATTTTTAATATTTGGTCATTATTTGTTACTACACTCGACTCGCGCTAAGACGAACTTTCCTAAGGCGACGTTCGCGCTAAGGCGTCGGGCGTTACTTTCCCTTTACCCCCATCACGAACTATGAGTTACAAACGTCGCTTTTTTTACATGTGAAGACATCAAAATTAAACGCACAACGCAGATTGCAGAACACTGGGTTTTATCTGAGTCGCCTTAGCGCGAGTCGAGTGTATCATTTTTGTATGATACTTGAGCACTTTTAGCCAACAAACAATGCTTTTATACGGTTAAACTCCTCATCTAAGTATTTTTTATACAAATTTTTTATAATAATTAGCTTTAATTTTAAACTGATTATTTATGTTCCACACGCAGAAAAAAGAAAGGCGAAATTTACTAACCAGGAACAGGAAATGATTTTAAGTAAGTGTAACAGTAAAAACTGTTAACATAGCTGAAAAGAAATGTTGGAATTACTGAGCGTTTCGTAAATCTCATAGTAAAATCAAAGTAAATCTAACTCTGTCACTTGTGAGTTAAAAATACCTTTATCATATGTATTAAATACAGGATGATAAGTACCATTCACTGGAACTGAATTACAATACTAGTATAGTACACATTAACGAAAGATCAGTAGATTTTACCGATCTGGATGTTTCGCTTAACTCGCGCACATGTAACGAAAACATAACCTTCATGTGTAAATCACGTGTGCCGGCAGCGCTGGCTGTAAACAAAGGAATTTCCAACTGCAGTGAGAAAACGGATCATAAAACCTGGATGTTAAAAGTAAGGATAGTATTCGGTAAAATCAAAACATTCATTCTCGGTTTTCATATAATTCGTTTCAGAATGTCGTCCGAGTGCTTCCGACGTTATCCGAATAGCTTCGTAGACTCGAACCCAAGTCTGGCCAACTCAGTAGTGGCTTATAAGCGACATTTATTTCGGAATATGGCAAGCGAGAATAGCCGAGAGGCTTTAGGCGTTAGTAATGCGTTTAGTTAATGTAGATATAGGTAGAGTTAGAGGGTTCGAACCCAAACGCGATTTTGAAATTTAATTTCAAGCGTATGCGATCATAAATAGTGTAGTATTGTGTACTTAAATATGTGAACATAAATGAGATATATGATAACAATATTTGTGTATGTGTTCCCACTGAAACCTTCCCCTCTTCTGAGTGCCAAAGCTCTCCCCTCTATCTTTCTTTTGTTTTACACGCGTTAAATCTGTTATGTTTCAGTTTATAATCCAAGATATTATCCGATACTATCTTTTTTTTAACATCTACAGATTATGGTTTTAATAATTTTATATTTATTATTTATTAATTTTTCTCAGTGTGCAAAGAAAGTAGCCAAAACAAAAGAACTGTGTTATCCGAAACGAATATGCTACTTTCACAAAGAAAAATCGGTAAAGTTACTGTCTTATAAGTAATTCTAACATTCGAAAAACGTAAAGAGCACTAACATTTCGGTAAACTATACCGTTACAGTAAGTTACATTCTCTTACACGCTATGGAAATGTAACAGAATAATAAGCATTTGTAGCATTTAGAAACAGTGTAGGATAGCAATTGGCTCGGTGAAATTTACTGATCCGCAAGTCAGTACCACTTATGTATTCGTATTTGTAACTACCAAATCTGATAACAGTTACTTGTTCAGCCTAGTAAGATTCAGTTAACTGGCCAGTTGTCCATATAAGTACTTGGAAATTAAGTAAAATTTACTGGATTTTCAGTATATTATACGGAACTTTTTTCTGTGTGCATAAGGAGTTAGTCGCAGTCAGAGGAGGAAGGAAAGCGCATGGATAGTTGAACCTTCTCTGGACACACTATTAACTTTACGAGCTGTCTCTGATGCTTTGTTCCACAACGAAACTCATATTCGCAGATTGCACGAATTTTCAACTTACCCATGGTTTCACAAAATATTTTCCATTATATGCTATTCAAAATATAATTGTAAATTTCAAAGCGCAGTCAAAAAAATAATAGTGTAGCTTCACACCGTACAAAACAAATGCCAATGTGAAATGTCAAAGATATTAAATGTCGAAATCCATTCATAATTTCTTTAAGAAATACATACCTGGGCTTGTGCGGATTATTAATAGTGCTATTGAAAATCCGGTGAATTCTATTAGTTTTAGCAACAAGAGCTGCATAACACAAAGTATAACAAAGTCCAATTCCAAATCTTGTAATAGCGCAAGCTTCTGTACTGGGTTTTGCAACCACAGCAAAGGTCATCAAAAACGAGACGAGGGTGCCAAGTAATAAAAGCGAAGAAAGCTCTCTTCCAGAAGCTTTTATTACAGGCGTCTCACTATAGACCCAAAAAACGAAAAGAACGAAAATAGTAAGCAGGATCCCTAAACAAAATAAAAATTATATCACAATATCGATCTTGATCAGAAAAATATGCTTTAAGAGGTCTACCCACATTACCAATTCCAAAGAGGCCAGAACTTAACGGAGACAGGCTATTTTGGATGAAAATGAGTATTATGGAGCAACAGAAGGCATACTGTATGGTGCAGGCATCGCTGATTAAGCGCAGAAATGTTTTTTTCACGATTTTTCATTAAAAAAAAGTTTAAACGGGGTTTTCTTAAAACAACGTTTTTCGACGCCTTGCTGATAAAATCTCCGAAACTAATGAACCGATCCTTATGAAATTTTTACCACATATTCTTCACAACTATAGCTATAGCGCATATCAAGGACTTTTTAAAATTTTTATTTTAACTGTTTTTTTCTCTTTTCGAAAAATGTCCGCCATTTTGTTATTTTTGCAGAAATAAAAAATCGTATGATATGCGCTATAGCCATTAACATACTGAATCTAAAACCGTTTGATTTTTTTGTTTCAGACAATCCATCACCGAGAGTGTATTTACTTAGCCTCATAATTTTCATATCAATATCTATAATATAAAACATCTAAAAAAAATCATGAAAAAAGCCTTTTTTTTAACGTCTAATGTGGGTAGACCCCGTAACTTAAGACATATTTCAATTATAACCCTCACAACAACGGATATTCCCTTGTGCGAATTTCGGATTGCAAAAATTGTTATCCGTTTTATTCCGCCCTTTTCCGAAATGTGTTTCCGAATCATTCCTCACCGATGATAAATAATTCAATCCGAAAGTCAAAACAATTTTATCTATTTTAATCTGACTCAATCGAAAGTCAGAAATAAAATGTCAAACCGAATTAAATATGTTTCAGATCAATTTATTCGGGTTTTACCGGAATTCACAAATTGACATTGATTCAGGAAGTTCGTGTGGATGGGATTTGCATTTACTAGGGGTGATAGTTGAAATTTTCCGGTTTTACTCATAGATGTTGCTAGAGATATGTATACATTTCTATGATTTGGCATCTATGTCATATTTTTCTATGGACAATAACCTTCAAAAATACACAATTACATTCCGCCAAAATAATAGCATCATAGTTATTTACCTCAGTGAATATGTCGAGTTTCGTTCCAAGTAAATCGCATTTGCGGCATTCGTTGCTTTTCTTATTTCATCAAAAGAAAAAAGCAGTTGAAGCTCATCGATTGCTGGTAGAAACTTATGGTGAACATGCTCCAGTGATTAGAACATGTGAGACATGGTTTCGTCA
Organism: Diplolepis rosae; assembly: GCA_030998225.1. Lineage (NCBI taxonomy): Eukaryota > Metazoa > Arthropoda > Insecta > Hymenoptera > Diplolepididae > Diplolepis > Diplolepis rosae. The sequence continues at coordinate 19,941,292 of JAPYXD010000701.1, read as the reverse complement.
ATTTAAAAGTGGAGATTTCGATTTAACAGACAATGAACATCCTGGTGCAGCGAAAAAGTTCGAAGACGAGGAATTGCAGGCGTTATTGGATGAAGACCCAACCCAACCGCAACAACAATTGGCACAAACACTAAATGTGACCCGAGGAACAATTTGCCAACGTTTAAAAGCCATGGGAAAAATCCAAAAGTATGGATAATGGGTACCACACCAAATGAACGATAGAGAAATGGAAAATCGAAAAACCATTTGTGAAATGCTGCTTCAACGGTTCGAAAGGAAATCTTTTCTGCATCGAATCGTCACGGGGGACGAAAAATGGATTTATTTCGAGAACCCGAAGCGGAAAAAATCATGTTTTTCACCTGGTGAGGTCGGTCCATCGACTCCAAGGCCAAATCGCTTTGGCCGTAAGACAATGCTCTGTGTTTGGTGGGACCAGTGTGGTGTGGTGTACTTCGAGTTATTAAAACCTGGTGAGACGGTGAATACGGATCGCTACCGACAACAAATTATCAATTTGAATGATGTGTTGATCGAAAAACGGCCGGAATGGGCCCGAAGACATGGCAAAGTTATCCTACAATATGACAACGCACCGTCTCATACCGCTAAAGTGGTGAAGAACACATTAAAAGCATTGAATTGGGAATTATTATCGCACCCGCCGTACTCTCCAGACCTCGCCCCGTCCGACTATCACCTTTTCGCATCGATGGGACACTCACTCGCAGAGCAGCGCTTCTCCAATTTTGAAGAAGTCGAAAAATGGCTAGTCGAATGGTTTGCCTTGAAACAGAAAAAGCTTTTTTGGACACAGATTGAGGCGGTAAGAAAACTTTGTTCGGATTAATTCAGATTGAACTTCTTCGGAATGCATGGATTAGATGGAATAAAAAGGTACTCGGATGAGGATGGATTGATTTGGTTTGAACCTCTCCGGAATGCACAGATTAAGAGGGTTTGAACATTTTATTCGGATAGAGCAGGTTTACTATGATCGAAATGTTCGAAATGTCGCGGATTGAGACAGTTTACAAAGTTGTTCAAGATGTGTTTAAAATTGATTGGGATTGAATTCCACCGGAAATCCTGAATTTATTTGTATTTAGAAAGTTGGCGTGAATGGGATTTGGATTTATTCGTTTTTAGCATTCCGGAATGCACAGATTGAGACGGTTTGAAAAGTTTGTTCGGATGGTGTCCGGTTTGATTCTGAGCGAACTTCTCCAGAATGCATGGATTCAGATGGAATAAAAAGGTGGTTCGGATGTGGATGGATTGATTTGGTTTGAATCTCTCCAAAATGCACAGATTAAAAGGGTTTGGACATTTTATTTGGATAGAGCAAGCTTATTAGGTTCAAAATTCTCGCAATGTCGCGGATTGAGACAGTTTACAAAGTTGTTCCGGATATGGTTTAGATTGATTGGGTTTGATTGGATTCATTAGTTCTAACTTCCGGGAATACACAGATCGAGACGGTTTGAAAAGTTGGTTCTGAATGATTTGGCTTAAACTCTCTGAAATGCATGTATTCAAATGGAATAAAATGCTGGTTCGGAATGGCGGTGAATGATTCTAAAAATGTGAATGGACGATGAAACACAATTCGGAATAGCGTGGACACGTGGACACTGGAATGTAATCCAATACATGAACCAGGGTTCACAGAATATCTAGAAATTATTTTGGAATACCCTAAGGATATATTAATATATTTTCAGGATATACCAGAGGGAATATATATCCTAAAAATATTCAAATTTGTAGAAATTAGAACAATAGTAAGCAATAAAATTGACGTGTCAGTTGAAGAGAGCGATTTTGAGAATGAAATATATGTTAAGTAGAAATTAATTTCAAATTTTTTAAATTGTTAATTAAATGATAATTTACCACAACTAGCAACGGCCATTGTACCAAAAGCCCAAGGACTTGAGTAATCTATAAATTCAACTGGTATATCCTCGCAAGATCTTTTATCACTTGTTGGTTTTGTACCAAGCTCACAATCTTCACATCTATGTTCATCTAATTTATATTGGTAGTGACCACAATTTCTGCATCTCCAGCAACAAAGATCTTGTTTTACTCTAACCTTCACTTGATTCGGTGGGCAAGGTTGAGCACAGGTCGAATTTGGAAAATACCTTCGACCTCCATGCTCTTGGCTTCGATATTTCATTATTTTAGAATCCAGATGAAGCACTGGTTTCCCATTATCAGTTTCTGAAAATTTGATCAAGAAGTATATAAATTTGTATATTTATAAGGTGTTTGAAAATTCATGACAAAAATAATTTTCTTTTCACTCGTGCATAGCTATTTATATAGCTATATATAAATTTATGTTGTAGCTAATCTCTTTTTTAGAATAGTCAAGACATTTGTTACCGTTGCAAAGACTTAGTTGCCACGGCTCATTTTAAGTTACATTTTTTAAGTAGCTAACTTTTAGCTGCTGCAGCTAATTTTTTCTCCGTTTGCGATTGAATCGTATACGATTGAAAGTAAAATTATTTTTGACTTATATACTTAGACACCCTGTAGAAAGACTAAAAAAATGGAAAATTTTCCTAAATGTGGACAAAATTGATAGACAACTTACGGGTGTAATTTCCAACGACGTACCATCGATGTGATCCATCTGCATCTTTTTGGTAATTAAGAATTGAATATCTTGGTGGACCATCCACATCGTTCACAAATCTAAAGTTATTTCCTGCTTCGTCTGAAATAATTCAAGCAATCTAAATTCTTGATATTGTGCCAATAAGTCAAATTAATTTATAGAAGTAAAGTGCCAATATATATAATTTTTAGTTTTGAACAGATAACAATTTTTGGAAAATAAAGTTGATGAAAAATTACCTTTAAACGAAACATTGGACAAATATGCTGACAAAGTTTCCCCATCAATATGCATCATTGCTGGGCATAATCCAGTGAGTCCTTTTCCACACTTTGAAACTTGCAAATCATGCAAAGCATACGCCACAGAATAAACTGCATCTCGCACAAAATGCAGGAACTTCAACTGTTTATATCCTGTCTTCGGATGAATTTTTAACAAAGGATTTTCACAAGCATAATCATCAACTGCTTGTTTAGGCTGAAAATATAATGAACTTGTAATTTTTTATAAATATTTTTTAAAATTAAAATTCACATAAGTATATCAGTGGAAATTTTCTATCTAATTAATAATTCGTTTTGGAGTGGTAAGCAATGAGAATATGAAAGTTGCTCACATGTTCAAAAGTCTGATTAATTTCTGTAATCACTTTCCTTCCACATTTGTGATATTCTCTCCAGAATTCTCGAAACCACGGATTAACTTGTTCATGCTGGAGAGTTAGGTTCATAAAATACTTATCAAATCCTGACATCTGTTTGGATAAGGGTTGAACAGCAAGAGCTCCTTCCAAAACAATTTGCTCTTGATCTTGACTATCATCAGGATTTATAAATTCTCGATGGTTTGTATTTGACCAAGCATCACTGCCAATCCAAACATATCTTTTACCAACCCCAAGTCGTCTTGCTGATTCAAGGACTCTCAGCGTTGTTACTTTTTCAGCAAAAAGTACTACAACTAAATAAATAAGTAATATATAATTATGGTAGAAAATCAAAATAATTGCGCGAAGAGAAAATGTGCTACCGATTACTATCGAGATGCTTATCTCTATTCAACGAATAAAATATTATACAGGGTATTATATGTATTGTGGTGATGGGTATGATACAGAGGTTCAATACACTGTTTAACAAAATATGACACGAAAAAAATGGTTTTATAGAAAACCTCATATTTAACTGAATATCATTTATTTTTTAGTCAACTGCATGTCATTCTCTTCTTTTTTTGATACAGACAAAATTTCAAGAAAGTTTATAGTCCCAGCTGTAACTGTTCGAAAGAAACATGGCAGAGAAGTTGTCTCTTTCTATAAAGTTACCAGGTTGACGGCTTACAAATACTTGAGGCGAATCATTGTACTGTTTCTTGTATCTCATTGCATTAAAGTCTACAATATTTGCAATATTTACAATAATCACAGAGTTGACAGTATTTACAAAGTTTAAAATATATCTTCTTCATAGAGCTTGACTGACATTAAGAGACAAACTTGGTTGTCAGTAGAAGCTGTCATAAACAGTTTCTTGGGGAACACGGAATCCAGGAACTACAAACACCTGGTGAACACTATGCTGCAAAACCTCCAGGAAATGAAATGTACATGTTTCTAAAGATTCACATTCTTCATTCTCACTTCGACTTCTTCCCAGACAATTTGGGAGTAGTTAGTGATAAACACGGGGAAAGATTTCATCAAGACATCGCTAAAATCGAAAAGAGGTAACAAGGTAAGTAGAGTGTAAACGCTTTAGTAGACTATTGATAAAATGTTTGTTCATTTCTTTGGCATAGGGTCAGTTTCTTCTTATTTTCTTTGATTAAAATTATTATTACATTTAAAAATGCGCAAAAAGAAAGAAAGGCAAACGTTTCGGCCACATATGGGGGCCCTCTTCAGTGCCATAAATTCAAAGATTAATTCAAAATTTATGTAAAGAATTACAATATAGAAGATAATCAAAAAAGAATTATAATAAAAATTAAAAACTTATCACATAGCTTGCAATTCAAAATGAAGTAGTCCAGTATGCAGCATCACGAATTGAAAAATTACGTGAAGTTCACTATGAATAAAAAACCGGATAAATTAAAAAACATAACAAATTTTGCACACGAACCGACCGGAATTTTTTTCAAAAAATGTTTATTATTAATGAATGATGCCAAATTGGTTCACAATGGCAAAACGCGAACAAGTTTTACATTAATGAAAACTTCTCGTGAAGACTTTAAAACCGGCGTCTCTCACAGAATGATCTGAACTGTTTTAAAAACCGACTCGGGACATGTGGCTTTGCTGACCGAAAATTTTTCTCCTATAAGCAATCCTGAGAGGTTCTTTTCCTCCTTGAAGAAGACTATTGTCCTGTACTTAGTTAAGAAATTCGAGACGTTTATGATGATTTTCACGAGTGGACGAAGGCGTTTATTTTTCAAGAAAACGATTTTGTATATAGGCTTCACGGACAATCCATTTTACACTGAATTTGCAAGCAAGACGTTACATAAAGATAAAATATTATAATATCCATATATGTAATTTTACTCCATATTTAAAAAATTGAAAGTTGTTTATTTTCACATTCAGATTTATTCTGAGATGTTTTGGAAAAATGATAATAAATTTATCTTTAAAAATTAATAAAAATGCAACTTGAATATTCGTGATATTAATTATCACATTTGAATTTATTATTAAATTCAACTAGTTCTGAAAATGGTCAGAACTGTTAGATATTCTAACTTTATAGTGAATGTGCCATTTTTAAATTTCAAATTGACATGTTTGGTAACATGTCTATTATTATATTGACCCAAATTCATATAATGTTTGTTCATTTCTTTGGCATAGGGTCAGTTTCTTCTTATTTTCTTTAAATAAACAACTTTCATTTTTTTAAATATGGAGTAAAATTACATATATGGATATTATAATATTTTATCTTTATGTAACGTCTTGCTTGCAAATTCAGTGTAAAATGGATTGTCCGTGAAGCCTATATACAAAATCGTTTTCTTGAAAAATAAACGCCTTCGTCCACTCGTGAAAATCATCATAAACGTCTCGAATTTCTTAACTAAGTACAGGACAATAGTCTTCTTCAAGGAGGAAAAGAACCTCTCAGGATTGCTTATAGGAGAAAAATTTTCGGTCAGCAAAGCCACATGTCCCGAGTCGGTTTTTAAAACAGTTCAGATCATTCTGTGAGAGACGCCGGTTTTAAAGTCTTCACGAGAAGTTTTCATTAATGTAAAACTTGTTCGCGTTTTGCCATTGTGAACCAATTTGGCATCATTCATTAATAATAAACATTTTTTGAAAAAAATTCCGGTCGGTTCGTGTGCAAAATTTGTTATGTTTTTTAATTTATCCGGTTTTTTATTCATAGTGAACTTCACGTAATTTTTCAATTCGTGATGCTGCATACTGGACTACTTCATTTTGAATTGCAAGCTATGTGATAAGTTTTTAATTTTTATTATAATTCTTTTTTGATTATCTTCTATATTGTAATTCTTTACATAAATTTTGAATTAATCTTTGAATTTATGGCACTGAAGAGGGCCCCCATATGTGGCCGAAACGTTTGCCTTTCTTTCTTTTTGCGCATTTTTAAATGTAATAATAATTTTAATCAAAGAAAATAAGAAGAAACTGACCCTATGCCAAAGAAATGAACAAACATTATATGAATTTGGGTCAATATAATAATAGACATGTTACCAAACATGTCAATTTGAACTATTGATAAAGTTTCATGACTGATGAACCAAATGCTCATCATAGTCGAGCAAGCAAGAGAAAAAGTTTCTAGTCAGTAGTAACAGCTTATGATCATTTTTCGACAGGAGCTAACAACCAATAGTAAAAAAGGTATATTTTACACTTTGTAAATACTGTCAACTCTGTGAATATTGTAGACTTTAATGCAATGAGATACAAGAAACAGTACAATGATTCACCTCAAGTTTCCTATGCAGGGAACTGCAAACCTTAAAAGTGTGTGATACTTAGGAAATTAGCAAATTTTATTGATTTTAGATTTCTACATGTTTGTGGCTAAAGCACATAAAATTCTTTTTCACAAAATTTGGAAAATGGTAGACAAGATAAAAACGGACGCAGATAGACTACTTTTGGTTTTAATAATAAAAAAAATTTCCGATATATATTGCTAAAATTAGACTTTATTTTCAATTTCGAAACCAAAAGTAGTCTATCTACGTCGATTATTAATTTTACGAGCTGTCTCCGATGCTTTGGTTCCACAACGACACTCATATTCGAAGATTGCACAAAGTTTCGACTCACCCATAGTTTCACGAAATATTTTCCACCAAATGATATTCAAAATATAATTGTAAATTTCAAAGCACAGTCAAAAGAATAATAGTGTAGCTTTACACCGTACAAAACAAAATACTAGTGGGCAATATTTAACCCTTAACCGGCACACGTCTGTGATCGATCATAAAAGACACACGGAGTGTTCTCCACCCCAGACACTTTGAACGTTGATTATAACTAGAGTATTGCACTAATTGAATTTTAAAAAATACGAAATATACTTTGAACCTTCGAAAATAAAATGCAAAAATTTTGAACAAAAAAATTGAGATCATAATTTGGCTGGGGTGTTCACCGCCCCAGGTGTCGGTTAAGGGTTAATGACAGTGATCCCAGAACGTGGGAGCTGGCGGCCCCCACCATAGTCCCCAACAGCTCATGGCTTCTTCCTCGCTCGACTGCAATAGGTTTGTTGAATGAGGAAGACACAATGAGCTCGAGGCATCTATGGTGGGGGCCGCCAGCTCCCACGTTCTGGGATCACTGGTTAATGATTATAAAAACTCCAGAAATCAGATATGTTCAAAACATAGCAATACAACACAGTCAATATATTCGCATGGGGTTCTATAGAAAATTTATAAGGAGTTTTATATGAGAATGCCTACAGTGAATATTTTTATGGGATCCTACGAGAGTTGCCATGTAGACATTGATTTGGAAAATACCTGTAAAAGATCCTATGAGAAATTCATGTGCAGTTTTATTTATGAAATAAATCTAGAAAATATTCCTATGGGATCCCATAAAGACTTTCATGATGAAATAAATGTAGGAGATGGTTGAACCTAATTTCAGGGCATTTTTTAGATGAAAAATGGTCATAGAAACGTATAGAAGCATCTGAACAAATAATTGTATGGTGGACCAATTATAGATTTCCAGGTGACATTCCATATGACAACATTCATGCAATACGATATAGATTCCATTAAAATTTTCTGGTTCCAATAAGGTATTTGATTTATTGTCCATGTGAGTTTCCATATTCTTTCTAAATCTGAATCAGCGAAATTCATTAAGAAATACACTATTAGAAACATTAAATTTCATGTACATTTGTATATGAAATTTAATATTTTTGTATATTATTGGTGAAATAAAACATTGGTGTATTAGATTTCATATACTGAAGGTTTTAATTTAATATAACAAATTAAACAACTCACATTATTTGATTTTACGCAATTATAAGATTATTTTTGCAGGGAATCTAGGATGTAAACAATAAAGTAAATTATTTTCTTTCATATAGATAGAAACTCATTTTTAATTATTTAAGAAATCCAAGTTTAATGATTTACGAGTTATCAATGAATTTAGAAAATATTCAGTTTTATCGACACGCTTTGATTCACATTCAAATTAATAATTGCGTATATTAAATTGTATATACTTTACATGCAAATGACTTCATATACTTTTATATTAGATTTAATACAAAAAATTTTAATAGTATAGGAACCCATGCGGGGATTTTCAGAAGGGGAATATTGAAATGTGTTCAAAAAGAATTTGAATTAATTTAAACTTATTATACACGGAGAAAACTAAATATTCAGGATCAATATCTATATATTCAACTATGTCACAAGTATATTATATATCCGGTTGTAATATCTAAATATTCAGTTGTAATATCATAGATATTCATATAAACCTATTTCAATATTTTATATAGTAGAGATGAATATTGAGATATTACAGCTCAATATCTAGAGATTACAACTGAATATATAAGATACTTGTCACGCACAGAAAAAAATCTTCAATTTGTTACGTCCAACAGACGATTTTGGCTTAAATTTAGCCGCCCAGTGTATATGTGCATTAGTCTGTCTTTTCTAATGGTCTAGTTTTTGTTACATCTTAAAGTTAGCCGATTTTTAGGCTTGAATAAAAACTGTTTTTTACAGTGCATAGTTGAATATCCATTTTTCTCCGTGTACAAGGAGAAAAATAGATGATCGCTAGTAGTATCTAGATATTACAGTAGTAATAAAAAAATTGTAACAAAAATACCTTATATTGTAGTTAAATATCTAAGATTATAGAAAACAAATATTAAATGTTACTGTCCAGTAATATTTTTTGTTGGAAATTTTATTTCAGCTGGTATGTGCTAATAACTAGACACTGTGTGTGACTATATTCACATTTTCAGTATCTGCTTTTTAATATTTAGTTCTCTCCGTGTATATTTATTAATTACACATAGTACATCACATACCTCTAACTTCTGTTTTATTAGAAATAATTCTTATCACATTGTCATAATCTTCTGTGACAAATCTTTCTTTGTCTATTCTCTGTGGAGCACTAAAACATATAGAATATTTACTCGCTAATGACACCAGAGTCTCATATCCACGATTGCCGTACTCAGTATCTGAATAAACTACAGAAACATATGTCCATTCAAATTGTCTGCAAAAGAAAAAGATACAATTTTTAAATAAACTAAACTAAAAACTGCATTATTCATAACCCTTGTACTTGATTTCTTTTTCCAGTGAGTATAAAGACATTGGACGTTTTTGGGATTATGTAAGGACATCTTCAAGACGAAAACCCTTGCAAAAAAGCCACAAAAGTCCTTAAGATGTCTATAACATGTCCATAAGACTGTCAGTGTCTCCATAGCCACTTTGTTATTTTTAAATGCCTATTGTAAAAACTGGTAGTTCCATTGTATTGCACCTCCAAGGAAATTTAGGTTCTCTGGAACTTATGTCAAACAATGAATCAAATAAAAATAGCATATAATGATGAAGTACACATTGAGAAAAATATATCTGAATTTTTCTTGTTTTTTATAGGAATTCTACCTCAGGGGGTAGAAAGTAAGAAAATTTTCTAGTTGAAATGAAGTATATACTATTGCGAAAGTGAAATAAGAGGATAAAAAATGAAAGTACACTCGAGACTCTCTTCAACGAGGGTTCCTTTATACGAGCGAGTCATCGTTCCCTACACGGAGAAAAGTTTGGTGTATCCGCTCGTCTAACACGTAGAACGGGTGCGCTAAACACACAGAAAGCTGCGCGACCTCTGTTCAGTCGAACGGCTCTGCCAATTCGGGAGAACCATTACCCCAAACTAGGCGAACCGTTACGCGAAATGTTTGGGCCAGCCGTTCTCTCGCAAGCAGTTTTAGAGTAGACGTCACACTAAACCAAAAAGGTGCGGCTTTCTCACCGCTAGTGCAACGGTTCAACTAAACTTCTTCTTCTTCTTGTTTGTGACACAAGTAGGATATGGAGGAGTTCCCTCTCGCGCCCGTTGCAGAGAACACTCCGAAGCTCAAGCTTCTCGTTGGAGGGAATCTCGAGTGTATTTACTTTTTTTAAAGGAAAGTTGTTATTCAAATTTTGACGGAAATAATACGTTACTTAAAGAAAATATGTACAGTAACTGATTCTAAGAAAGTCCGATAAATTATGGACCACGAGTGCGTGAGTTTGAACCCAGCTTGGAGAAGAATTATTTTCAGATTTCTTCGACTTTACTACATAAATGTTTAAATTGCCTAATATAATTACTAATATTGTTTCATAATTGTGCGTGATAATAAAACTCTGAATAATTTCCCCTTTTACACAGGTTGTCAATGATAAGTAGAAAAGTGAAGGTGGGAACGTGAAAAGAGAAGAGGGAAGAAGGAGGAAAGGATCAATAAAAGGGAAACTTTTTAGTATTCCAATCACGGAAAAAAGGCCGATAAAAAACGGTAAAAATTCCGGAATCAAAACAGTGATATTTTACTGTTTTGAAAAAGTCTTAATTATACATTCGAGTAGGAAATTGTATGATGTTTTTTCAGAAGAAGCCCCCTATTTTATAGCACAATTTCCGATGGTACGTAAAATCCGACAAAAAATAGGAAAATGTTCTATAAGGATTTTCTGGGGTTGAAATGCAATAAATTGAGGAGCCGGATGCAATAAGGGGCTTAGCGCTCGGATCTCCTCAAAAGTGACGTCTTGGTTACCGATTTTCCGAAGTCAAGAAAATTAAATAAAAAAAATACCATCATATTCAGCATTTTTTATTTTCTTAACTTCGAAAAATCGGTAACCGAGACGTCACGTTTGAGGAGATCCGAGCGCTAAGCCCCTTATTGCATCCAGCCCCTCAATTATAGGAGAATTTCGCCTAAAAAAAAAAGAAGAAACTAAGATATATTTTTCTCAGTGCATTCTTAGAAATTTTCGTACTAAATTAAATATAATAATATGAAGTCATTTCATTATTCCATATTAAATTTCATGTACAAATGTATTGTACATGAAGAATAGTATTTCTAACTGTGTGATTCTCATACGGAAAAAAAGCGTAAAAATTCAAACTTGAAACATTATTTTCATAGCGCCTCCTTTGAAAATCCGATTTTCGGTACCTGTAGAGCGTGTTGAAACTACAATTTTCAACCCTAGGGTTGAAAGTCGCTGTTTCAACCCACTCCACAGTTACAGCCAATCAGATTCTCAAAAGAGTTGCTATGAAAAATAGTGTACATCACTCGAAACAAAACACAGCGAAAGCATTTCGTGTGATTGCAGCCCTCGTTTCACTCGGGCAGCAAACTTCACACTCATGCAATCGCTCAGTTTCGCCCCTTGTAACGTAATATACTATTATAAAAAATACTAAGAATAATTATATTTAATTTTTCAAGAAAATTTAATTAATTCTTGTGCATTAACACATATACTACTGTGATCAAATTGAAAGGTGAAATTTAAATTTAAACTTCCCGGGATTTTCGAAACTGAAATTTTTTTTTCCATAAGTTAGTAGTACTGTTAGTGACATCTGTGCCAAATTTCACATCAAAATATTCATTAGTGTGAAGCTGTTCGCAGAAAAAGGCCGGATTTATGGGACAACAACTCTTGGCATGATAATGCACCATCACACACGGCACTGGTTTTACGCGATCATTTCGTCAAAACTTCAACAAATATCGTTCCGCAACCACCGTATTCACCTGATTTAGCTCCGTATGATTTCTGGTTGTTCAGCAAACTCAAGAGACCGCTCCGGGGACACCGTTTTGACTCGATTGAGGAGATAAAAACCGAATCGCTGAAGGCTCTGAAGGCTATTCCGAAGGAGGACTTTGCCAAGTGTTTTGATGATTGGAAAATTCGTTGGCATAAGTGTATCGCGGTGGAAGGGGATTACTTCGAAGGAGACGAAATAGATTTGAAACAATAAGTAAGGATTTAAAAAGTAATAATAAAATTCACCTTTCAATTTGATCACAGTAGTATGTCTTTTTGAAACCCTTTATTTGAATATTAGAATTTTTACAACATTTTTGTTCTAAATTTTGATTTATCAGAATCTAGGGAAAAATTAGTAAATTTTTTTGGCACGTTTTTTTTTACATTTTACGTAAATTTACCTTTGAAATGAGTAGGAGAACATCTAAAAACATTAATTATTCCGGAAGTTCATAATTTAAGGAAGTTCCAAAAGAACTTTTTTCGCAATTTTTGTCCTAAAAATTGACAAAAATTCTTCATATTGAGATTGTTTTATGAATATTTTTGACTTCTTTTATGTTATTTCGAGGCAAAAATTTTAATACGTGTACCGTCGATATTAGGAGATTTTATGCGACTAACAAAAACATAGTGAGTATAATAATTTGGCAAACCATTGTAAATCACTCACTTTCAACGTTTGATCAAACAGATTTTGCAGGTGATGAATAAATAATCACGAAACTTCTATGAAAGCCGCAATTTCTCGTGAAAGATGTGTCTTTTGTACCGAAATTTAATTTCCTTATGAGAATTATGGATTGTGTTTCTAAGACGTCCTAAACTACAGGGTGGGCCATCTAACATTTGGAATTTGAATAGACTATAAAAAAAAACTCATTTGATATTTTTTCAAAAGTATGGTTTTATTAAAAGATTGAACCTTTCCATTTAAGAATGAAACACAACATTATTCAAATGACTGCCACGGCTGGTCTCACAGTACCCCATTCGATCAACCCAATTTTTCAGTACATTTTCGATTGTTTGGGCAAAAGGTCAATAAGGTCAATAAGCAAAATTGTCACATTTGGGGCTCAGAAAATCCAAACGTCATCATTGAGAAGCCGATGCACCCACAACGAGTGATTGTTTGGTGTGAATTTTGGTACGGTGGCATCATTGGGCCTTTTTTTCTAAAATGAGTAAGGAGCCGCCGTTACGGTCAATGGCAAGCGTTACCGTGACATGCTCAACGAATTTTTTTTTTCCGATAAATGAAGAGCATGACATGGACGACATTTGGTCTAAAAAGGATGGGGCCACACAGCCAACGTAACAATCGATCTTTCGTGCACCGTTTCCGAAAATTAAACAATCAGCCGAAATTCTAATGTCAATTGGCCACCTCGAAGCTGTGATTTGACCCCGTTAGACTATTTTTTGTTGAGAGCCGTTAAGGATAAGTGTTACGCTAACCATCAAGAGACGATTGAGGGCTTGAAATACGAAATCGGAGTTGCCATTCATGGGATTGAAGCCCAAACAATCAAAAATGTTCTGAAAAATTGGATTGATTGAATGGTCAGCCGTGGCAGTCATTTGAATGATGTTGTATTTCATTCTTAAATGGAAAGGTTCAATCTTTCTAATAAAACCATACTTTTGGAAAAATATCCACAAGTTTTTATTTTATAGCCAATTCAAATTCCAAATTTTAGATGGCCGTTGATCAAACGTTAAAAGTGAGTGATTTATGTTTAAAAAATCGGCTTTTCAGATGCTGTTTCGTTTGAAACATTTTTTAACCTGATACTTTCGTCCCTTTTAAGTTTTGATCGGCTCACGCACAGAAATTGTGTTTCTGTAGAAGGCATTTTATTCTTTTAGAAACTCCGTGGGTTTTCTTCTGTTGTACATCCATTGAATACAATAAATGGGGTTAAATAGAATCACCAGTCTTTACAGTGCCAAATGTCCTTGAATAAATCATTCTCGTAATCGTATTCAATTACTTTATTTTATGAACATAAAAATGATAATATGCGTAATACAATACGAGGAGCACTATTTATATTTTGAGCCTTGGCAACACTGAGTGTTCTCTAACATTTGAACTGGAAAGTTTGACATTTTTACTATAACCACCTTTAGAACATTTTGTCATTTGAGCATTATTTGTGTTGTTTACAGTGACTTGAAAATTGTGTTCGACATGGATTATCAAGACGAATTTCGTAAAGATCATCCAAAATCAGTTGTTGGGCCAGAAAAAATTAATGTTGTGCAAAAAATAATAATGCAAGATCGTCATGTGACATACTGTGTGATTGAGGCAACCTTAGGCATTAGTTCCACCATCATGTATAAAATATTGCATTAACATTTAGCCGTGAAAAAGATTTGGTCTCGTTGAATCCCACATAATTTGACAAAACCATGTTTTGGAGATGTCTCAAGGGAATGGAAAAAAAATAAAGCCATTTTTGATGAAAAATTACTGTTTTTTATTATTAGACTTCAAATATAAATAGTGCTCCTCGTGTATGAAATTAATGGAAAATCATTTACTTTAGAATTTCCAGCATGGCGTGAGCTTGATTTACATCAGTTGGAACAGTTCTAAAAAAGTAGGGGAATTTTTCTTTATTACTTAGTGATGGGGACGTAGCCATGTATGAAATTTGAGGTACGGCAAAAAGTCTTAATATTGAGGCAACCTGAAAACAAAAAATTATTAAAAATTTATTAACATACGCATTCCCTAGAATTCATCAATTAATTTTATAATATTATTTCATCCAATAAATATGTGGAGTAAATTAAGTTAATTAGGAGAATATGGTTAATTTCTTCAGCCTGGCCTAATATTATATTCCATTTTCTTTATTTAATTTTGACAATGGTAATAATTGTATTTAATCTATAATGTGTCCAATTTTCTACATTCTGCCATGTTTTTACATGAATATATATCCAATTACACTCAAAAAAATAAAAGTAATTGAGACAAATCTAAAATTTAGTTCAGCTAATCAATTGTTCTACATTCTAAGTATCCGAAAATTAGTGGTTAATATTGAAACATAGGATTATGTGAATAAAATTTATATAAACGGTCCAGTAATTCAATTACGCTGATTAATATCGTCTAGGATATTCACGCTGCGTAAATTCGAGTCCCCACAGATAAACTCAATTCAGGATGCGCAGTGTAGGCAGCATACAGATACACATACAAGAATTGTGTAGCAGGCGTTTGATTCACAATTAACTAAAGTATTTTTTTACGTTATTTTTAATATAAAATATAAAGTGAATATCAATTTAAGAGATCAATAATCATTTTTGGTAGAGATAATCAATGTACACGTCAGAAAGTCTATGAAGCGGACATCTAATAAACACACAAAAAAAACAAATTATATTTTACGTTAAATAAATAGTGATTAGGTTTTGAGATATTTAAAATTATATTTATTTGTAATTTTTAGATTCTTTAAATCAATGAAAATCATTTGCATAAGCATTAATTATTTACGAAATTCTTTGGTTAATATTTCTTGATTCTAGTTCATGAAATTTTCGTTAGGGACAGGTTGGCAAACAGATATTATGGCTGTATTTTGATTTCATATTCTTGAATAATAACTCTTGAAATTCTGTAACTTTACTAAAAACTACTTCCATGTATGTGCTTTATCTTAGTACCAGGGTGTTTCATATTGTCGTGCTATTTCTATGAGAGGTCGCCGTTAATAAAAAACGGCTATCATTGTTGACAAGTTCCATCCTTCAAACCTCATCTGTCAAAATTTGACCCACATCCATTCATTAGTTTACAAGTTACAATGTCTGAAAGCAACCAACCTTCGAATTTCTTGCAAAGATGTTAAAAAGTGAATTTCGGGTTGATTAAACACTACTTTTTGGGTAGAAAAACCTTATCAGAAACCAAGGCCAAGCTTGACAAATATTATTCGGGCTCTGCTCCATCGTATAAAATAGTTCAGAAGTGGTTTACCGAATTTCGTTGTAGTCGTACGAGCACAGGAACCATACCGAGTCCGGGTCATCTAAATGAGATCACTACACCAGAAATGATCAATAAAATCCATAATATTGTTTTGAATTACCCGAAAGTGAAAGTCGTAAGATAGCTGAGATCGTATTTATCTCAACTGAGCGTGTAGTCAATTTTTTTTCATACACATTTGTGCATGAGAAAACTCTGTGCAAGATAGGTGCCGCGATCGCTCACAGTCGACCAAAAACGCATTAATGTGGCCACTTCGGAGCAAAATTTGGCCTATTTGGCCTATTTGGCGACGATGAATGAAACATGGATCAACCAATATATTTCGGAATCACGTGAAGGGTTAAAACAGTGGGTTAAACCTGGTGAAAGTGCACCAAAGCGTCCGAAAGCGCAACAATCGGCTGGGAAAGTTATGGCTAGTGTTTTTTGGGATGCACATGGGGTAATCTTCATCAACTACCTTGAAAAGGAAGGACGATTGCTGGAGCATATTATATTTCATTATTGGGTCGATTGGTTGACGAAATCAGGATGAAACGGCTACATTTGAAGAATAAAAAAATAATTTTTTATGATGACAATGCACCATCTCATACATCGAACATAGTACATGCAAAAAAGCATGAATTAGGTTTCGAATCGCTTCCGCATCGACCGTATTCTCCAGAACTGGCACTCAGTGACTAATATGTGTTCCCAAACCTCAAGAAATGGCTGTACAGAAAAGTTGAAAGATCGTTGGACTCGTTGTATCGAGCGAAAAGGAGAGCATATTGAAAAATAAGAACGATTTTTGCTAAAAAATGAATTTTTGTTCATTTTATCAAGTCAATATCAAACACCCTAGTATTAAAAAAGATATCTATTAAATAATGAAAATGCATAGAATTGCTGAGACTTAAATTTCATAACTTTTTGACAACACCTCATTTATTGCACACACACACGTATATATATATATATATATATTGTATCAGGACCGTGCATTAATTTTGAGAGATTTTTTGTAAAATTGCGGCTGTATTTTAAAAAAGTGGTTTCCATTCGGCAAATACCACAAACTGAAAACTAACACATCGTTCAATAAGTCCCGGGACTAAATAAGAAAACCACATTTGTTTTGCAAAATCTATTTTTATTCATCAATATAATCACCTTCAAGTGCGATACAATCATTCCAACGCTTTTCTAACTTTTCGATACCATGCTTGTAAAATGATTTGCCCTTGGCCTCAAAATAAGCTTCAGTTTCAGTATGGTGGGTGGGGAAGAAATTCGTAGCCTAATTCAGACAATTTTGCCATCGTTTTCATTGAATTGTCGCACGGTGCATTGTCTTGATGAAAGATGATTTTTTTCTTCTTCATGTGCGGTCGTTTTTTTGCGATTTCGTCCTTCAAACGCACCAATAACTCAAGGTAATGGTCGCTGTTGATATATTTTCCCTTTTCAAGGTAGTTAAAGTAAATTATACCGTGCGCATCCCAAAAAACTGACACCGTGACTTTGCCAGCTGACTGTTGCGTTTTCGGACGCTTCGGACGGCTTTCACCGGCTGTACGCCACTCAGCTGACTGCCGCTTCGACTCCGGAGTGAAATGATGGATCCATGTTTCGTCTATTGTCACATACCGACGCAAAAAATCCTGTTTATTGCGAGTAAACAGTGACAAACAGCTCTCTGAATCGTCAACTCGTTGTTGCTTTTGATCCATTGTGAGCAAATGCGGAACCCATTTGGAAAATACCCTTTCCATGCCCAATTTTTCGTTTAAAATCGAAGACGCACTTCCAGTTGATATGCTCACCATCTTAGCAATCTCACGGACTTTCAGTTTGCGGTCGTCCATCACGATTTTCAAAACTTGCTTATTATTTTCCGGAGTTACTGCTTCATTTGGCCTACCCGAGCGTTCCGCATCATTTTTACAGTGCGACCGCGTTTGAAATCAGCATACCACCAGCAAATCGTTGTTTTCGACGGATCACAGTCTGGATAACATTTTTCAAGCCATTGTTGAGCTTGCACGGTATTTTTCCCCATTAAATAGCAATGTCTGATTGACGTGAAAGTCAGACACGTGTCATTTAAAGGTTAGTTCCTTTGAAAAACGAAGTGGATTTGATATTACTAACGCCATCTGTGGGTTAGTCCCGGGACTTATTGAACGATGTGTTAAAGCCAAATGATGGCGCTTCGACATGCAGATAATAACAATATGCCTAGATGCGATATAGTACAAGTTACACCATCTCTTAGAAATCCCTCAAAATTAATGCATGGTCCCAATACATACCAGGGGTGTTAGTTGAAGTTTGCCGGTTTTTTCAATAAAGAAAACACTTAATTATCAAGGGAATCTCAAAAAAATTTTATTCAAAGTATTGACCATTGGATTCTACACATTTTGCCCATCTTTCAGGCAAATCATGGATACCATTCAAAAAAACTTTTTCTCTTTCAAGGCAAACCACTCGACGAGCCATTTTTCGACTTCTTCAAAATTGGCGAAGCGCTGCTCTGCGAGTGAGTGTCCCATCGATGCGAAAAGGTGATAGTCGGACGGGGCGAGGTCTGGAGAGTACGGCGGGTGCGATAATATTTCCCAATTCAATGCTTTTAATGTGTTCTTCACCACTTTAGCGGTATGAGACTGTTCACCATAAGTTTCTATCAACAATCAATGAGCTTCAACTGCTTTTTTCTTTTGATGAAATAAGAAAAGCAACGAATGCCGCAAATGCGAATTACAGTAAAACCTCATTTATCGGGACGCCCTTGAAATGTAAACACCTCGGTTATCGGGATTTGGAGGGGCTCCCTACTACCACCTACAGTCTCATGGTGGGTTGCCATGATTCTTGTTGTATGTTGACATTTAGTAATGGTTATGTAAATAAGTTGTAATGTATTTGCAAATTGTGTAAATTTATTTGGGTTTTCATGATGGAAAATGAAGATAGAAATACAAACGAAGGTATGTAAAAAAATTGACATAATAAAACTCCTGCAAATGAAACATCTGGAAACTGTCACTATGTCACTATGTACAAGGACTGGTGGCTGGAGGAGAAACAAAATGTCCCGATAAATGAGGTTGCGAAATCCCGATAAGTAAAGATCCCGATAAATGAGTGTCCCGATAAATGAGGTTTTACTGTACATGGAACGAAACTCGACATGTTCACTGAGGTAAACAACTATGATGCTATTATTTTGGCAGAATGTAATTGTGTATTTTTGAAGGTTATTGTCCATAGAAAAATATGACATAGATGCCAAATTATAGAAATGTATACATATCTCTAGCGACATCTATGAGTAAACCCGGCAAATTTCAACTAATACCCCTGGTACTACTGTAACTTTAAAAATATTAATAAAAAGTAAAATATAGAAACTTACTTGTAATGTAACAGAGCTTGATTGAGCTGCTAGAACAGTTACAACTTTATCAAATCCCCCTCTTAAAAATTTGGGTATACTACCATCTGAACATTGGAACTCTGTCTGATGATATTCATTCACATGTGCAATGAAACCTAAATATGAAGCATGATTTATATATAAATCAGATAGTATTATAAAAATGTGTTTATATGGTAAATTACTTTTTTAGTTCGTCCATACACGGAGAGAAATTTCATAGCAGGTAGTACCATCTTTAAGAGTAAACCAGAATTATTAAGAAATGTTATCAATGAATGGAAATAATATATCAGATTCTCCCGTGCAGAAATTTTGGAGAGGCGCAGATCGGACAAAATTTGGCCCTGATAGGGTAATATGTCTAGCGCCAGACCATAAATTAAATGCCCTACCCGATCGGGCCCACATCTGGGCCTCTAAAATGGGGGCCTGATCTGGTCCAGATACGGCCCCTTCTTATTTTTTATTTCTATAAATAGTAAAATTTAAAAGGTTTTCGTTTAATAACAATAAATAGTTAGTTTGAAAAAAAATTTATTTCAGAAATGCAGATTATTTTTATGTTGACTAAATTCGTAGATTTTTATGAATATAAACAGTATGATCGAGGACTGGATATAATTAATAGGGAATTATACTGAGGTTGATGCTGAGGCTGCGTTTGTCCGAGTTTTATGCCTTCGTCCCAGTTAACATTGCTCAAAATAGTGCTGATATCGGAAATAACTTCCTCTTTTGACATCAATATTTTTCTGCAAGAACATCTAAAAAAAATGGAAAAAATTGATTAAAAAAGAAAAAATAATCATTCACTGAATACAAAATACACAAATAATATTGATTTACTTACCAGTAATGCATGTGTACATACGGTATTCTCTGAAAACTTGTTCTGTTTATACTCTTTTCACAATTGTGAACTGATTGCTTACATTTTTTGAGGAATTTAAAAAAAATATATTCTTGACTGTTTAGGGCATAATTTTCTTATAAAAAGTTAATTCCAGTGAACCTTTCAGCCATTTTGAAAAAGATAAGTAAATTTGTCTACTGAAAAATTTTATTGTAAAGGAACACTAATTACAACTTAAAAATCAAACTTACGAATTCTTTGCAACATTTTTCATCCGTTCCTAATTGATTATCAAAGTCTGTAAATTCTTGCAATATCTTAAATGGTAATTGCAAATTATATTCTTCTGCAAACGTTTTCTGCGGGACGCAGTTTGTACACGCTACAGCCTCCTATATATTCGTTAGACTTGATTAGCCTGTAGTTCTCTAATTTCACTCCTCAAACCCGTAATTTTCCTTATAAGCAAGTCAGCTAAATAAAAAAGGTAATCATGGTTAAATATATTATATTTCAGGTTTTAATTATAGTAGATAAAAAAATAACCGTATTCTTAAATCTTTCTTCAGTCTTATCCAGAGATTTAGTTTCGGCCATTAATTATTTTTTTGTTTTATTTTTCATTTGATGATATTTGATGCCTCTCTTTTCCATGATTTTTGACAGAGTTTTAATGTTGTTCACGTCAAAAGAGATTTGGGTCGAATGTAAGGCAATTGAACTTTCTGTAAAAGTAGAAAATAAATTCAGCAATAACATTTAAAACGAAGCATAAATTTATATGTACGTATTAAAAAAAGTAATTTGACAATAAGGTATTGAGTTGCTTGAGAATACGTGACTTACGTCAACTGCTCCCTATTGAAAAATCCTATGTAGGATATCACATAGGACCTTACACAGGACCCTACATAGGATCTTATGCAATATCTTACATAAGATTCTATGTAGGGTCCTATATAGTTTAAAGTAATAAAGAAGAAAATATTAACAAAGAAAAATATTTTCTTTCTTTACTTGAAGGCTAAAAAAATGACACCTATTATAGTTGAAATGAAAATTTTCTAATTACTCGCCTTACACTTAATACTAGGTTGTTCAAAAAGTTTTGAAAGCGACATCTATACGGCAGTAGAAGAACCAAAATTTCTACGCCATTTTAAGATTTCATCTTTCATATGAACATACCCAAAGTGTCATTCCACTCTGTCAATTCATTGTTTGTTTACAAGCCATTTGAAGTTGAGCATGGTTCACCGGGTAATGTCGCTATATCTTCAATAAAATGAGTTTGTGATCTTGAAGAGCTAGCATAGTTTTTCTATAAAGTAAAGAAATTCTAATTATTTTATATTCAATAATTCATAACATTAGATGAATTACGTCAAGTGATACACAAATGTTTCATATATTGAAATTGATAAATTATATTTATGGAGAGGACTGGTGGGGGTATAAAATTGGCCATGAATCACCTGCGAAATGAGAATCTGTGTACGGGGTGGTGGGGAAGGGGTAACAGAAGCAGACTTCATTAACATTCATGTTATTATCGGCAAAACATTCTTAACTTATTTTTATAAAAATTAAGACACGCAGACAATGGCTTAAAAAAAATGTCCAGATACATTTGAGAGCCTTTGTATTTCCGTGGAGGTATTGGACATTTTTTTTCTTTGTTCTTTCTTTTGTTTTATTAAAGAGGTTTGAAATGTGGTAATTTGAAATTTGAAACAAAAAACATACAAAACGTTTTAAAAATCACTACAAATCATAATATTCCTAAAATATATAGAAGAATTTTCAAATTTTTTAAAAAATCTTCCCTTCAAAAATAATTTTGGTTAAATCAAATATTTACTTGCATATACGAAAGATAAAGTGTAATTTCTGGTAGGGGACTTAACTTTATTTAACTCTTACTTGCCAGACAGGGGCCCTTCAGACCCCAGCGACAAAATCGTTATAAAATAAAAACTATTGATTATTTCTACTTGAAATTTTTTAGAACTTCTCATAAGCTTACTTTAAATGATGTTTTAGGTTACATAGCCAAAAACTAAAGTGAAGTATGCTGAAAAAAATGAATAAGTAAAAAAAGAATGAAAAAATGACTATTTTCCAAAAAATTCATAATTTTTTCATTTCTCGATATTAAGGGCTGAAATTTTAGTTGAGTCATTTAATGATGTGTCTATACAAGAGAGGTATAGGTTAAGGTATTTAAAATTAAGGAAAAAGAGGCCTTGGGTCATTTGGACCCCTAGGTGGCAAGTACGGGTTAATTTCAAAAAATTCTTTTGGTTGTTACCAGTCTATGTCATTAATAGTGAGAATGATGATTTCACTATTAGTAAGGGTTAATAGCGGCATTAGTATGAATCGAAATTACGTCAAATTAAGTTTGTGTGCATTTAAAAGCACATAAGCGTTTCATGAGCTTTGGTATCACAAATTTTAATATTAAAATGTACTGTTGAACTGCTGCATAGAGATGTGTTTTCCATTTGCATGTACGTATATACTAGGGTGTTTGATATTGACGAGATAAAATGAACATGAATTAATTTTTTTGGTAAACATCGTTTTTATTTCTTAATTTACCCTCTTTTTAGCTCAATACAACGAGTCCAACGATCTTTCAAATTTTCTGTGCCTTCCAAATGATACGATTTGTCAAACCCTCCAAAATACTCTTCTGTTTCCCATTCAACTTCTTCGTTCGACTCAAAACGCCTACCACACAGCCATTTCTTGAGGTTTGGGAACAGATATTAGTCACTGAGTGCCAGTTCTAGAGAATACGGTGGATGCGGAAGCGATTCGAAACACAATTCATGCTTTTTTGCCTGTACTATGTTCGATGTATGAGATAGTGCATTGTCATCATAAAAAATAATTTTTTATTCTTCAAATGTAGCCGTTTTTTCCTGATTTTGTCAACCAATCGACCCAATAATGAAGTATAATATGCTCCAGCAATCGTCCTTCCTTTTCAAAGTAGTTGATGAAGATTACTCCATGTGCATCCCCAAAACACTAGCCATAACTTTCCCAGCCGATTGTTGCGCTTTCGGACGCTTTGGTGAACTTTCACCAGGTTTAACCCACTGTTTTGACCCTTCACGTGATTCCGCAATATAGTGGTTGATCCATGTTTCTTTCGTCGTCGCAAATCGATGCCAAAATCTTTCGGGTTACAATTAAAATAGGCCAAATTTTGCTCCGAAGTGGCCACATGAATGCGTTTTTGGTCGACTGTGGGGAATTGCAGCATCTATCTTGCACAGAATTTTCTCATGCACAAATGTGTATAAAAAAAATTGACTACACGCTCAGTTGAAATAAATACGATCTCAGCTATCTCACACACTTTCACTTTCGGATCATTCGAAACATTATCATAGATTTTATTGATCATTTCTGGTGTAGCGATCTCATTTGGACGACCGGGACTTCTTATGGTTATCCACGCAAAAAAGAGTGTTTAATAAACACACGAAATTCACTCTTTTCCATCTTTGCTAAAAATTCGAAGGTTGGTTGCTTTTAGACACTGTACCTTGTGAACTAATGAATGGATATGGCTCAAATTTTGACAGTAGAGGTTTAAAAGATGGAACTTGTCAACAACGACAGCTGTTTGTTATTAGTGGTGACCTCTCATAGAAATATCACGTCAATATCAAACACCCTAGTACGCAACTCTGGAACTGTGGCGACCGCACGTCTTACTCCTTGTATTTTCGTGTGCACACGTGCTAAGTTCCTAACGTGAAGTTGCCACCACACTGTTTGTAGATAACGATTAATATACTTTCTCAATCATTTATAATGGGCGAAAATCCGAAAAAATATTAGTTGCGCAACTAAGTTCCCGCTGTTTGTCAATAGATGGCTCTAGCAGTAAGTGCTGTTCGATTTTGACATATCCAAAACGTCATGAACCAAGCTTAGACATATGATGAACAAAAATTTTTGACACATTAGTGATTTTGTTTTGGCGTGGTATACGTTTGGTTATGTGAAAATGTCTGATTTTGTCCCAAATAATCCTCATTTGCGGGAAGTGTTGATTTTCTTCTTTCATTCGAATAAAACGGCGGCTGAAGCGCATCGAGAGCTTCAAAAAGTTTACGGAGATGCTGCTCTAACTTATAATTTTTTTTACATGGTTTTTACTATGCATTAGACAAATATTAAAATCAATAGTGTAATTAGTTGAATTAAATCATTCTATTATCCTTCGTTTTCTGTTAAATATTTTATTTTCTCAATCAAACTCTAAATATTAAATTTACAAATAATTCCTACGCCGATATTCTAAAATCAATATAAAGTAAGCTAATAATGTATGTTTCATTCTTAAGGAATAAACTATTACACTTTCTGTCTGTATAAATAAATTTAAATAATAATAAATGTTAATTTAAGAAACAGGAATCATATAAGGCAATATATAACATATATAATATATTTTATATAATATATAAAATTGAACTTATTCTAATTAACTGATAATTTTAATCTTATATTTATGTTAACCCATCTTTTTTTATCAACAAAAGAACTAGTAACCATGGGACTATTCTAAAACTTAAGGTATGTTAATTTAATTGTTAATATCACCTTGATCAAAAAGTTTTAGGACTTAATTTTTAAAATCAAAAATACTAGTTTATTCATCATAATCGATATTGTCCCCTTCAAAGTACTCCCCATCGACTGCAACGCACTTATGCCAGCGCATGATCCAATCCTGTAAACATTTTTTATAATCGGTTTGCGGTATAGCAATCAGAGCCATCTTCGATTATCCCATGACCTCATCTCGGGTGCTGTAACGCGTTCCGCGGAGCGGTTTCTTGAGTCGACCGAATAGGAAAAAATCGCAGGGAGCCAAATCAGGTGAATTCGGTGGTTGTTGATGGTATTCGTTTCGTTTTTAGCCAAATGCTCACGGATAACGATGGCATTGTGCGACGGTGCGTTATCGTGGTGCAAAATCCACGAGTTGTTTGCCCACAAATCCGGTCTTTTTTGGCAAATTGCTTCACGAAAACGTCTCATAACGTGCAAATAATTCTCCTTGTTGACGATCTGACCTTCTGGAAGGAATTCATGTTGCACAACACCTCTGTAATCCATGAAAACCGTAAGCATCACCTTCTTTTTATACTGAAAATGACGTGGTTTTTTCGGTCGCTGCTCATTGGGTGAACGCTATTCACTCGCTTGATGCCTGGAGTGTGTGTCATACTCATCAATCCACGTCTCGTCACCAGAAATTATCCGTTTGATGAATGATGGGTCGGAGTCGACCATGGAAAGCATGTCTTTTGCAACATCAACGCGATCCCTTTTTTTGCATGAAATTCAGGTCTTTCGGCACTAGCTTTGCAGCGACACGTCTAAGGCCCAAATCATTAACCAAAATGATCTTGATCGGATCCGTAAGCAATGTTGCGAAGCACTTCTCCAACATTTCCAAAGTCTGCGCACCGTTAAATCCATTTTTAACACAAAATTTAATGCAATCTCGTTGCTGCAAAGTCAATGACACTTTCTTTTTGTGAAAAATCGAAACCATACACAAAGATAGATGTACACAATACAGCGTCACTTCAACAAATGTCAAGCTATCAAGCTGAAAATCTGACAGAACGTCAATGACACTTCTACCTACACAACAAAAAAAGAAGAGTTGAACCTTAACTTTTACCTAACCTACATGTATAACGCAGTCTAACCTTATAAATTAAACCGCACGGCTACCGAAGCACTTGCGATACTTCTCAAAAAATGTTGGGTAGATTTTATCCTTTGAAAATGCAGGGTCGTGTAAGAAATTGCTGCGCCATGTTTCACCATCAATTTTATATAAGGCTAAGAAAAGTTTTTAGATGAAGAGACTTTTAATAAATTAATTATTGAATTCTAAAATATCAAATATAAGAATTTCATAATTTCTGAAGTTTATGTCAATTTACAAAGTAATAAAAATTTTGCGTATCTAAAAAACTGACATTGACAAATGCGCATCGTACCACTCAAAATTTCACAAGACGTTCAAGCGCAGTCCAAGAATTTTTCTTTGATTTGTATAACAGGTATTCATATCTTCCTAATCAAATTATTCTATCCAAACTCTTTTAAAACGTGAAGCGCTCTTTAGAAGAAGTATTATTTGCCTTTCTACAATTTTTTCAAAAACTATACAATAAAATTTGAAAGAATTTCATTCATTGACTGTGCTTCAATTAATCTAGGACATTCTTTCTTTTTTTCGATGAAGTTCTAAGCTTCTTAATAAAAAGTATATAGAATCTTCGGAAAAATTTGTCCTGTACAAAAGTCGAGGACTGTCAAGTAAATTTCCCAGTACTTATTTTTTCCGTGTATGATTATTGATATATATAATATAATTATTAAATTACATTTAGTATACATTTTTATTATAACGACGTATGAAGTTTAGTGAAACTATATTTTCAAATGTACATTAAAAAATTGCATTATTATTAAGAAGTATATTGTATAAAAACATTTAAAAGAAGGTTCTTTTATTTTCTGTGTTTTATATTATCAAAATATGGATTTTACATTTGCGAATTCCAAATTATTATTCTGCCTGAGTTATTTATGTGATATTTCATATTTTATGTAATACACTTATTGACTTTATTTTGTATAAATTTTCATAATATCAATTTAATTTTAAGAATTTAAGTTTTTGAAATTAAAAATTTTTTATGTGTGCCCAAGGCGCAGATTACTTTCATTCGTTCCTGCGTGAATAGATGTTGGAATAGCTGGTGGAATAAGTGTTGCGATTCACGGTTTACTCAACTCTCGATTGAAGCGTAGAGTAGAATGAACGGAAAGCTCTACTATTTTTGTGATTTAATAAAAGATTGGTTTTTTATAGTTATACTACGAGTAATAATATATATGGGTCATTCCACGGGAGATTTACCCCCTACATTTTTATTTGCTTGAAATATATTTTTTTTCGTTCTTTGTTAAAAAATATTTGATACGTATTTTTTTATTTCAATTTGATATGCAAAATTTCCGAGAAATAAATTTTTGAAAATTGTCGTGTTAAAAAAAGTAATTGTCTTAACTTTTTTATAACTATAAAAGGATTTTTCAAAAAAATATTGAACATTTTATCTAATATGCAGTTGATCCCGAACTTCGAAATGACATATACTGAAAAATTGTTCCAATGAATTTTCATAAATAAATTAGCCATTTTTATAAACAAATAGAGATTGCTAAAATAGGACCTAATTTTTTTGACTTTTTTTTGTCGATTAATTTTCCTAACACATTCCAGGATATACTGTAAAAATTTGAAAGTGGAGAAATAAATAGTTGTTGAGTAACAAATTTTCAACTAAAGCCGTTTCACTTTTCAAGCACGCGTGCTACCATGCGCGTGACGTACGACTCTCTCAGTGTGATTCAAATTTGGATATACGTAAATACGACACACCAAAAAATGATATGTTTGTTCCCATATCATTTTCTTTAATGAAACAAAATACATACTTATACGTTATGTAACAAACTTCATCTTCAATTTTTTCGGATGGCCTTTTTTTCTGATTTCGTGAAGTTCACAATTTGAAAGTTTTCGAGAATCGAAAAAGAAACACGACGCAAACTCTTTTTTTGCTTCTTTCCAGAATTTTTTGAAATGTTAAATGGATTGCAACAACGATCTTTTCTGCTTTTAAACGACATTTTCGTTACGAAGCACGTTGAAAATTAAAGTTTTACTCTGGCAAGTTACGATGTCCAGTGCGATTACTTTTAACTAAATTTTATTCTAAAGTGTACATCAGAAAGAAAAGCCATCCGAAAAAATTGTAGATGAAGTTTGTTACTTAGTGTATAAGCATGTATTTTGTTTCATTAAAGAAAATAACATGGAAAGAAACATATCATTTTCGATGTGTCGTATAAACAAATTTATTACTCAATAACTATTCATTTCTCCACTTTCAATTTTTTACAGTATATCCTGGAATGTGTTAGCAATATTAATCCACAAAATTTTTTTTTTAAAATTAGGTCCTTTTTCAGCAATCTCTATTTGTTTATAATAATGGCTAATTTATTTATGAAAATTCATTGGAACAATTTTTCAGTATATGTCATTTCGAAGTTTGGGATCAGCCGCATATTAGATGAAGTATTTAACATTTTTTTGATAAGTAAATAAATAATATAAATAAATAAATAAATCTCCCGTGGAATGATTCATATATTTAAAAATGCTTAATGCACGCTTTCATACTTCACCCTATACTTCTGAATTTTACTCAACTTTGATTCATTTTCGAACATTTAATATATCACAAATAAATACAGTGATACTAAATAACTTCTAACTTGTCCTTATGTCCCAAATTTGATCGGAAATTGAGTAAAATTACTTCAACCATTTTTCTCCGTGCAGTATTACACTGTATATGTAGGTGCATGTACCCTTATATAAATTTCTTGTAAAAACACTATTACAGCTCTATAAGTTATTTTCAAAAATGTCTATAATATTTATTTAATTTTAATTATTTTATTGGAATTATTATTCTTACAGTGATTTCCCTGTAATGATATGCCTATAAAACATTTTTTTAAAGGTAAGTAAACTCTTTAGATTTCAGTAAGGTGTACTACTAGTGCAAAAAGTTATATTTAAAAAATGATTTGAGTTTTCAAAATGAAAATTTCAAAATTAAAAGTAGTGCAAAATGTTTTTTCTTGATCTCCTAGCCGAAACTACGGTCCTCCAAGCCACATTTCACTCCAGAAAGAAGGACTTTTGTGGCCTTTTTTTGTTTTTTTCGGCTTAGTAGTGTCGCTAAATTCATCGTATAATTCGTTTCTTTAATTTAATTTAATGTGACTTCATGCAATTGCACGAAAGAGTAACTCTTGAAAAGAAGAACAAAAAATTTATGTACACGGTTTATTTTATATTAATAATTATATTAATAAAAGTAACAATAATTATTGTAATAAGATTAGTATTACTGGATGTGTGATGTTAAAGTTACTGTTGATCAATATTAATATTGTTATCGAAGAATAAATTTTCTCTGGTATTTGTTAATTTTTAAAAAATTTTTGATTTTCAATTTTTTTTGCAGTTATTGTATGATTGAATTTTATTTTAAAGTTTCTAATGCCCGCCCCGACCAGCAAAAACCTCGGCTTCGCCTCGGTTTTAGGCGTACTTTCGGCTGAAGATCAAGAAAAATAGTATACGACCCACAGCCAGAATGTTGGATGCCCTGGCGTATGTGTTATGCCGAGGCGAAGCCAAGGCATTCATATCACATACGCCAGGAACTCAAGCTTTCTGGCCTGGGGTCGTAATATACTATGTCACTTTTTACATTTATATCATGTGTATCACATCAATTTTTCTAACAAAATTTCATGTATATTTTCAGAAAATTATTTAAAGTATAGCTGACGTTCTACACTGCTAAGCATTGTATCCCTCGAACAAGAAAACCATGATCCATCAACGATTTTGCAAGATAGACATCTAATTCCCGGAAGATATATTACCCTATTGTCCAATACGAGAACACAGAAGTCTTGACTCGGACAATGATACTGTGGTTTTACTTAAAAAAGATAATTTTTGTGAACTGGGTAGAGAAATCACATATGATATAAGGGGCATTATTTTTAAAGTGATACCACATGATAAACGAAAGTATTTAGGTCATGTTTATATTCATACATTATTCTTCTTTAAAATCCTGTATTCACAAAAATGAAAAAATTTTAATTGTGAGGAAATAGAAGAAATATTAAAACAGCTGCTGCGTTCGATAATGCGTCTTGCAATGTTTTGCTGCTAGCGTGCCTATGAAGTTATTTTATAGTAAATATTTCAATTCCTGAAGGGTTTGAAAGAAGAATCGTAAGTTATTAAAAGATTAAATTAAAAAATAACGTTACAATACAACTCCAAGCACAAATTTTCTTTTTTCAGTATATATACTTGAAGTCGAGCATTGAGTATTAATAAGTATTTTATTAGGTGCGCAACTAAGCTCCAGCTGTTTTTTTTATGAAAATGTAACTTTATTGTAAAAAAATGGTTATAAATGAATCATTCAAAGTATTGCCCATCATTAGCTACAACTTTTGCCCATCTTTTTGGTAGAGCTCGAATACCGTTACGGTAGAAGTGTTCATCTTTTGAGGCTATCCACAAATAAAGCCATTTTTCGATGTCTTCATATGAGCGGAACTGCTGATTAGCCAGGCCATGTGCCATCGACCGCAGCAAGTAAGAATCGGACGGCGCAATATCTGGGGAATACGGCGGGTAGGGTAGGAGTTCCCATTTGAGCGTTTCCAGGTACGTTTTAACGGGTTTGGCAACGTGAGGCCGAGCGTTGTCATGCTGTAGAATCACTTTTTCGTGTCTCTGCTCGTATTGTCGTATTCGTCGTATTGTCGTATTCGTCACCACTTTGTTCGCGATATCCTTAAAGGTAAATACTTTGAATTAAAACATGTATCTACCGAGAATCAAATCGCGGATTTTCTGACTAAGGGATTGGCTAGGTGCAAGCATGACTGGTGTACAAATTCAGCTGGACTTCATGCGGTGAATTAATAAATTATCTATGTATTTTTTTTTTATGAGTCAGGACTCAAGGAGAAGTGTTAGAATGTAATGTTAGACAATTCAAACGAGTCCCGCCTCATCGATTGTAGCGACATCACTAACAGTCAGTTTAGGTTACATTACGGTACAGTCCAGTTCCGCTGTCTCGTCCCGTCGATCTTCATGTCGTCCACTCTTTTCTTACTGTTGCACAATAAAATGGACTTTTAGGACTAGTCGTTTGTTTTTCACTTCCCACTGTCCAGATCTCACTTTAAGTCTAACATATCCGAAAATATTTTTCTGAAGTTTCAAATCAAAATTTGAAATACTTCCTCAGCTTCAGCCACTTGCGCAGCGAGCGTACACGAGGCAGATGAGCACGCTCGGGATCTTTAAAGACGATTTTATCGAAACGGTATTTTTTGACACTGCGGGCATAAGAAAAAGGATTTTGATCAACGGATCTCAACAACTCACGACTTTATTTAAAGCTTATTAGTGAGGCTTCTGTTTGAACTAAAAACATTACATGAAAAGTAATATTAAACAATTTTTGCTTGCACATTAACTTTGAATTTTTTCTGGAAAAACGAAACAAAATTTCTTCATGCTGTCAAATTTTTCAATTTTTAACATTTTTATATTTTTATATTATTTATTAATTTCTTCTTCATCTGTCGATTCATCAGATGATATGTCATTCATATTTTTATTTTTGTTACACTTCAGTCACTACTATTACATTCTAAATAATATTCACTCATTGCCACTAATAAACATTAGCAGAGAGCGAACAAATTTTGACGCTTGAGGTTATTGACGTTTTTACTCCCGCTATTATAGAGGGCGCGCATATAGCTTGACCAATGCATGAAAGTTAGACTTTCTGTCTTGAAATTGGTGCCAAAACCACGTACTTTCGACTAGGGTAGTAAGAAAATATGATTTTTTACTATGTTCCATTTGAACAGTGGACCATAATGACATTACACTAAATTTCAGTAGGGTACATAGTAATTTACGGTGTGATGAGAATAATATGAAACGTTAAAATAAATGCTATAAACATAGTAAACAATCAAAGAGAGAAAAACAATCGAAAAATCTATCAAATTAGTAGAATCATATTTTTTTAAACCTCGTGTTTAGGAATAAATTTGGCGACTTTACGCATAATAAATTGAGGATCGGAAATTTAATATTTTATTTTGAAAAAATCAAAAATGTAAACTTACTTTTTTATCCAAAAACACTCGAAAATCGCACGTAAAAATAAAAAATGTCCCATATCTCAGAATTCAACACAATTGAAACAAGAGACACGAGATAAATGCATGCAAAGTATCGAGCATGCGCGGTGACGCTGCGCACATTTAAAATTTTACTACGATCGCACTCTAAAATTCAGTTTAGCGAAGAGTTATTTTGTACATAGCTGCAATGTACGTTTAGTGGAGTGGCTAAGTACGACGCGTATATTCTTAAATTTACTATGGAGTCTTTCAATATACAGTATTCTTTACTATCCAATATTTCTTTTTGAAAGTGACTTATAAATTTTATTATGGTTTCTATAAAAAAAACTTGACACTTTACTGTGTTCTGCAGCATGCTTGGTAGCAAAAATTGTAAATAATAAAATATGAGTGACAAGAAAGGAAAAATTACAATGGAACGTTACAAAAGCGGACATCGTACATGGTGATTTTACACATGTCCAATTTAATTTTTCTGATAATTTCTGTCTGGCCCACTGTTATGATGCGAGCATTGTAATATTTGGTATAAAATTTTCTCCTTGTACACAAAAAAATTTTTATATATCGTAAATTTTGACGTCCTAAATGAAGCTCCCCCCTTAAGGGGGTCCTACCATGTAAACGCCGTTTTTCGAGGCGTTTTTTGGGATCTTGCAGAAGGAAAAGAATTCAATATTTTACAATGCGGTTTTTTTTTAAATTTTTATTGGTCCTTTGAGTATAAAAAAAATCGAAGTTTAAGAAATAAGTGTTATGCTGTAGCCACAGCACCCCTGCGAAATTAGGCCTTCCAAAAGTATGTGGGTTGATGGTACACACGATTTTGCAAAAACTGTTCGTCTGAAACACAAAAGGAAAAGTTTTTTGCAATCTGCAGACTTGCCGCTATCGTACGGTAATAATTCATATAATTATCTTTACAATTTTCAAAATGGCGGATCATGAAAAAAAAAATCTCATTTTTCGGTTTTTTAAGCAGATAAAAACAATTTTTTTATTATTTGTTTATAACAATTGGAAGCTCATTTTGTACCGAACGATAGCGACAAGTCTGCAGATTGTAAAAAACTTTTCCTTTTGTGTTTCAGACGAACAGTTTTTGCAAAATCGTGTGTACCATCAACCCACATACTTTTGGAAGGCCTAATTTCGCAGGGGTGCTGTGGCTACAGCATAACACTTATTTCTTAAACTTCGATTTTTTTATACTCAACGGACCAATAAAAATTAAAAAAAAAAACCGCATTGGAAAATATTTATTTCTTTTCCTTCTGAAAGATCCCAAAAAACGCCTCGAAAAACGGCGTTTACATGGTAGGACCCCTTAAGTAGATTCAGAACGACGATCAGTGCTATATGCAACAACGCAAAGCAACCTCGAACGAAGATGCGGGCAAAATATTGTTGACAGGAGTAGTTCCTCGTTCATGAATTTTATACAGTTTCTTTTCACGTCGAATGTCAGAACCATCCACAACATCGCTACATCTTCAGCCCTCCAATCATGCAGTTAAACGTATAATCTCAGAACCATTATTAATTAAAAAGACACCTGAATAACAAGTCCGTACCTCTTCAGACAACACGACCACATTTAGAATAATTGTGATGACTATTTTGTACATGATCAAATGCAACACTACAACCACTAGAGCCTGAGCTACTATCAAAAAATAATTGTATGGCTATAAAACCTACACGACCACATAGACTACAATCACCATAAAAAAATTCCTCTACGCGACTTGAATTAGCGTCACGAGCACAACCAGGACCATCGTCAAAGGCTTCGCCTATTTTTTCTAGATCAAGAATACCACTACACTCAGGGCAATCGTCACGAAATTCATCTTCGTATATTAGGATACCATCACTGTCGCCACGAAAATAATAAGGTATATTGTAAAAAAATACTCATAGTCTATGCAGCTTTTTATTATTTTTTGCAATAAAGTAAAATTACTGTTAACTTCAGAAAAAGGATCTTTCAAGAGTGATTAGATTTTTTATTAGTAGAAATTACAATTTAACTTGGCATTTTGATAAATTAAATATCCTGACTTCATTTATCTCTCACAAAACACTCCCTATCCTTTCACATAAAGTTAGTCTTGAAAAATTCAAAAAATTAAGAAACAAATTTTGACGATTGAAAATATTGGATATTATAATACAATCACTATATATCAAATTATGTCACCTCTTATTCTACTATAGTCCATACTTAGAAAAAGGCATTTGTATTTTTACATTATAGATTTTCCTTGGTGATGATCTTTATATCAGAAAAGACGTATGGGAGATCATGTTGGTTAAAAATGACTCAAAGTTCACTAGAAATTTACTGGACCACATATGGCCATCAATTTTGTGGGGCAAATACTATGACGTGAATGACAAAAAAGTCAATAAAAACAGAGTACATGGCGTTTCAAGGACACCAAAAAAAGTTCAAACTTGTAACTTGAATTGTACTTTTTAAATGCTATATGTACATTGTATCCCTTGCAGACCCAGTTGAGAGAACAGTCAGAACGTTTTCTGACTGTTCTCTGACCATTCTCTGACGTCGCATTATTGTAGCTAAGAACGGTAACAATACCATTTAAAGCATAGCAATTATGATTCTTCGATCAAATTTGAATTAGAAGGTGTAGGAATAAATACAATAATTGTATTTTTCAGCAATGAAAACTAGAAAAACATCGTATACCTGTTATTGAAGGCAATGCAGTGGTTCACAACTGGCAGAACGTCTCCACCGTCAAGGTTGACTATTGGTTGGACTGAGACATAACTACTTTTTGTCTCACTTCTACCAATGACCAATCCTGACGGTGGAGACGTTTCTCCAATTGTGATGAATAATTGAAGGCAGGGCAGTGTTTCACAACTGGCAGAACGTCTCCACCGTCAAGGGTGACTATTGATTGGACTGAGACACAACTACTTTTGTCACTTCTACCAATAACCAATCCTGACGGTGGAGACGCTTCGCCAATTGTGAGCCACCGCACTGCCTTCAATGACAGGTATACGACGTTTTTCTTATTTTTATCGCTGGAAAATGAAATTATTGCATTTATTCCTACACCTTCTAATTCAAATTTCGCCACAGAATCATCATTGCAATGCTTTAAATGATATGTTTACCCTTCTTAGCAGTAATAATGTGAGGTCAGAGAATGGTCAGAGTATTCTCTTGACCGTTCTTTCAACCGGATCCGCTAGGGATGTATCATAATAATACATTATGCGCCGAAGCGCATAATGAGGGTTATTACGCAACAAGCGACAATGCTCGCAACTGATTGAAGCCGAGGCGAGATCAGTCCTGCGAGCATTTTGAGCGAGTCTCGTAATTACCCGAATTTTGTGCATTGGCGCATATACTATTTTATGTGACTTCGGCGCATTTACAAGTTTTTATGCGTACACTCGAATCTAATCTAGTATTGTAGTTGTTTGCGGCGCTAGTCATTACACTTGATATGTCACGACTAGTCCCGGCCATTTTAATTTTATCGATCTTGTGTAGTAGTAATGGATTTTAATAGACACATGCGCAGTTCAAATGTGCAAGGCTTTGCCAGTAAGGTGCTAACGCTGTACGAAGAAGAAGAAGAAGAAGAATACGAAGACTGTGCTCCGTTGCATGGCTATAGGCGCATGCGCAGTTCAATTTTTAAATTTCATTCCTCTGTAGCGCAATATACTACATTGCGCTACTGTCAACTGTAGCGAAAAAACGAGTTTGCGCGCCGGTGGCACATACAAATTTTTGTCACGATTTTCGTGCGTAACATTATTTCAGATTGCGTTTACAAAAATATTATTAGAACTGGAGTATCGGGAGGCAAACTGAGAATTTGATTGAACAAAATAGATAATAATTACCTTCAGTTGATGATATTAGTTGGATTTCCTTGCATGGCGCAAAGAATTCTTATGGGTTCGTACAACGTTAATCGATTGGGAATTCGAAAGGCTTTCTCTGGATTTGATTTCCTTAGCGATAGCAGCAGCTTTATCTTTTGAATGCATTTCGGATCCACTGCTGTACACGTGCTTTTGGGTCTTTAGTTTCGTCAGTTTGTCCACTGCTTCAGCATACATTTCTGTAGAAAAGTTATAACAAGTCAATTTAAGAATGATAAGTATCCAATGAACCGTTTCCAGAATTAAGAAGTATCGACTTTAAAAGAATTATAATTGATATTTAGATATTAGGATTATATTTGGCAATGATCATTAGCAATGGTTCCAAATGTCAATTTTTTATGGCATTTGTGAAAGGTTAAAGCTGCAAATCGTTTTTGGTTTATATTATCTTTTAATCTTAAAATATTCAATTATTACTCACGCCCATCACCAACGAGTTTTACAGAGTACTCCTGCCAATGATTAGATGCATCCAACTCACATTCAACCAATTTATATAAAATTACATTAGTTTTATCGGTGGAGAGTGTAGGCATGAACTTTCAGACATTTATTTTTTTAATCCTGTCATAGCGTGTTCATTCAGTTGAAATGCAATCCATAGGTCTCAACTACTTAGGGCCGAGATTTACTCTAAAATAGATCATGTTTTATCAAATTTAATTTTTATGACAGCACATATTAAAAATGTGATTTATTTAAAGCACAACACTATTTCCTTAAAAATGATAATGACATTGATAATATTATTGAGATATATA
This sequence comes from Diplolepis rosae, assembly GCA_030998225.1. Classification (NCBI taxonomy): domain Eukaryota; kingdom Metazoa; phylum Arthropoda; class Insecta; order Hymenoptera; family Diplolepididae; genus Diplolepis; species Diplolepis rosae. The sequence continues at coordinate 19,904,371 of JAPYXD010000701.1, read as the reverse complement.
TAAATAAATTTCATTTATAAATATTTTTAAATCTTCTTAATTTTTGTTTGAATAACGCACATGGAACACGTGAAATGTGGTTTAAAAAGTCAGGTTATATTCGAGAAAGTACCAAGCATTTAATCTATAACGATACTAATTCAAATATTCATATATTTTTTATAAAGTGAACTGTATTTTCATAATATATGCAAGAAAATATAACATTCTAAAGCTAGAAAACATTTTCCTTGTTCACATGAATATTAAATGCGCTCAAAATGACAACGATTTCTCGAATACACTGTTGGAAATTTTCAGAAGATAAATATGAATTATGAACTTTTTTGAAAATATTACACTGTTATTATGATGTCTTATTTTATAATTAATTTTTTTGGAAAAACTTACCTGTATCATTTTAAGCTGAAAATGTTTCTCTTGAAGAGGATTCAAAATGCAACGATACAACTAACGAAGAATTTTTTAGAAGTATTTATCTTTACAATGGTGCAACTTTCATTGTCAACAATCGAATGCGAATAGTCGACTAATCGGAACCTTTCAATATAAGTGCGGTAAATTCAAATTTAAACGTTTACTTTGAGATAATAAGTAATTGTAAGTACTTCTTTCTTCGCTAATAATTTCTTTGGTTAAATTAATTTTTTTCAAAATTAATGTGCTACTGAAATTATTTTAAAGTTCAGACCCTTCACTTTCGATTTTATTTGTTTATTCTGAGCTTGTCTTATAACCCATAGTCTGTAGAACTATTCGATTCTTCTGAATCTAACAATTAATTACATTATTAATAATTTTCTTTCTAAAAGATTCACTTTGTAAAATCTAATATATGATATAAAAAGTAATGAATCACAGTAACGTTCTACACTTAAAATTATAATTTTTTTTCAAATTACCGTTCTTAAAAAATATTTCAAGTAATAATCTAGTTTCTTGCCTGAATATGAGTTGTTAGGAGATTCATCAAAAGTAATAGGGTTCTCATTGTCCTCTAAGACTTCTTGAAAATCCTCGGGTTTCATTTCTACTGGAATTTTCTCTTCATTAGCCACTTGCAAGACAGGAACTTCTTTTCCTTCATCTTCGTCGTCATCATCTACCACATTTGGTATTATTATCACTAAAATTAGCAATTTATACTTTTTAATGTTTATTGTAATACATTTCTTCTTATTATTATATACAATATTATAACTTTTTTTATTTTATTCCTTAATATTAATTTTATAATGTGGGGTTCGTGCATGAGAGAAGACGCTGTAGTAGGTAGTGGTCAATGTTTCTTAATTATGATGATTGATGTGACATCCCTGTACATATTTTGAGAATCTTAATTTACAATGTCTTTAACGAGTATACGTAACAAAAAGGAACCGTCACATTTTATTCAATATCCCTAAGTGAATTAACTCTGAATATCCTATTCTAAAACGCGGAGTTAATCAATAACGCGTCTGCTCTAAGTTTACTTCTCTATTCGGTGAAACCGCGCAACCTAAGACTATTACATATGGTTTTTTCCCCAACGCGTAACAAAGGTGCCCACGGTTGGGTCTTATCGCAATCTCTTCTCACGAGCTTACATGCAGTCGCAGACATAGAGTGTCTAGAGGGCTTTGCCTGTTTGACTCAGGGAAGCCACTCTTAGGGACTCGTGATCTCAGCACGAATCGAGACTCGTCACCAGGGCAACAACCCCAGAGCCTGTCTCGAAAGCGTACCAAAGAAGTGAGTCTAGACTCGTCTAAAAGGCAGCAACCCTTTAGCCTGTCCAGAGAACACTTCAGTGTTGTCCGCGACTCGCTTGCGAGCCGCCAGAATGCTGTTGTCTGCTTAGCATCCTGCTTTTATACATCTTCAGGCCTTCTCCCACTTTGGTCCAGCTCGTGGTGGTGGGAAAAAAAAACGAAAATATTTTTGATAAATTATGTACATTAAAAATAAAATAAACCAGCTACAAAAAATAACCTATAATGTTAGGATTTATGAAAATTAATAAAATAGGAATTTTTAAAAGGGTTTTAAAAGGTTTTATGTAATGAATTTAGTGAATTAACTTACCTTCATTGTTATTGCGGATATAAGAAATCTCACCAACGGTTCTGTGCTTTCGAACTCGCAATGTGCTTTTTGTTTTTGGTATTTCAATTTCGATATAGTCACAACAATATTACGACCACAACACAAAATTTAAAATAATCTTGTCTATCATAATCCGACGTGGTTCCAACTCATGTCACACAATGTGCGTCCTTGCGGCCACATGTGGGAAATACGATCGGGCCTAAATCGGAACTTAGGAACAAGTTGGATAATTTCTGCACGGGCTGTCATCGTCTTCAAAACTTACCAAGAAATATGGTAAGGATCGAAAATCGAATTGTTATACTATATCATGTTCTTGGGACTTTCTCATAATTTTTCCTAATAATTCTGGGTTACTGTTTAAGATGATACAACTTGCTATCGAATTTCTCTCCGTACATATATTGTACACAGAGAAAAATAGCACCTGGCCATAGTGATTAGGAAAAATGGAGTTGGACAGAAGGAGTGACTGGAACGAGGGAGACTTATTGTTGCTACTTGACCCATGGCTACAGCAACATGATTTGTAGCCATGGTAGCTATATTCTGAATAACCGGTCGCGATGACTAGTTGACGTCGTTGAAATTGTCCTTAACTCTTAAACCTCGCTATGAGAACTTGACACGTTGAGTTCTCATGGTTAGAATAACATAGTCGCTATAATATATACACAAAATTACCGAAAGTTATATATGAAGCAAGTAGCAAATATATTGATTGTACATAGTAAAAAAAAGTCTCAAACTGACGATTTTATTTTAAATTTAGCCACGTAATGTATAAGCACATAAGTCTCTTCTTTTCTTACGGTCCAGTTTGTATTGCCCCTTGAAAATAGCCAGCTTTTAGGCTTGAATTAAGATTATAACTTCAACTGTTTTCTATTCAAAAGGGAATTAATTTTTAAAATATTGAATCATCCTGAGGCGACTTTATAATTGCACCTGAACTATTAGTGCAAAAAAATTGTCCTCACTCTTGCATTGAATCCAGACGAAAAGTAAAACTAAAACTTTCTCATATTAGATGAAAATGTAATATAAGGGTAGTCCCAGAAGTATCCAACCTGACGTACAGATGACGGTTGTTGTTTAAAAAAATATCAATAGTGAACGCTCTCAGTGAATTCGTAAACACGGAAACAATTGGTCATCGTTATGTGATACAATACTTTCATTTGAAAGGTCTTAGTCCAACCAATACCGAAACCGAGCTAGATTCTACTCTGGGGGAGTCTGCTCCTTCGTTTACAACAATAAAATATTGGGTGAAAAAGTTTAAACGAAGTCGTACAAGCTGCCAAGACGAACATCGCAGTGGTCGACCAAATGAGGTGACCACGACAGAAATGGTGAAGAAAATCCACAAAATGGTATTGGATGACCGTCGACTAAAAGTGCATAAAACATCGCATATTAACTCAAAATTCGGACATGAGAAAGCTGTGCGCAAGATGGGTGCCGTGTTTACTCACAGTGGAACAGAAACAGCGTCGTTAAGATGTTTCAATCAAGTGTTTGGCGATGTTTCACACTAATAAATGGACTGAAAGAGGAGAATCAGTTCCAAAGAAGGCGAAGATAGTTTTCCATCTGCTGGCAAGGTCATGATATCAGTCTTTTGGGATATACATGGGTTAATTATCATTAATTACACTGGTACACGGAAAAATATTTTTTTTAAACTGCCTCGAATGTTTTACCTGAGTTTTACGTTTTTTGGTGCGCTGAATCCAAATCTAGTAACCAATTTGCTCCATCACGTACAGATTTTTTGCTACATTGAGTTATTCTTTGTCACCGGGTTAAAAATAAGGTTCATTTTACTGTGGTAATAACCATCAAATTTTTATTTCAAAATTCAGTAAATGAAAAAAAAAATGAAATTGGCCATCACAGTTTACATGTAAAGTCACTCTTGGGTCAATGAATCTCCTGGTGGGCCCGTTTCTTCTCCCCCTGAATGCTTCTCTTGGTGCGTTGGTTGGCGTATTTTTCATCAGGGGTTTCCCGCAGCAGCAACCAGCAGAAATCAGTCATCATATTAGTATAAAATGAGTACAAAACCTCCTAAAATAGCATGAAGAAGTGTTTCTAGTTAGTTAACCATTACAACCTCTATTTTGGGCCAAGAAAATAAACTGCAGTCGGCTGAAAAGAAATTATCTGAACATTCCTTATATGGGTATGAAATCAAATTTTGTAAGAAAACGTGACGTGATGGAACATTTCGCTATTTTTCTTGGATTCAACGCCCCAAATTCTATAGGAATCAGTTGCAGAACTGGAGGCAGTTTTTTGGTCGTTTACCTGTGTTATCTTCAAAAACGAGAAACAATCAACGGCGAGTATTATGCGAACTTATTACAGCGTTTAGATGATGGATTTGGCGAAAAAGAAAGTGTTGCTTCAGCAAAAAAATGCACCAGTTCAATCCGTTATCGCGCTGGCCCAAATCAATGAGTTAGAGTTCAAATTGCTTCCTCACGCACCCTATTCGCCAGATTTGGCCCCCTCGAATTATTTTCTCACTTTAAACTTGAAAAAATGTCTTGGTGGTCGAAGATTTGTCAACAATTGAGAGGTGGAGTCTGCGGTTAAGAGCTATTTCGAGGAGCTCTACAGTTCTCACTATAAACAGAGTATCGAAGCTATTAAAGATTTCTGGGAAAAGTGTAACGAGCTAAAAGGAAACTACGCTGAGAAATAAAGATTTTTTTTACAAATTTTTTTGGTTTTCTTTGTTATATCGGGTACTTCTGGGACCACCCTCGTAAAATCCCTTTTCATACATTTCCAATAGGAGCAATATCACCAGTGTTTCATAAAGTGAAAGCTATTTATGGAAGTTAAAATACCTAATATTGCCATTGAATATCTGAGATCATAGGAAACGAATATTATATGTTACTGTTCGGTAATATCTTGTATATTGATTTTTTAGGGATATTATGTGTTAACCCTTTAACGGACACTGTTACAGTTAAGCAACGTTCACTCTGGATATGATGCAAAATTTGTGGATCGAAAAGGTAGGGAAATATCAATAATATCAATAATAGATTTATGAATTCATGTTAGATACAACTGTAGGTACCAATAAGATTGGATTACACTGACCAACAGCCATTTTGCTACAAGGTAGACAAGAACTTCACTAGAATAAATTGGACACGCTGAACCCAAAAATTATCATCATTTTGCTCAATCAGCTCTTGTTTTTGCTATATTAAAAAAAAAACGTTTTTTTTCGATATGCAAACATTTAAATTCGCATATTTTTTTAATCAAATACTTTAACCGTACACCATTTTTAATGTAGCTATGGGTCCTAATTGAACTAAAAAACCTTAAATTATATATATTCGTAAAGTTATTCCCTTCGAAAATCAGGTTTTAATGAACAAAACTCGATATTTTAGCCAAAATTCGGCAATTATCAAAATTCAAAGCGCTGTTACACAAACAATTGTTGTTCAATTTTGAGAAAATTTAGTAAATTTGTAGTTTTAATTATCTTCTTCATTGTTTTAAAATTTGAACGTAATCGAATAAAAATTGGCGAAATGGTACTTGATATAAAAAACGCTTTTTTTGCAATATCGCAAAAACAAGAGCTAATTGAGCAACATGATGATCATCTTTAGATTCAGCGACCCCAAATTACCCTTAAAGATTTGTTCTATCCCCTGCAGCAAACAAAAAAAATTTTTTTTATCGGACAGTGTTATCGATCGTCTATGGGCTGTGAAAGTGGGAAGGTGAGCAGGTTTTCATGAAATTAATTGAGGGCTCGAAAATGCGATGATTCGTTCATCCAAAACAGTAAGCAAATCTAAAATTTAAAAAAAATGCTAAGACATGTAGCTAGTGAATATAAAATGCATGTGTATATTGATTCATTTCGGAAATTGTAAGAATAGTATAATTAAGAAAGCTGATTTTGCAGCTGAGCAACTTCAGGAAATCCTACCTCTACATACTTTATTCCAAATGTTTCGTCATTTTGACAAAATTCGACTACTTTTTAATTAAAATACAAGAGAAAATATTTTTAATCCAAAGAAAAAGTGGCTTGGCCGTTAAAGGGTCAATATCTAGATAATATGAATGACTTTTCAATATCTAGTTTTCTCTGTGTATGCGGGTATTTACAGTAGAAAATATTTTTATGAAATGAAAGGATTAATTTTTTCGATAACGGACACTTTCTCTTTAATTTTTTGAAAGAAGGTACTTAATAATGATTTTATCTAATAAGGAAAGAATTAAATCAATTAATCAACCTTTGATAAAATTTAACGTTTGTTCTAAAGCATAGTTCGGATTGTCACAAGAATCAAAGATGAGTGCACCCAGATGTATTCCTGGTAAGATGTCGGGATCACGATTAATTTGTTGGATCGTGTAAAGCATCGCTTCAAGGGGTTGAATTCCATCTTCTCCCTGTAATGTTGAAATTTGTATGGATATAAAACACGCAATGTACTTCACGAATATTTGAAATCCTAGCTATAAAATTGATGAGTTTTAGAGATGGAAGAAATTGAAAATAAATATAGAAAATGTTGAAGAATAGTTTAAGAGATTTTTATATTCAACTATATTCTCTGACAAAAGTTCATGAGTAAAAAATAATCATAAAATAAGCAAAAGATAAGAGTAACATTTCTACAAAAATCAAGGGTTCTTTCATCACTCGGGGGACGTTTGCCAAGTGGCTCTATGCCAAATTTTTGGTGCTAAGTATCGCTAAAGATGATTGTTAAATATCAAGGATCACAGAAAAACAAGTCTTTTTATTACCTCTAACAAACGATTTTAGCTCAAATTTAGACACTTAGTGTATATGGGTCATTTCATGGGAGATTTACAGCCAAAATTTTTTTTTCGACGAAACATTTCTTTTTGCCTTTTTACTTCGAAAATAATCGACACGTATTTTTTTTTAATGTGATACTTGAAAATTTCGAGATATAATTTTTTTAAGTTTGGCACTCAGGAAATTTTTTTTTTCCAACAGCTCACTGTAAAAGCAGTTTTGAATATAAAATGTAACTCTTGCACTAAAAATGCGCGAAAGAGTACAAGCTTTCAAAAAAGTTACAGCACAAATTTCGTTGTTTTTTGTTTGTAATAACAATATAGTACATTTTTATAAACAATTTCATTTTTTTTAAATTTGGAACTAATTTTTTCCGATTTTTTTGTTTTTAAATCTTTGTTGAAGTTTTTTCAATATGCAGGCAAAATTTTGGAATGGAAAAATGAAAACTGTAGGTGTAATTAATTTATAAAATCTGTCCCGCGCGTTGCAACGAGCGAGCTCGCACGCTGCAACTACGCTTAAGCATCTTTAGGCATACTCGGACATGCAGTGACCGCTGTTTTAGTTTTCTGTAAATGTTCCTCAAGTGTTCACCTATTTCAAATTAATACAGAAATGCCAAGCTCTCAATTTAAACATGTCTGCTGCAATCCGTTTAATAAAATCAATCATAGTGGAAAAAAGCAACAAAAAAATTTGCTTCTTAAGTGTATCATTTAGAGCAATTTTATCGTCAAACTTCACTCATCAATTCATCATTATAACTAATGATTCGTTTTGAAATAGTCTACGCACAAGTTTGAATGTACTTACAACAAAAATCTTCCATCTCTATTTAATTTGCTTCTATTCTGCATTGTGGACAAGAAACATCATCCGGTTTGAAAATTTTCAATTTTTCAAGTATCGAGGACGAAACGCGACGCAAATTGTTTTATGTGCCACCGGCGCGCAAACTCGTTTTTTCGCTACAGTTAACAGTATCGCAATTTAGTATATTGCGCTACAGAAGAATGAAATGTAAAAATTGAACTGCGCATGCGCCTATAGCCATGCAACGGAGCACAGTCTTCTTCTTCTTCTTCGTACAGCGTTAGCACCTTACTGGCAAAGCCTTGCACATTTGAACTGCGCATGCGTCTATTAAGATCCATTACTACTACACAAGATCGATAAAATCAAAATGGCATAAAAACTCGTATACTCACCGAAGTCACATAAAATAGAATACGTGCCAATGCACAAAATTCGGGAAATTACGAGACTCGCAACAATGCTCGCAGGACTGATCGCGCCTCGGCTTCGACTTACCTACGCCTCGACTACGCCTTGGCTTCGATCTCCTGCGAGCATTGTCGCACGTCACGCAATAACCCTCATTGTGCGCGTAGGTATGTAATATACTATTTTTTGCTTTTTTCCACTATGATTTTGTTTATTAAACGGATTGCAGCAGACATGTTTAAATCGAGAGCTTGGCATTTCTGTATTAATTTGAAATAGGTGAACACTTGAGGAACATTCACAGAAAACTAAAACAGAGGTCACTGCATTCACTGCCACACGTGCTTCGAGTTCGAGCATGCCTAATCAAGCTTAAGCGTAGTTGCAGCGTGCGAGCTCGCTCGTTGCAACGCGCGGGACAGATTTTATAAATTAATTACACCTACAGTTTTCATTTTTCCATTCCAAAATTTTGCCTGCATATGGAAAAAACTTCAACAAAGATTTAGAAACAAAAAAACCGGAAAAAAATTAGTTCCAAATTTAAAAAAAATTAAATTGTTTATAAAAATGTACTATATTGTTATTACAGAAAAAACAACGAAATGTGTGCTATAACTTTTTTGAAAGCTTGTACTCTTTCGCGCATTTCAAGTGCAAGGGTTACATTTTATATTCAAAACTGCTTTTACAGTGAGCTGTTGGAAAAAAAAATTTTTCCCGAGTGCCAAACTTAAAAAAATTATATCTCGAAATTTTCAAGTAGCACATTGAAAAAAAAAATACGTGTCGATTATTTTCGAAGTAAAAAGGCAAAAAAAATATTTCGTCGAAAGAAAAATTTTGACTGTAAATCTCCCATGAAATGACCCATATGTATAAGTGCATGGGCCTGTTCTTTTCTAATGATCTAGTTTATATTACATCTTAAAGTTAGCCTATTGTTAGACTTGAATTGAAGCTTTTTTCTTACAGTGTTCAAGTCTTTCAGGATAAACTACTGATTGATAAATGGAATAAATAATTTCTAAGTCACATAAGTAATAAGTTATTTCATCATATTATTTTTGTATAACGTTTCATTGCATAAAAGTAAAATTTTTTTACATAATATTTATTTAAACTGTAGGCAGTTTTTAAAATTATTATATAGCTTACTTGAATTTGTCCACAATTTTGCCCGTTTATACCTTGCCGGTGAACCGGAAACAAAGCTCCCAATACAATGTCCCCAGAGACATTAACGTATATGCTAGCTTCCGCTACGGCATTCAATGTTACAAACAATAATACCAGCGGATACATTATCTTCTGAAACAGAAAATTCTTAAATTAAGGGTTACTCCACAGTAAAAATTTAATTAAAACCAGCCGCTTTTAAAATAGAAAACTAGACCAGTTTCCGATTAAATTCATATCTTTAACTCGTAAAAATATTGCATGAACATTTAGCCGTGAAAAAGATTTGTTCCCGCTGGATCCCACATAATTTGACAAAACCATGATTTCATAAAGGAGAATACTTTCAAAAACAATAAAGTCATTTTTGATGACAAATTACTGTTTTTCATTATTAGGCTCCAAATATAAATAGTTCCCCTCGTGTTATACAGGGTATACTATAATCTATTTGAGACCCATTGAATTATCGCTTTATATTGAAAATAATTACTCAATTGTGAAAACTCAACGTAAATTTCGTGCAAAAATTCGCATCGAAAATGGCTATAGTCTAGAATGAAATTGTTCACCACATGTTAATAAAATAAACTTTCAATAAAATTAACAAAACATAAAGCGTAAATACAAAATATCACGCTTCATCCGATGGTGGCACCACCTGAATTACAACATGGAGCCTATATAAGAAACAAAAGAATGTTATTATACAATATTGTTTCTTGCAAATTTGCATTTGCACATTTTTAGATGAGATGTATTACATTCTCATTATAAATTATAAATAATCTTCGGAAGAAACCCAGCCAGGACTGCAACTGCTGCCTGGAGGCAATGGACAATGCGGAGCATACGTTCTTTAGATGCCACCGATGAGCAAACCTACGTACGAAGAAAGAGGAAGAACTAGGAGAATCATTGACGCCCGAAACTATCGGGAAAGCGTGCTGAAAAACAAAAACAAATGGAAAGCTGCATCTCGCTATGCAGAGGACATCCTGGAGGTGATGAAAGGGGAGGAACAACAAAATTTATCCCCCGCTATACGGGTGTATTCCCGGGACATGGTGTAGCGGAAAAAATCGAGCGCGAAGCGCGATTTTCATGATGAGAATGCGTTCGTTAAGGCTGATAGATCCTTAAGTAAATTGAATTTTCTTTTTCATTTGAAATCAAAAGCAAATTTATTAACTTTAAGCTTATGTCATTTTTAAATAAAAAATACGAGATATAGAAAAAACGTTAGAATTCAAAATTGTTTGCTTAAATAAGTCCTACAAATATTTCGGAACACGCGCTAGGCGTTCTAAAACTTGCGAGCAAAGCGCACGATGAGAGTGTGCCCATGAAGCTAGAAGATTTTTTTTAATTTCTGACACCCGATAAAACTTACGTTTAATTTTTAATTCAGATCCATTCAACATACCTTATGAGAGTATTCTTAAAAGTATATCCTTTCAGAAAATAAAGAATGAAAAAATTCGATTTTTTTCAAATTTCATAGCAGAGTACCCCCTCAATAACAAAAATTATTAAATTTAATATAAGTGTATTAATTTTAATAATAATGTGGTATATTAATTGCAGCCGATATACAGTATTGCTTATATTACTATTGCTTGAACAAAATGTATCTTTAAATCAAACATCTATCAAGAAAAACAAATAAAATGCTGGAATCAAACAAATGTTTATTTGACATTATATAAAAGATAAAATATGTTCAATTAAAACAAATATTTTTCTCAGTGTATTGCGCAAAAGTTTTACATTTCCATAAAAATAATTTTTCGATGTAGGGATTAATATAGAAAATCACGTAAGTAGCTGGATTACATATATCTATATGGTGATTTTCAACAGGCCATGTGGATAAATAAAAACAAAGCCGCAATTAATATTCTGATTAAGATTCTAATATTAATATCTTGCAGAGTTTTTTGAGTTTAGAACTATACGTATCCAAGTATTTTATTTTCGCATAATGCTACAAAAGACGAGCAAACTATTATAGTTTCAGAAACTAGAGTGGCCCTTTACATCGATCCATAGAATATGCATAGCTTTGTGATTCGAGTAACTATATATACAATATATATATATATATATATATATATATAGATAGTTGTTAAGTACAAGCCTTTACATTTCCCAAAGTGAAAACACAAATATGAAATTTGAAAGTAATTAAGATAATATGTAATACAAAAGTAGAAGTGAAACTATGATACTTATTCGAAACCAAGAAATATTATTAGGATAAAAACTTTTTCTCACTCCTAGAAAATTCTGCAAACCACGACAGGAAACAAGAGAATAGAATATAATTAATGGGAAACTTCATGAAGAAAAATGAAGATCAGAAGAATATGAATGATTGCTCGAAAACAGAAATGTTTATTGAATAAAAGAAGAAAGTATTTTACAGTATATAGTATTCATTCCCAAATTCCGTGACACTCTTTATTCTTCTAGTAATTATGTCTATTTTTCAACAGTCATTCTTGTTTCAGTGATAATCATCCATGTTTTTCTGATCTGTATTTTCCTCCTTGTCTATTAAGAGAATCTTTGACAATAACTTATCATTTCGTTTCTCTTTATTGCGCACACAAATTTTTATTATAAAATGAGATTTCGTCTTTTTTTGTTTTTAAAGTATATTATATAATGGATATTTTATGTACGCTGTTAAAAATTTCCATATGAAACTCCCATCACATAAAATGGAAGCTTTTTTTCCAATAACGTATATTAGATGGAAAATGCTTTCATTTTAGAGAAACCAAACTTTTATCTGAATTTCAATACATATGTGTATTTATTTCAACAACGATTCTTAGTTTAAATATATTATTATTGGAGACAAATTAAATTAAAGAAAAATGTACATTACTTTTTTATGATTTACAAAAACATCAATTTTAATTCACTCTATGTATATTTAAGGGTATTTGAAGAAAATAACATTTCTAATAGTGTAAACTTGTTTTATACACAAAATAAGTATTAATTAATAATTCATAGAAGAAAGCTGCCTCTGCGTTTATAAAATCTCTTTATTATTATTATTTATTGCTAAAAGTGATTGTTCAAAACTGAGGAGAATCAAGAAAAATTGTAAAAGGCTTATAGCATGTTATAGAAATACAAGAAAAAGAGATATACAAAGTACTTTGTGTAATGAAGTCTTAGCTTGATTCGACTAATCAATCAGAAAGGCTCAAAAGATCAGGATGAGAAAATGGCAGCTGATAGAAGTCTTTAAACGCCTTGGTATCTTAATTCTATTTGGATCACGAAATTGTATATTGATTGGTTACGCTTAAAAGAAAATTTGCTTTCAATCAAAAAAATCATTTCTTTAATATCTTTTTTTCTCAATTCAATACACGGAGGAAATATTTATCTAAAAATACGAAAATATTTGGAAACGCAAGATAAATTCTAAGGTGGCGTACTTTATACTAATAATTCAACAATTATTAGAATTTCTATTACAGAATATATAGAATATATATTACAGAATAATAAATGTGAATTATTAGAAAAAAGTACGTAGCTTTAGAATTTATGATGTGTTTTCAAATAGATTCGTAATTTTAGATAAATAATTTTCTTCATGTACAAACATACTTTTAAAACAAAGAAAAGTTTAGTTTATCTCAAAAATGACGTAATTCATATATATTTTTAATAAATGATTTGTTTGATAGCTTTCCTTTAATTGAGTTTTATGTATGATTTTCAAGAAAAGGGATGAATTGTAAAAGGTTTGCAAGGGATCAATAAATAATATATAAATTATAATAAAATAAAGTAAAAAAAATTTAATTTTAAGAAATATTTTTTTATTCAAAGGAATATCTGAAAGATTAGTTCAAAGTAATAATATATTTGGCCACATTAGTTTAAATAAAGAAAATGATTTCTTGAAATTGACTAGAACAAAAGGCAATTATACAAACAAGATACATTCACTGAGAAACAATATTTGATTGATGGAAAGGAAACAATTTATTCAAAAGGCTTTTTTTGATTCAAACAAAAGAATTTATTTAAATTGAATAAAATTTGTTTGATTAAAAAGAAATATCTTTGGGACATTTAAAGAATTGTTCAAATTAAATAAATTTTTCTTTAAAACAAAGAAATTAATGGATTGATATATGGTCAAAGATATAATTTGTTTCATTTAAGGCAGAAATTTACTTAATTTGAACAAATTTTTATTTGGTTTAAAGATACTTTGTTTGAATCAAACAAATTTTATTTAATTCAAATAAATCATTTCTCTAAATTGAAGAAAGTATTTCAAACAAATAATTTTCTTTGATTCAATCAAATCTGTTTTCTGAGTGTTTCTTTCCAACTGACCTCCTTTTCAGCATCTAGAAAAACGTTTTATTTAAATTCAAGAAATGGTTTTTTCAACTTCATGTCTTCAATTCGATGTAAAAACACCTTTAAAACAAATATAAAATTTGATTTGAAAAAATCACGTTTTTAGCCTTTTTTAAATGAAAGAAACTATTTTTTTAACATCATTTATTTGCACGCAGAAAAAAGGAAGGCACAATTTACTAACCAGGAACAGTAACAGATTTTAAGTAAATGTAACAGTAAAAACTGTTAACATAGCTGAAAAGAAATGTCGGAATTACTGAGCGTTTCGTAAATCTCACAGTAAAATCAAAGTAAATCTAACTCGGTCACTTGTGAGTTAAAAATACCTTTATCATATGTAATAAATACAGGGTGATAAGTATCATTCACTGGAACTAAATTACAATACTAGTATAGTACAAATTAACGAAAGATCAGTAGATTTTACCGATCTGGATGTTTCGCTTAACTCACGCACATATAACGAAAACATAACCTTCATGTGTAAATCACGTGTGCCGGCAACGCTGGGTGTAAACAAAGGAATTTCCAACTGCAGTGAGAAAAACGGATCATAAAACCTGGATGTTAATAGTACATTACGTGCCTAGGCGCACAATGAGGGTTATTGCGTGACGAGCGACAATGCTCGCAGGAGATCGAAGCCAAGGCGTAGTCGAGGCGCGATCAGTCCTGCGAGCATTGTCGCGAGTCTCGTAATTTCCCGAATTGTGTGCATGCGCAGTTCAAATGTACAAGACTTTGCCAGTAAGATGCTAACGCTGTACGAAGAAGAAGAAGAATAAGAAGGATTGAGCTTCGTTTCATGGCTATGGGCGCATGCGCAGTTCAGTTTTTACATTTCATTCCTTTCTGGCAAAATGTACTACATTGCGCTACTGTTAACTGTAGCGAAAAAACGAGTTTGCGCGCCGATGGCACATAAAAGTAAGGATAGTATTCGGTAAAATCAAAACATTCATTCTGGGTTTTTCATATAATTCGTTTCAGAATGTCGTCCGAGTGCTTCCGACGTTATCCAAATAGCTTCGTAGACTCGAATCCAAGTCTGGCCAACTCAGTAGTGGCTTATAAGCGACATTTATTTCGGAATATGGCAAGCGAGAATAGGCGAGAGGCTTTAGGCGTTAGTAATGCGTTTAGTTAATGTAGATATAGGTAGAGTTTAGAGGGTTCGAACCCAAAAGCGACTCTGAAATTTAATTTCAAGCGTATGCGATTATACATAGTGTAGCATTGTGTACTTAAATATGTGAACATAAATGAGGTATGATAATAATATTTGTGTATGTGTTAGCACTGAAACCTCCCCTCTTCTGAGTGCCAAAGCTCTCCCCTCTATCTTTCTTTTGTTTTGCACGCGTTAAATCTGGTATGTTTCAGTTTATAATCCAAGATATTATCCGATACTATCTTTTTTTTAATATCTACAGATTATGGTTTTAATAATCTAGATCGCTGTCCCATAGTTAATAGGCCAAGATTATACCCGGTAACATATTTTTCATTACCGTTTACAATCCATTTTTCTCAGTGTGCAAAGAAAGTAGCCAAAACAAAAGAACTGTGTTATCCGAAACGAATATGCTACTTTCACTAGGAAAAATCGGTAAAGCTACTGTCTTATAAGTAATTCTGGACATTCGACAAACGTAAAGAGCACTAACATTTTGGTAAACTATACCGTTACAGTAAGTTACATTCTCTTACACGCTATGGAAATGTAACAGAATAATAAGCATTTGTAGCATTTAGAAACAGTGTAGGGTAGCAATTGGCTCGGTGAAATTTACTGATCCGCAAGTCAGTACCACTTATGTATTCGTATTTGTAACTGCCAAATCTGATTACAGTTACTTGTTCAGCCTAGTAACATTCAGTTAACTGGCCAGTTGTCCATATAAGTACTTGAAAATTAAGTAAAATTTACCGGATTTTCAGTATATTATACGGAACTTTTTTCTGTGTGTACGACTGAGCAGAACATTTATTTCTTTAGAGCCATTGATCAACTAAATCATATGACCAAATTACTGTAAAAGTTCGTGTAAGATAACTTTCTTATATTACAAAATGTCTTCCTCGGAATATGGGAAATACAACAGAAAACGATAAAGAAGTCTATCAAC
Source organism: Diplolepis rosae (assembly GCA_030998225.1). Taxonomy (NCBI): domain Eukaryota; kingdom Metazoa; phylum Arthropoda; class Insecta; order Hymenoptera; family Diplolepididae; genus Diplolepis; species Diplolepis rosae. The sequence continues at coordinate 19,888,510 of JAPYXD010000701.1, read as the reverse complement.
TTCGTTTGAGTGATAATCTTGCAAACGATTTCACAGTTAACTGTAATTGTCGATAAGTTTTCGAATTTTTTTCAAAATTTTCACTAAATAGGAGTTGACAGACGCGCTTTATTGTCTTCTGTTACGTTTCCTAAATTTTCAGAAAGATTCTTGATAACTTAAAAAAGTTATCTTACATGCACGAATAAATGTATAATTTATTCACGTGGTCCAATTGATCCAAGGCCTTAATTCGAAGCAAAAAAACAATCGAGAAATTTCTTTTAATCAAATAAAATTTTCTTTGACCATATAGCAAATCATAAATTTTTTTGATTCAAAGAAATTTTGTTTGAATCAAAGAAACTTTTTTCTGCGTGAGGGAATATTACTATAATTTGAAGATTAATATAATAAGTTGTTGTAAATGTTATTATAAATAATGAAAAATTATTTTTCGATCTTTTTGGAAAGTGTTAATAACTTTAAAAATAATTAAAATTTCAAAAAGTTTTTGGCCTTGTTTTAAACGTAAGCCTCTATAGTGATTTTCAAACTAATCAAGATATTTTTATAACTTTGATATAAAAAATAGTACAAAACAGTCGTTAGTTTTTTTTAAATGTGTAGCTTCTTACAAGAATATTTAAAAAAATCAGTGTACATCATATGTCAATAAGATCTAGAAATATTTATAAGAATATTGATATTTTGTAATCGTTTATATAATGTATAGAGTACAGTCTTTATTTGAAATGTTACGGCGTCTTTGTGCCATGTTTGACACCAGGATAGAATCCAGGAAATAATTCTAAAAATCCATCTTGATCAGTTCAAAAATTACAATGATGACTTACCTTCAAAACAAGACCAGAATTTTCTAAAAACTTCTTCCAATCCATACCATACCCGGCACGAGGAGAACGGCACCAGAGGACAGTGGCATTGGAGATTCGGCACAACCGGCTTCCGAGTAGAGGTAAACACTGGCCGCCATGACGACTTACGAGTTTCGAGGTATCGATGCTTCGATTATCGCCGCCATCGATCACTGGAGAGCGACGCACAGGACGACCAGCTGCCACCACGTGACCCGGAAGACGTATTCTGGGGCACATAGCAGTGATCCCAGAACGTGGAAGCTGGAGGCCCCCACCGTAGGTGCCTCGAGCTCATTGTGCCATGAGCCGGTGGGGTCTATGGCGGGGGCCGCCACTAGCACATAGACCCCAGGACTTGATATTTAGTATTTTCGACATTGGTGATGCTAAATTTAGGCTAAATAATATTATTGGACACTAGTTACAATAGTGCCAATGTACTACATGCGCTGTTCGCCGCAAAAAAGAGAACCGCGTGTTTATAAAAATTATTTGGCGAGGGCAATTACTATACTAGGCACGGGTTGCCTAGTCGTCTAGTAGAAATGTGATATGTGACCTGCTTCCGGGTCCGCGATTGGGTCACGCGTTTAATTCGTGGGGCAGGTCGGGAACATTGCTGACGTCGCGACTTCCGAAATCACTCTCGTCCTGCGACTCAAAGAGACAGGTGTGAATTTTTCCAACTCAAAGTTATTTTGTGGAATTTTTGCCGCTGGGATGGAAGGCGAGTTCATATTACCGATCGACCCGGAACTCCAGGACATTATACAGGTAGCGTGAGTGACTTCTATCTAATTTTCTTTTGGCAAATGGCTCGGAATTCAGAGCAAATTGACATATTGACTTAAACGCTTTATGGCGTCTGTCACACACGCCGAGACCACTTCGCCCCTCTCTTCTACTCGCGAGTGTTTCTTTCTCTTTCGTGCTTGTATTCCGAGATTTGTATCATTTTTTTTACTGATTTTGGCCTTGATATTTTGGCATTTATTATTCATATCCAATTTTGACTTGTATCGAGTCTCACTTTTAATAGTAATAAATAGTGTTCTGCCAAATTTTATTGTACTTTAATCAAATTCTGGTCCATTTATTTTTTATCCACCAAACTGTTGTGACCTTATTTTGACCCTGCCTTGTTTTTGGTATTGCTGGTTTCGAGTCTCATTATTATTGAAATAAATTTTGTCACTAACCGGAGTGACTGGCGCTCAACAAATTCTAAAGTAAATATTTTATTTTCAGGTAAATTTTAAAACTAGTTATTTTGCCCGGACAACAGTGGCCACAATTTGGTTAAAAATTTATAGTAAACAAAATTATTATAAATTGAAATTGTTAAATTGAAATTTCTTTTTGTGTAATTTGAAATGCAGGGAATCGGAATATTATAATCATTGGAAACATTATTTTTTTTGCAATTGCACATGAGGAGTAATTTTTTTCCCGGAAGTAAACTTCCGAGTCGCGAAGCAAGGTCAAGAGTCACTGACCACTATCATCATCGGCCTAGAAGATTTTTCGGATTCAAAATCGGGAATATTACTAACATTTATTAAAAAAATTTCCGGTTACTCTGGTCGAGGGTACTGGTCTAAGTAATTTTGAAATTAAGGTTCGGAATCGAAATTTTGAAAATATTTTTGATGTCAAATTCTTTTATTTTTCCTTTTTGAGGTAACTGATTCGGAATTTTGAAGGTTCAAATTGTAGTGGATTTGTAGAACGAAATTTCACAAATAGTTTTGTACAAACGAAATTAAATAAATTTAATAGACTTTTGTAAATAAGATAGAATTTTGAATTCGTGATTCATTATCTGGGTGGTAAATATATATTTTCGAAGGTTATTTCGCGATTATTAGTTTATTTCGAAACGAAATTCAAGGTTAGAACTGTTAAATCGTGAATTTTGATGGACTTTTAAGTGAAATTCGCGGTTACTGACTCAATAGACTTCTGATATTTCGGAAATACTGGGAATAAAAAGATTTTCGCTGATATTAGAATTTTTCGAGAATAATTGAAAAGTAGGATTTCTCGGTAGTTTCGATTAGCTTCTTTCGGAAAACTCTACTGGTTGAATTAAGAGAAATTATTAGCTGCCTAACGTGCGCTGTATTTCTCGAGTGATCAGGTATTTGAAATTATTTGTAATAATTAGTCTGTATTTTGCGATTTATTTACACCTATCAGGCTTTGCACCGACTACGATCTGGTATAATATTGCTAGCACTGCCTAGCTAGGCTACTGCCATTTATTTGTTGCTATGCTATATATACTTTCTTTTTTTTTGGCTTGACCTGATATTATTTGATTTTGTATATTCATTGTTTTTCTTTTATTTTCAACCTCCTAGGATTTAAGGATTTATTTGATTTACCTCTGATTTTACCGTTTGCTTATTTTACCCTATTTCTATCGCTACCTTTTTTTGCATCTGTTTATTGCTGGTGACGATTATTTTCTGCTTTCGAACATTTCTTGGCTCTTGTAAATTTTGCTTGCTACTGCCATCACGCAGCAGTGCTTCTCGCCACTTTCCGATTCCTTTGCGAGCTTTAATAAATAGTATATTCGGAACAGTTGGAAAAGTATTCGAGCGATTTTGGATTTCGAGCTATACGGCGCTAGTTAGTGTCGCTACTGGTAAAAGGAGTTTTAGCGATCGCCATGTCTCTGGTAGGAGAGATTCTCGCGTCTCCCACGCCGGGGTAGGTCAGCTCCAGTTACGGTTAGAGCTAGCGAGGTCATACCCAGTTTCCCGATTACGACAATGGCGGGTGCGATGAGTAGGGGCGCAGAAGGATTTGTGACGGTTTTTGAATTGGTTCATGGCGTCACAACATCCAGAATAACTTCTGCTCCCACGATGCCATCGGGCTTAGCGTTGGCATGCGGTTACGCGAACAATTCCTGTACCGGACCACGTGACTCGTTTCATTTACCTGACCCGATATTCCCGCCGATGAGACGCCCACGGGCGTCGGGTGAGACGGCTGTCGAAGGTGTGCGACCGGGCACGAGGGGTATACCACCTTCCGAGGAACATCGAGAGCCTGATTTTCGGGATACGGCGCGAGGAGGACTGGGTAAGCTGCATGGGGGGAAGAACTTTAGCCCACTAGTGTCACCAGCCGCCCCGCATTGTACTTCTGATTCCTCGAATGTAGATCGACTTGACCTCGGTGGAGAAAGAATACCGAATGTGACCTCCGAGCGGTTCGGCCACGCCCACAGTAAACCTGAGGTGCTCGGTAGGCGTGGTGGGCCCGTTAGAGAAGGTCGTTTGGACCTTCACCTTCACCTTAACCTGGACACCAACCTGGAGACAGTCAACCAGACAGGGGTTCCGGAGGAGCATACGCGTGGGCCAAACCTGGCTAGATATGACTCCGAAGGAGGACTTAACCGTTTTTCTCGGTATGAGGCGGATTTCAGGTCCCTAAATTTGGACGGAGGCCCAGAGCGAAGAACGTATGATGACCAGGGCCGACATAACCGGCTTCCCGATAATAAAGGAGCAAGGAACGACGACTTTTACCACAAGGAGACAAGATTGCCTGGACGAGGTAACATGGGTGGCTACCCGGAAAATCGTGGTTTAGGGCTTACCAGCTCTCGGTTTCAACCCCGGCGAGAGATTCAGGATCTGAGCAGATTTGTATATAACTGGAAAATCTCTTTCATCGGTAAATCAGAAGCTAGCGTAGAGGATTTCTTAACTCGACTGGAGGAATACCGTGGAATTACTCCCATAAGCGATGACGACATGCTGAGAGCCCTGCCGTTGTTATTGAAGGATGTAGCCCTACTATGGTTCCGGATAAGGGAGGATAGATGGCGCAGTTGGCCGGAATTTAAGGCCGACTTCAGACGAAGATTTAGCGATTATGACTTCGCGGCACGGTTTAAGGCACAAATTTCCAGTCGAACGCAAGGCCCAAAGGAAAGCATTAATGATTATTTGACCCATCTGGAAGGATTGATCGCAATGCTAAGAAATGAAGTACCGCAGGTCGAGCAACTAGATTGGGCCTACTATGGATTAAGACCGAAATATAAGAAAGTGATTCGGAAGTTCGATTTCCGAGATTTCGATGAATTGGCCCGACTAGGTAGGAGTTGGGAAATGGCGTGGTCGTCGGCTAAGGAATACTGAGCTCCAACACCGCCGGAAAGCTCTTTCCTTCCCGAATTTGCATATCGCGCGGAAACCAAACCGGCGGCGCATAAACGGATCCCGGTTTTGGCAGTTACCGAAACAGCAACACCTCCAAGAAACTTTGGGTTTTAGGTGTCAGAAGCCCGGCCATTTCCAAGCAGGCTTCCACCTACCGAGGAAGCTAGCGTGCTACCGCTGTAAAGCAGAGGAATATACTATTAGAAATTGCCCTAAATGCTCGGGAAACGGGGAAAAGAAGCAGTGAGACCGGTCTGCACTGCCTCTCAACCTTCGTGACCGCAGAAATATCTGATTTAGGTATTGATATTAGTATCGAATGCGCTTTGAAAGTCCCGGGCTCGGTAACGACTACGACAGTTCTTGCGACAATAGATATGCCAAGATATAAAAGCGTGAACGTGTCTGGCATCGATAAAATCGACTCGGTAGTTAGCGAATGCTTCCTCCGCAGGTTGAGGGTCAGCTGAGGGCTACTCATCTGGCAACGCACCACATAGACGTACAAGGGCACCCTCCTATAAAGCAACGTTACCGAGTAGTGTCTTCAAAGGTTCAAGAAGCCATGTATCAAGAGGTAGCTTGGATGTTGGCCGAAGGTGTGATAAAGGAGTCCTTCAGTGAATGGTCAATACCGATCGTCATGGCGAAGAAGGCAAATGGCGGCCATCGTCTTTACCTCGACTTCCGGAAACTGAACGCAGTTTCGAAGAAGGATGCCTATCCGATACCGTAAATGTCGGACATCCTGAAGCAGCTGAAAACGTCCAAATATATCTCGACGATAGACTTGAGTTCCGCGTTCAACCAGATTCCTCTATACGAAGCGTGTCAGGGATATATCGCGTTCACCGTACCGGGCAGGGGGTTATTCTAGTTTGTGAGGATACCGTTCGGACTTGTCAATGCGCCTGCCACCTTCCAGAGGTTAATTGACCGTGTGATAGGCCCGGAACTTAGACCGCACGCATTTTGTTATATATATGGTATTATTGTCGTTACCGAGATTTTCGAAGAACATTACAACTTGCTTGAAGCGGTTTTAGATAAGATTGCACAAGCCAACTTGAGCGTAAACTCGGAAAAATGTGAATTTTATCGTTCCGAGGTAGAGATCTGGAGTTTAAAGTTTGAATTTAAGGTTTAAGTTTAAGTTTATGTAGGAATTTAGAAAGGAAGATTCGGAAGCTAGCTCTAGTTATGAAAATAGGAGAATTTAGGATAAAATAGAATATGGATGTTAGCTTCGAGTAGGAAAGTAAGTTGGTGAAAACGTAGGCTTGCAGGCTGGAGATGAATCGTCCGAGCAGGATAACTGGTATCTTTAGGTAAAATATACCCGATTGTTCAAACGCTTTGGAATTTTTTTTCTTATCATTTTGCTTGTTTTGATTTCGCATACGCCCTTTTATGATTTGGCCTTTGGTGATTTTGATTATTATGATTTTGGGCATGCACTAAACCAATTTTGATTTCTTAGGCCTATGATTTTGGTTGGGTCAGAACCCGTGTAGCTCCAGACCTACATTTTTGCTTATTTTTCTTTGCTTATTTTGTGCTTTATGTTTATTTTTAATTTGAAGTTTTACTGCTTATGCTTTGCTTCCGAGTGCTCAGGCTGGAGAGGCGAAGTGCGTCCCGGGATTGTCTTTTTTTTGTTTCGGGCCCTCCATGTTGCTTTTAGACTTGCCAGGGGAAGCTTACGCAACCTGTAGTCCCCGGCTAAGGTAGGGGGAGTTGTGACGTGGTAAATTTTACCCGTCACTTAAAAAGATTTTTTTTGTTAAACTCACCGGTATGACAGGTGGGGTTATGTCCCGAGGGAAAAAGTCGTATGGCGAGAGACCGCACTTCATCACCACCCGAGAGCACTCGTAACGATTAACACGCACTACCCGCACTTACGCTCCATGTCCCGTCTGTTCCATACTGGCCGCCATGACGACTTACGAGCTTCGAGGTATGGATGCTTCGATTATCGCCGCCATCGATCACTGGAGAGCGACGCAAAGGATGACCAGCTGCCACCACGTGACCCGGAAGACGTATTCTGGGGCACATAGCAGTGATCCCAGAACGTGGAAGCTGGAGGCCCCCACCGTAGGTGCCTCGAGCTCATTGTGCCATGAGCCGGTGGGGTCTATGGCGGGGGCCGCCACTAGCACATAGACCCCAGGACTTGATATTTAGTATTTTCGACATTTGTGATGCTAAATTTAGGCTAAATAATATTATTGGACACTAGTTACAATAGTGCTAATGTACTACACGCGCTGTTCGCCGCAAAAGAGAGGACCGCGTGTTTATAAAAATTATTTGGCGAGGGCAATTACTATACTAGGCACGGGTTGCCTAGTCGTCTAGTAGAAATGTGATATGTGACCTGCTTCCGGGTCCGCGATTGGGTCACGCGTTTAATTCGTGGGGCAGGTCGGGAACTTTGCTGGCGTCGCGACTTCCGAAATCACTCTCGTCCTGCGACTCAAAGAGACAGGTGTGCTTTTTCCAACTCTAAGTTATTTTGTGGAATTCTTGTCGCTGGGATGGAAGGCGAGTTCATATTACTCCAGGACATTATACAGGTAGCGTGAGTGACTTCTATCTAATTTCCTTTTGGCAAGTGGCTCGGAATTCAGAGCAAATTGACATATTGACTTGAACGCTTTATAGCGTCTGTCACACATGCCGAGACCACTTCGCCCCTCTCTTGTACTCGCGAGTGTTTCTTTCTCTTTCGTGCTTGTATTTCTTTATTAATTAACCTCACCTTTTCTCGCGGTAATAACGATCTACTTATTGAACTAAATTAGTAAAGTATTGTTCTCTCTGGTGGTGACGCGGTAGAATAAGTTGAATTCGCCATATTGTCGCGTGGCTCGGAAAGTTCCGAGATTTGTATCATTTTGTTTACTGATTTTAACGTTAATATTTTGGCATTTATTATTCATATCCAATTTTAATTTGTATCGAGTCTCACTTTTAATAGTAATAAATAGTGTTCTCCCAAATTTTATTGTACTTTAATCAAATTCTGGTCCATTTATTTATTACCTGCCAAACTGTTGTGACCTTATTTTGACCCTGCCTTGTTTTTAGTGTTGTTAGTTTCAAGTCTCATTATTATTGGAATAAATTTTGTCACTAAGCGGAGTGACTGGCGCTCAACAAATTCTAAAGTAAATATTTTATTTTCAGGTAAATTTTGTATCAATAAAATTAGTTGGGTTCACCAAAGAGTTGACAGGTTCCGGGTAAGAACCTGCATCTCAATATTTAGTGGATAGATCTTGTACATCCACTGTCGTAAAATTACTTTTTCCATAGTGGAAATAAGGTTTGGCAAATCGCTGCCCAACATTATACCAACGTTGGTAATCGACAGTCGATCTACGTTGGAACAACATTTAACCGATCGTCATAGTCGGCAGAGTATCATGATTTCTGCTTGGAGGTGTTATAAAAGTTTGTCTATAATACTTTTTATTTAATTGAAAATATGTGTTATTTCAAAATAAATAGTTAAGTTTAAAATATTTGTCACTGCCTACATTATCGGAGGATCACTAGTCACGTATCAAATAGGATATGTTTCCGACTCGTGTTCTTGTAGACAATTTCAAACTCTTATATCGCAACAATGCAAATTGAATTCAAATTTAAATAATTTAAAATATTTCTGTAGAAAAAGAGACGCTTTCAACTGTGCCGGGATTCGAGCCCAGATCTTTTGAGCTGATTAAAAATTGTATTCCATTCTTGAATTCGTTATTCGGTAAGTTTGTAACTATTATTATATGTGGCTGCCTTTTTCCAATGCCTTTTAGAACTAATTCCAAAGGAACTTTGGTATAGAGTAAGGACACATCCAAAGAAATCATTATCTGGTTATTAGGAATGTATTGAAATGTAATGGAATATGAACATATTGGAATGATTTTATTTACATGCCGTATATTCATTATACATAGATAAGCTTATTTATATGTAAAAAGTTTTTCATTAATCTTTAAATCATAATAATATCCCCTGAAGAGGAAATCAGTTAGATCTCGAAACGGCTGAAAAATGTTAATAAACAGAATGATCTAAAAGTGTTGACAACATTAGTTGTGTTTATTCCATAAACACTTTTTAAATAATAACAGCATTTAAGTATTCATAAAATAATACTAATTTTGAGATAAGATAAAGGACGTAGGTACTGCCTATTTCTGGTTAATTACTTTAATCTAAAACTTCAACTTGATCGGTTACATATGCATTAATTAATGTTTTGAATAAAACAAACCGAAGAAAACTAGAATTGATAAGAATTTTTTTTCTCATCGCGTGACGAACCTAGTACACACTCTTAATAATTATATGAACTGAAAATTAATGTCTTTTAAATATTTTCTGCCTTAGGAATTCGATTTTGCTTACGTTTCATTTGATATAAAAATAATAACCAAAATTATACTTTTTGATTATTTCGGTTTGACTGAGATGGCACTTAAGGTAAAGAAATCAACATGTGGATCGTGGTTCCAAATGTGTATAAGTGTTTTTTCTTCTATACATATAAAAATTATTTTTTATATATTTATTACTAATGGTCCATCATAATATCATATATTACACTAAACATTTACCATTTAAAATTTGAAATAATTTCGATATTTATATAAGAAAAAAACACTGATTCACATTTGGAACCCCGTTCCAAATTTGGTTCCTTCACCTTATGTATATATAATATTTTTTTCCTCGGGACGGTAGAATTCTGTAACATGAAAAATATAGTAATAACTGTATAATTTGAAACAACGAATTTTCCCCACTCTTCCAGACAACAATTGAAGAATGAGAAAAAATCGACCTCAGCTTGAATTCGAAGTCAGATCAATTACTTTACATTAGTGGTAAGCTACCGATTATGCCACCGAGGCCTCTACAAATCCAGGGTTGTACAGTTACGCGTTACTCCAAGTTTTTCATTAGAAGTAAAATACGTGTTCCATGTAATTTACCCTCCACCCCAGAAAAAAATACATTGCGTAAAAAGCATACTTTTTTTCGTTCTTTAACTATTGACTGGAAGAGTCGTAATTATTAAAAACTCTAATGTAAATATTTCAATAATTTATTGAGTATGATAAAAAACCGAATTAAAAAAAAAAAAATTATTCAAATTTTCTCATTATTTCTCAGTTTGAAAATACATAAATGCTTCATGAAATTCCCATTTAAAGGAATAAATTGCAATAAAAAGGCTCTTGAATTTATTAACGTTAGGATTATGTTGTTTTAATTTTTTTTTAACAGAAACTAAACATAATTTAATAGAACAACTTTCCTGTCAAATTGAATCAGAGATACAGTGCATTACAAGGGGAAGCTGTTTAATTTAATTGAGTTTGATGGAAAAGCAATTTCACTCCTCAACTTTATTACCTTTGTAGCTTAAGAAAGTTGCCATCTTAATGCGGAATTCAAGGAGTTTTTTCTATTTCTTTTTAAGAATGTTTCCCGGAAATCTACTGCAATTTATTAAGACTCAACGAAATGCGAATAAAAAGTTAATTACCTTTTCATAAATTCAAATTACATCTCTCTATATTTGACTTTTACAGAAAAAAATAATGGTAAAATCTAAATTCAAAGACATTATTCAAGTTATAATTATATTTTTCTACTGGCGGGTCAAGAAGTGCACTTTTTTGCGCCCTGCAAGGCAAAAAAAATCAAAGAAAGGAAAATTTATCTCATTTTTATTATTTTCATCAAAATAAACTGTCAAAAATTTGTTGGCACGTGGGACTTTGATTAGAACGAACTATTAGATTATGAGAAGCAGATGATCAAATAAATAATCAAGTTATTTTTACCCGGGTTGTACAGTAATCGATTAATTAATATATGAGTTCCGTTTATCTATTCCCCCATTCTATTCTTTCATTGAATAGATCAAAATTCTCAAGTTCCTCTATAAATGTAGAAAAAAGCAAAGTTATTAAAATAAATAAAAGCATTTTTAATTATGCGGACAGAAAAATGATTAAAACAATTTATGTAGACCACTTATTTATTTATTGATAATTATTAAACAATTCAATAAAATAGCCGTCTAGATGCTTCGAAAAAATATCAAAGGCAAAATTAAATCTCAAAGTTTATCTGAAAGTAGAATTTCCCATTGCCATATTATCTATGAAAAAGAAAATATATAATTTAAAATAAATAAATTAATTAGGAAAATTAATTTTACTAAAAATCTAATTATAATCGGTGTTTGAAAAAAAATTCACTAAGTTTTTGAGAATCTTGAGATCATTAAAGAACATCAGATGATTGAAAAAGACATTGACTGATTGATTAGAGAAAAGAAATCAAGGCGTCGAAAATTGTATGAAGAGAAAATCTTCGTCTCTGACTTTGCAGAATCGACTAGAATTGTCAGTCAAATACAGGTACCTATTTGCTCAGTATCAGCAGAAATTTCCATTTGGATTCCATCTCATCGAGGGAAACACAAAGAGAGAGAAAGAAAGAGGAAGCTTTCATTTCCATATTCTATTGATTCTTCCTAGTCTCCATAGTCTACAATTTCTTTTTTTTCTCCCTTCCCTTAAAAGGAACGTTGGTCGCAAAAGGCCTCTACATGGGAACTCACTGAATCGAATAAATTTTCATGGACCACTTTTGTCCCATCTCTACTCATGTAATTCTGACACACAGAAAGGAATTCAGTTACAAAGAAAATTTTCAGATGACAGGTTTTTTCGTTATGATATAATCATCGATCAAATTTAAGAAAAGTAAAGATAATTTTAGAACAGGAAAATACTGGCAAGATGATGTTTCATATATATTTTTATTCAAACTCAATTCACTTTGAAATTTTTTCAATAGTATTGATTTATCAATCAAATCTCGTGTTTTAATCACAATTTGAAGTTTTCCGAAGAACTCCTGAATATTCTTTATTAAACAACTATTTAAAAGTTTTAAACGGATTTTAACTTGCTTTGAAATCTGTTTTTCTACTAGCGTGTCATCAAGTGCATTTTATTTTCTCCTGAGGAGCAAACAAGTCCATTTTTGAGCCCCAAACACAGGAAAAAGATTTATTTAACTCGTGCGATTAATGCCTTCGCTTTGCTCGGGTATTAAACTTCTCTCTCGCAAAATAAACTTCTTTTCCCTAGTTGCACAATATATTATTTATTTCAAATTAGGCTCGAAATCGAAAGAACTGAGCTCAAATCGCGACACAGTCCAAGGTGTCTTTTTCAACAGAAAGGTTTCAACTTTTTTATAATTTGAATATTATTTATTTTTTCTTTTGTCGTTTGTATGATATTCTTTGCAGTAAAAACATCTCAATATTTCTTTCATTTCTTTTATCTTTCTATGTTTTTTATATCTTATATTATATTTCGAAAATCCAGATGAAAAATTCCTGCCTTATCCTTTTTATATACCAATCGGGATCTGGTCAGCCGCTGGTCAGGCAATTTCTACGTTCCATTTTTCAATTGGGTGTGGGTCGAGTCGTAAGGGGATCCGCCACCTGTAATATTTTTATTTTTGTTTTTTTGAGCTTAGATCTTCCATATAATGTTTTTTATGTTTAGTACCTTTACTTAGAAAGGTTTTGGGTTTTTTTTAAATTACAACACCTTTATGTAATTTTAAGCTAAAAATTTTAAGTTTCGTTATGGAATTTTTTTCGACATTTTTTTACTTTGAATAACTTTTTCGTTTATAACCAACTGTCATGATACCTTATTTTCCATACTCAAAAAGATGCTACACATTGTAAGGAACAAAATAAAAAATAATCATGACAATTGGTTAAAAAACAAAAAAAGTTATTCAATGTCAAAAAATTCCCAAAAAACTCAAAAGTTTTAGTTTAAAAATACATAAAAGTGTTGTAATTTAAAAAATTATATTGAAGGTCTAAACTCAAAAATACAAATAAGAATATTAAAGATTGTGGATCCCCTTAATCGGAGACCGCTTGTGAAAAATATTGTGCCAATGGGAACCTATAACAGTAAAATTAAACCTAGTGGAAAACTTAAAGTAAGAAGCAAAACATAAAAAATAATAAAATAAAAGCCTATAAAATGACTTTAAATAGTTTAAAACATGCCCTCCCAGTGCCCAGGCAGTACCCTGTTGACACCCTATATTTGCGTGTTAAACTTAAACTACTTGTTATTTCCAAAAACTTGTAATAATATGGTACGCAATATAAGGCTTATTTTATCTTTACAGCTTTTGAAAAAATGGTGAATTATTTCAGAAAGTCAAACAATGTGTTCAGGAATTTAAAGAAATTTGGAAATGTGCAATCCATCAATAATTGCAAATAAAAATGGTAATTATTACCAAATTAATGTTCAAACTCGATGTTGGCTGTGGAACGTGAAGTAGGTCACTAAAGATCTTTTGTGTGACAGTCAGGATGTTCGATCCTTGGCATTTTGATTATTCAACGTGATCTGTACAGAAAAAAGTATTTCTTTCAGTAAGTTCTATAAACAAGACTAAAGAATTAAGGAAAATGTTCAGAATGACTTAGAAACTTCATTAAAGAGTTTAGGGAAGTTTCTCAAATTGAGCGTGATTTATCGTCTCATATACGAAGTTGTAAGTTTGATATATTTGTGATTGTGATTGAACGTTCTGAATAACATTTTCTAGTATTTTCCGTACAAAGTTCCATTAAGGCATAAATCGATATAAAGTCGAGACACCCTCAAGATCTGAGTAGGTCCTAACTCTATCAGTACCCTAATAAACTCAGAAAAATATTTGGTCATTCTAACTAAACTTTAGTTGTATCAAGAAAAGAATTTACTTATTATACAGTTGGCCAAATTTTCGGTTGACTCAGTTAAAGATGTATTGTTTGAATACAATTTGGATAAGCTGAATAAATATTCAAGTTGACTCAACCAAATATTTTTCAACTTATGCAAATATTTTGGCTAATTCAACAAAATTGTTTGGTTGTATCGAGTACACTTCTCTTTTGGATGTAACTCACCGGGATTAAACTTATTTGATGTTAATCAAATAGACCACCTATCTGAGGATTTATAACTAGAGAGAGCCCTGTCAGAACCTCACTTGTGTTTCAACATACCATAAAATTATCACTTTAAACTTATCACAAAGTAGATAATGAAAATAACTTCACAAAACTTTTTTGTTAAAGTAGTTTTCATCCACGAAAATTAGACCTCAGGCAAAAATAGATAATTTTGCTTTCAAGAATAACAATATTATTATTGAAGGGCTAATTTGAAAGAGAAAAGATTATTTTTCATGAAAAAAATTTGAAACACAAAAAAATAATGTTATTAATAAATTTTATTTTTGCCCAAACTTATTTTCTTATCGCTTCAAGCGAAATTTTAAAAAATGATGCGATTCTAATACATCACGGTTCATTTTTTTAGGAAAAAGATTCTCTACAACTTGACCGTTTCCGATTTTTGAAAATGAATTCTTTAATGGATGAAATTATAAAAAAACAATTTTTCAAAACAAAATTTTTATAAACAAATTGCTGTATTTAATAATAATTAATTCAATTTCAAAAATAGAAAACGGTCAAGTTGTAGAGAATCTTCTTCCTAAAAAAATGAACCGTGATTTATTAGAATCGTATCATTTTTTAAAATTTGGTTCGAAGGGATAAGAAAATAAGTTTGGCAAAAGTAAAATTTATTAATAACATTATTTTTTGTGTTTCAAATTTTTTTCATAAAAAATAATCGCTATCGATAATCGCTAAAATCGCTAAAAATAATTGCTATTCTTGAAAGCAAAATTATCTATTTTTTTCAGAGGTCTAATTTTCGTGGATCAACTACCTTAAATGTGTAAATTTACAAAAATCAACAGTTTTCATTATTCTTTAATTCTTTTCTTTATTGATTTATTTTATGAACAACTTATGCATTGATATCTTTGTTTAATATATTTACCGAATAAATAATCCGTATCATGGCTGAGAAATATTTTTGTATTGAGTTCATTTGGAAGGAATCACTTTTAAGAGAATATTATATTGAAAAAAATAAATGGAAACATTTTTAAAAAACCTGATTTGTTAGATAAATATCTTTTTTATAAGTTTCCTTTCTTTTATCCGAGATTCACGTGTTTCGCGGCATCACAGTGAGTACTGAACTACAACCACTTCCCGCTTTTGGTGTTAGCCAAGAAAGCTGTGCGCGTGCTTATAACGAAAGCGTGGATATAACAACCCTTCACGAATATCCCTCATCCTCCCTTGGATTTCTTCTTTTGAACAAATATACCTTTATTTCTCATCTATAAAATGATTAATTTTTCATTTTCAAGAACCAATTTTTACATTCTCATCATAAATGAGAATGTATCAATTTTATGTGAAAAATGACTTGAAATTTTGATCAAATCTTTACGTTTTGAGAGAGAAAAATGCTTTTACGTAAGTGTCTATCTATCTGTCTGTCTGTCTGTCTGTCTGTCTGTCTGTCTGTCTGTCTGTCTGTCTGTCTGTAGTAGGTCTCTGTCAATTATTCTTAGAATATTTTTCGAATAAACCAAAATTAGGAAAGTTACAGTAAGTTAAAACAAAAACGCATGGATGCAAAATTGTTCACATCAATAAGGTCTACAAATCTTATCTGACACAGTTTCTGATTAAATGTGTATTTTTCATTTTAATTTAAAAAAATACGATTAAAATTCAAAAATTCCATTATTTAAACAAAATATGTGACATACGAAAAAACGTTAAGATGGAAAATTATTTGCCTACATGAGATCTACAAATTCTCAGTAGGACATTTTTTTTACAAGTTGTATATTTTATATTTTGGTTTTGAATATTGAAAATCAAAAATTCCATTTTTTAACCAAAATATGTGAGATACGAAATAAGCGTTGAAATGTAAACTCGTTTCCTTAAATAAAGCCTACGATTATTTTTCCTCATTGAGATATTTGGATTAAAATAAATTACTTTAATCGTGTAATTTATTAAAAAGTTTTTATATTCTTTTCTTTTTAATATTAAAAGATATACGGAGAAAAATAGTTGAAGTAATTTTACTCAACTTCCGATCAAATTTGGGGCATATGGACAAAAGTTAGAAGTTATTTAGTATCATTATAATTATTTGTGATATATTAAATGTTCAGAAATGAATCAAAGTTGAGTAAAATTCAGAAGTGTATAGGGTGAAGTATGAAAGCGTGCATTAAAAAATTAAAATAGTGGATTACACTTATAAACTAGTGATTTTAAAAAATCATCATACTGCATTCGTGTTTGGTTGTGTTTTGTCTGTTCGTCACGAAGCTTTCGTAAGTGCTCCGCAGTGTTAACCACTATTTGTTTTTATGATTATCCACTAGTTTATATAATTTATTTAAAAGTTTCACATAATCTAGTTATATAAATTCTGTAAGTTTAATAAATTCGCAATACAAAATTTGTTCTTAATTAATTTATGATTACTTCTTTCTTTTTCACTTAAGTTTTTTAAATTAAATTCATTTCATGAAAATTTTAACAACAAAAGTCTTGATAAGTGTATTACATAAAATTTGAAACATCTACACAGGATTTAGATTGCACATAAATTTATTAGGGACAATAATAATTTGGAAATCGCAATTTAAAAATCCATATTTTTAAAATATACAACACAGAACATGAAAAAACCTTTTTTTAAATGTTTTTATACAAGATACTTCTTAATAATAATGCAATTTTTTAATATACATTTGAAAATTTAGTTTCCCCAAACTTCATACGTCGTTATAATAAAAATGTATACTAAATGTAATTTAATAATTATATTATATATATCAATAATCATAGTTATAATAATTGATTAATTACATTAATTTAAAAAAATATTTTATTAATCATTTATGAAAAAAGTTAATTTATTTTTACTTGAGTAGGGCTCAAAAACTTTATTGACGACACTTACTCTCACAAGCTCTGAATAACTTTTGCAATCACTATATAAGAAAGTTCCAAGTTTTATGTCTCAGAATTGTAAGCGAGCGTGTACGTGATTCGACGATAGCGTATCGTTCTATATATACACTGAGAAAACAGTTTTGTCAAATCAACAAAAATATTTGGTTAGTATTTAGCTAACAAAATTCTTTTGTTGTGCCAACAAAACATTTTGCTATATCAAACAAATTTTGTTACTTAAACAAAATGTTTTGTTGGGACAACAAAATAATTTGTCAGGATAACAAAAAAAGTTTTGTTGGATAAATTTTTTTCTCAGTGTAAGTGTAGTTATCAGGTTTATATATATAAGGTTATATGTTTAAGTGTATTTGTGATTTAAAATATGATTGGCTACGACTGAATGGTGTGAATGTATTAGTATGCTGTCTATGTATGTATGTATGTATGTATGTATGGAATGACTAATGGCAGGCTCGAGGTAAGAATTTTTTTTATTCAAGAGAACCATACCATTGCCAGTTGAAATAATACGCCCGATGCTCATTTTACTCAACTACGGTTTGAAGCACCTCAAGCGTCGGTAATATACTTACACATTTCATGTTAAACCACTGGCGCATGTTGATGCCCTGTCGTCGACAACTTTTCACTCAACTCCTTACTATTCCCTATGTAACGCTTATTGTTATTCACTTTGGGTGAATTAGGTATTTATCAAATTCATTTTACCGACTAGGATTTAATAGATGTTCAAATGTCCTTATGTCCCAAGTTTAATCGACAGACTTGAGTAAAATTTCTTCATCTACTTTTCTCCGAGTATCATAGAATATCGATAACACAATTTTTTAACCAGAATATGTGAAATAGGAAAAAAACGTAAGAATGCGAAATATAGTAGTTATAAGCATTTTCCATTAATTCAATATGTTCTTCATCAATTCAGATTTAGAGAGTCAGAAAAAAACTTAATTGTGTGCGTGGAACATAAAATACCGAGCGCGAAGCGCACAATGAGAATGTGCCCACACCCCAGGAAGAGGGCTGGGCAGATTTTTAATTTAACTTTTTGTCGTATCACGATACTTAATTTATCAATATAAATATTGGTTGTTAAAAAAGAATGTCTTTCATTCAAATCCAAATAATAATAACAATAAATAATTGATAGAATGCTTATTAATTTGATTTACTGGATGACTTTTCATTAGTTCAGATTTAGAGAGCATGTTTTAATACTATAATTAAGTCAATTTCCTAATGTTATAAACTTGAATTATTTTACTCAAAGTTTCTTCGGAATGCAACAAGGAATACATTTATACTAAGTGTTTATCCTTAATCTTTTGATGTTCTGGAAGGAAATTGAATTTTTTATTTCTAAATTGAAAATTTCAAGGCATGAAGAAATAATAAAATGAAAGTTGAATCAAAATTTTTATAACGTTTTTAAATTTTTGTGGAATAGAAACAAATAATGATTGACAGAATTTTTATTAATTTGAGTTAGTAGACGACTATTCATCAGTTCAGATTTAGAGAGCATGTTTTAATACTATAATTAAGTCAATTTCCTAATGTTATAAACTTGAATTATTTTACTAAAAGTTTTTTCGGAGTACAACAAGGAATACATTCATACTAAGTGATTTCCTTAATCTTTTGATGTTCTGGAAGGAAATTGAATTTTTTATTTCTAAATTAAAAATTTCAAGGCATGAAGAAACAATGAAATAAAATTTGAATCAAGATTTGTAACTTTTTAAAATTTTTGTGGAATTGAAAAAATGTCATAAAAATTATTTGTAAAGGATTTGATTACTAACAGAAACCATTACTTAAATGTTTTAATGTTCTAGGAAGTAGTATTAATGATTTTCAGAATGCAAATAATGTCGATGTTGATGATTGATTGTTAGTGATTAAGGGTCAATACATGTCCAGAACATGAATATTTTTAACGTCTTAATTTTTAGAATTCCTGGCAGATATGATTGTCTAACAAACACACCCTTTCTTTTTGAGCCCTTTCTTTTGAATTGTATTTGAATCGGATTATTTTTTCAAAAGATATTGTGTCCACAGATACCAACGACACATCATCGACAACAACAACCGACAGACACCGACGCACAGTGGAGCGAAATAGAAATGTAGTGTTCGAAACAAGCTAGAGAGCGCAACTTTGGTGGATTTAAATTTATTTCCTTTGAAAATATTCAGCATTTGATATCTAAGACCATTATCCTAGTCAATTTTCAAAATTTTCTTGTATAAGGTTTTATATTTATAAAAAAATTAATGGTGAATTAATTATTTCTCAGATTTAATTTATATTTACAACGGAAACATAAATATTTTATTCTACATCCATGTACATTGTTATAAATAAATGGTATTTATAAAGAAACACTCAACTATAGTGTTTTTTCTGGAAACATTTATTTTTGTTAACTAAGATTGTATTAAGACTTGGGAAATTACTTCGAGTCTTCCAATTAAGTTTTTAACTGCCGATGACAAAGATCCTTGCTTTGAGACCATGAATCAATTGGGCCACAAGACTATGATGGAAGCTATGACGGAAGTTCTTTAACATAATTATAATAATTTTGAATTGTTTTGGTTTTTATATTTAAATTAAATATTTTTAATAAAATCAAAACAAATTTTACCTACACGGAAAAAAATAGTCCAATAAAGTTTATAGAACTGTTAAAGAGTTAAGGATACAACTGTTTTACCGCGCAGCTGTTCCCGCTTCCAGCACACGTAAGACAAGCGCGAAATTTAAATTTAAAAAGAGCTTCATATCACTCGAAAAACTATTTGGTGTTATAATTATCCATAACCGTTATAGGTTTCCTTATTTTGAAATATAATAGAGTATAATTCTGTAATAATCGTAGAAAAAATCTTTCATACCACAAAGGTAAATTAATCTTTTCAATACTTTTCGATTTGCCATTAAATGATATGTTACGTTTGAATATTATACACAGATTCAAATTACATTTTTTGAACATATTTTATAAAATTATAAAATAGAATTTTTATCATTAGTACATTTCAATTCTATTCACCTTTTTTCATCTATATCTTATCCACCGAAAATTTTCTTCATCCGATGCTAAAATTGATTTTTTTCCTCCATAAAATCATAATTCAGAAGGTTCTGGGCTTCCTCCCCTCTCCCGAGGTTGAGCTGTAGAAACTTCACTTTCCGCGCGACACATGGCCATAACCCTGGCACCTGAACATTCACAAATATTATTTCCACAGAAGTAAGGTACTGACATCGCGTCCTACCCTGGTCGGGAGGCTAATACTCTGTCCTTAGCTAGTCTATCGGGAATATCCACCAGGCGCCAGCCGCAGCCTATTCACTCAGCAGTACATTCATTCTGGTATGTGTAGGTGTCGGTATCATGCATGTGGTTGTGATGTGACCGCGAGAGTGCACGAGGGCAGTTCAGTGTCACCGCCGCATGCACATTTAGGGCGATACCCCGATTAAGGGGCCCCCCGCATTCACACCGTGTCCACTCATGCGGCATCAAAGAACCTGTTCAAGGTCCACTGATGCTTTTGCTCCACACCGCGTCCTCACTCGCTTGAAGGTTGTGGAGAAACCATTCCAACGCGTGCGCCAGGCAGGCCCACCGCTAGGGAAAAGCCTTTCTATAGGGCTCCCTTGACGGCCATCCTGATGGTGACAGTCCAGCTGTTGGCAGAGTCCTTTCGGCTACTACGATTGGCGGGCTGCAGGACGCGTCTGCTCCGTGCATGGCCTCACGCATTCCTCTGGGCGAGACACTGCCCTCCCGCAAAACGCCCTCTCGGGTGTTGCGTGTGTTGCGTTCAGTGTCGCTGTAAGTATGTAGTGTCATGTTGCCGTCTGTATGTCTCCTCCTCCTTTCTCATCCGGGCTTGGGACCGGCAATGGCGAAGTTCTTACAACGTATATTACGGTGAACTATAACCTTGAACAAAGGCTGTTAAAGTTGCAGCTGCCATAGAACTGTTTATGGATTTTATACCGTATATCGTATGTAATTTGATTGAAATTTGTATGTATGTGTTTTGAATTATATTTATATATTTCTGTATGAATTCAAGGTCCCATAAACCCCCCCTTTTTAAATTCATCTGTTAAAAATAACAGTCTTCCTGGTACTTCAGGGCGAAAGGGATCGAAGCCTTTATCAGTACAGAAGAGTCACCATTTTTCAAATCCAGTCTTGTACTGTTTCCATGATGATTGAGCCAGGGATGGAAGTACGATGTTGTGCGTCTCTGTTGGGATTCCCTTCATTCGATATACTTTCCGGACGAGATTCCTGCCACCACGATAAGTTTTTTTTCGTTTTCGAGACGAAATATAAGCAGCGTAAACCCAGATATTTCATTGCTCACGCCAGCCCCAAATTTGTTTAGCTAATAAACTCAAGTTTTCTAGTTGAACTCCTCCCATTCTGTTAATATAAGAGATAGCTGTCGTGTTATCAATACGAAGCAGTATTTGACAATCTTTAAGATCAGAGGTAAAACACTGGAGCCCTAAAAAGGCTGCGTTAAGTTACAGATAGTTGATACTCAAGGACTTTTCATGCTCCTTCCAAAAGCCGTGAGACAACTTGCCGTTACGAGAAATACCCTAGCCCGTAGTAGAGGCTTCCGAGAAAATTGTAATATCGAAGTGTGAACTACGAATTGGGTTGTTATTTAGCAATCCAATTCTACCCCACCATTCGAGTTCTGCGAACGACTCTTTATCAATTGTCAATTTCGCATTGTATTTTTCATTATTTTCTCGCAGTGCTTTAAATTTCAATCCTTCACATGCCTTAGTGCGCACTGGGCCATTATTAACAGCAGGAAAACACAAGACCAAAAAACCCAACATTTTAGCGAATTTAAGAATTCTTGACTTTTCCTCCAATTTAAATGCTTTTACTAAATACTGTATTTTCTCTTTTTCAGATTGTGGAAGTTTAACTTCCATTTTAGCCGAGTCGTAGATAAAACCGAGAAATTTACAAAGTTTTTGCGGCGATATCTGAGATTTTTCAAGATTGCCCTGTCTGATTTTTCTATGAACAGAATGTCATCGATATAGATGACCATCGTTATGCCTTTTTTACGCAGAAAAGAAACCACAGGTTTCATAGTTTTTGTAAAAACGTATGGCGCTGTACATAACCCAAAAGGCAGACACTTAAATTCGTAAAGTTGACCGTTACAGTAGAAACGCAGATATTTTCTGTGGTATTCGTAAATCGGAATTGAATAATAGGCATCTTTCAAGTCAAGGGTCGCCATTAACCAATTTTGGAACAAAAGTCTGCAAACAGTTCTCCCATCTTCGAATTCTAAATGAACGGGGTCGATAAATTCGTTAAGTTTTTTCAAATTTAAGATAAAGCGACTCGTGCCATCAGGTTTGGGAACGAGAAATGTTGGAGGAAAGAATTGATCTTCCACGTAGGTGCATTTTTGCACTGCGCCCTTACTACATAACTCTTCAACGAGTTGAGCCTGACGCTTACGGTCGTTGTTTCGAGACCTGATTCTGGAAACGCGGCGGGGCCCTGGAGTTTTTTTGACGACATGGACTGCGTGTTTTTAAGGGGTTTCTTCAGGTCCTTAGCCGTACTCTGCAGGGCCTTAGCAGCCTTCACCTTTTCTTCCAAGTCCTGTCCAAACAGAAATTCTCCGATCTGAGTCGCGAGTAGAGTTTCCTTCATAGAATCATCTACGTTCGATAGAATCAAATTTCTTCTTATAACCGATTCTTCAGGTTGCAAGTCCGCAATAATTTTGCTAGCGTCACTCAGGGTCTCCAATGTTTCTTTCCAACCCGGAGTGGATTTCGTCTTCATGACCCACGAGATTGCCCCCGCGATTGCTGAGAGGGATGCTGAAATTTTTTCTTGCCTCTTTATAATTCGTTGATCTCGCAGAATTATAGAATTTGGAACGAAATTAATCAGCTCGTTCAATTTGGGGGCTCCAAAGAGATTACAGTTTTCAGGCAAAGAAAATTTCACTATCAAGGCTTTTAGTACGTCCTCTGGAGATCCTTTCAAAAGAATTTCGTTCAACCGAACAGCCAGCTCAGGAAGAAGTGCGGGCCCTTGACTTTTTCTTCATACAACGATTTTCCAAACACTTGCGCCAACTCTTCACCTGACAATTTCTCTTGATTTTTTCCCTGTACCTCAGTTCCGGACCCTAAATTATCTTTACGGGTGACTTGGGCTGATTTTTTTTTTTTCGTTTTTGCGCACGCTCCTGGCTGTCATCCTGTACGGAGGTGCTCGAAAGTGATGGTACAGCAGACCTTGCCCTGCTATCTTCCCGACGTGAATAATTGGAGTACACTCTGTCGTAACTTCGGTCTCGACGAATTCGGAAACGTGATCGGCCCCTTCCATAAGAAAAAACGTTACCTGAATTACAACTTCGATGCGATCGACAATAAGAGCGTTTTCGTGACCGGGACTGGGAACGACCTGTAAAAGCCAAGATCTATTTGTAAAATTTGAACAGAGTAGCAGAATTATCCGCGATCCTTTAGATCAAATCAGTAATGTAGGAATTTAACCCGGCCAAAAAATGAAGGAAATACAACTTCTGAATTTCTCAAATTCAGGTTAGTGATTTGATCACATAAAACAAGAATCACAAAGCACTGGCAGCCATACAGCTCAAATTTCGTCATTTATCTCGTCGAGATGACGCAACGGAGTAATAACTCTGTCGGCTCAATCTCCAAAAGAAAGAGTCTAGAGGGGTTTTTTGAGGCCGCTTTATTTCGCCTCAGTAGTGTCGAGTCATAACCCGAATTAACGTTTTGTAACATAAACGTCAATAATAACCATGGTGTCCCCTCAAAACAAGTAATAGCTTGCTAAAAAATCTGCCCGCTTCGCGGGCACATTCTCATCGCGCGCAGCTCGCTTCGCTCACAAGTTTGAGCGCGCCTAGGGCGCGCGATTTGATCGTCGCGTTGCGCGCTCCGTTCTTTCTGGACCTCGCGCTTCGCGCTCGTTCTTGTGCTCTTCACATATACTCAAGTTTATTTATTGTAATTTGATACTGAAGCTCAAACCAATTTTATAATATTAAAGATGATGTAAATTACTCATTTTCTCAAATTCACTAAAATTTCTTTTTCAGTTTAAGTGAAACAGGAAATTCAATTTACTTAACGCTCTATCAGCCTAAAGGAAAACATTCTCATCATGGCGCTCGCGCTCGATTTTCCGTATACATTTCAGTAACTTTTTAATAAATTACATGATTAAAATAATTTTCCATCTAAACTTTTTTTACGTATCTAATATGTTTTGTCCAAAAAATGGAATTCTTGAATTTTAATCGTATTTTTTGGAATTGAAACGAAAAATATATGTTTTATCAGAAACTGTGTGAGACAAAATTTGTAGATCTTTTTGAAACGACAAACTTTGTATTCTTACGTTTTTTTCGTATTTCGAATATTATTGTTAAAAAATTGAATTTTGGATTTTCAATATTTTTTTTTTGAATTAAAAAGAAAAATATGCATCTTATGAAAAAATGTTACAATTCAAATTTGTAGGACTTTATGTAGAAAATAATATTGTATCATAACGTTTTTTCGTATCTCGTATAGTTTAACTGGAAAATGGAATTTTGATATTGACTTTTTTCGAATTTGAATATGCTGTAACATTTCTAATTTTGATTTAATCAAAAAATGTTATCAGAATAATTTGTAGAGATTTATGGGCACTATCGAAAACAAGTGTTGAAATTTTTGATTTTTTCAAAAAATTATTTTCAAAAACACAAAAGTAGTGCTCAACCCCTCAATTTTGATTGGATGTGACTGGTTAACGAACTTGTCCTTAATTTTTCGGCTCCGATAAAGTGTACCAAAGCTCAATTCAATCTGATAATTCTATCGAGAGTTATGCCGCACACGACGTACAGACAGACAGACAGACAGACACTTTCGTAAAAACCGTTTTTTCTGACTCAGGGGGTCTCAAAACGTAAAGATTTGATGAAAATTTCGAAAGTCATTTTTCACATAAAACCAATACCTTCTCATCCATGATGAGAATGTAAAAAGAATTAGAAACACATGTGACTTTTGACGCACACAGCAAAAGAATGAACTTAGCTGTTAGTGGGTGCCCTGGCACCGCGGAGCATTTTGTTTTTCTTTTTAAAATCAATACTTTAAAATGTGGATTATTTGCACAAGCAAAGGGACTACGTGTATGATCATGAGGAAGAAGAGCGTAGTACAATTACATTGTGCAATATTTTTTACAACATATTCATGAAAATTCGTTTATATTAACGACTATTAAAACTAAGTATTTATCGTTTCTTTATGACTATACTTATATCGAATCGAGATAGCCTTTAATTGAAATTGTTAATAAATGATTATTAAATAACTTTTCCAACATTTTTTATTACTAGTCGATAGCCAATAATTTAAGGTAATAGAAAAATGTCTTTATGTGATTCTAAAAATTAAACTAGATCTATGGCAATGGTGTAAAGTAGAAGAACAGGTCTATACCCAAGAACCTAATAATGAAGAGGCTATAAAATAAATGTTTAGGCAAATTGGCAGAACTTTTTAAATTATTTTTTCTCGGTTGTTTTGTGTATATCATAGTTTTTTTTATCTAATTAATTTTTACATTCTCATCATATGAGAAGATATTGGTTTTATGTGAAAAATGACTTTCGAAATTTTCATCAAATCTTTACGTTTTGAGACCCCCTGAGTCAGAAAAAATGGTTTTTACGAAAGTGTCTGTCTGTCTGTCTGTCTGTCTGTAAGTCGTGTGCGGCATAACTCTCGATAGAATTATCAGATTGAATTGAGCTTTGGTACACTTTATCGGAACCGAAAAAGAAAGGACAAGTTCGTTAACCAGCCACATCCAATCGAAATTGAGGGATTGAGCACCACTTTTGTGTTTTTGAAAATAACTTTTTGAAAAAATAAAAAATTTCAATACTGGTTTTTGATAGTGCTCATAAATCTCTACAAATTATCCTGATAACATTTTTTTATTAAATCAAAATTAGAATTGTTACAGCGTATTCAAATTCGAAAAAAGTCAATATCAAAATTCCATTTTCCAGTTAAATTATACGAGATACGAAAAAACGTTATGATACAATATTATTTTTCACATAAAGTCCTACAAATTTGAATTGTAACATTTTTTCATAAGATGCATATTTTTCTTTTTAATTCAAAAAAAAAATATTGAAAATCCAAAATTCAATTTTTTAACAATAATATTCGAAATACGAAAAAAACGTAAGAATACAAAGTTTGTCGTTTCAAAAAGATCTACAAATTTTGTCTCACACAGTTTCTGATAAAACATATATTTTTCGTTTCAATTCCAAAAAATACGATTAAAATTCAAGAATTCCATTTTTTGGACAAAACATATGAGATACGTAAAAAAAGTTTAGATTCACTTAAACTGAAAAAGAAATTTAGTGAATTTGAGAAAATAAGTAATTTACATCATCTTTAATATTATAAAATGGGTTTGAGCTGTGATATGAAGCTCTTTTTAAATTTAAATTTCGCGCTTGTCTTACGTGTGATGAAAGCAGGAACAGCTGCGCGGTGAAACAGTTGTTTATGATATTTCCTGTTGAATTTTACACTCTTTAAAGTTAAATATATTCTAAAGTTTTGACTATCAAACGCCAAAACCTGACGACCAAACATCAGCAAACGAACATAAAAGTATTCCAAAAGGAATTTTTTAAAAATAATAAAGTGGTGTGCTACCGTGAAGTTAGCACCCCAACTTTAAAACCTTAATGACTTTTTTAATTTTGACTACCAAACGTTAAAACCTGACGACCAAACACTAACAAACGACTAAAAAAAGGATTGCAACCATTTTTATTCAGAAATTCCAAAAAGTAGTGTGCTACCGTAAAGTTAGCACCCCAACTTTAAAACCTTAATAACTTTCTTAATTTTGACGACGAAACGCCAAAACTTGAATACCAAACACTAACAAACGATTCCATTTAATAAAATCAGAAAGTATTATAGTCGGTGTGCTAACTTCACGGGCATACAAAAGATCAGTCATCAATTCCGAAAAAGATATCTACCCTAGCAGACCGTTATGATTCTGTGGCGAAATTTGGATTAGAAGGTGAAGCAATAAATACAATTATCTTATTTTTCAGTGATAAAAACTAGGAATACATCATGTACCTGTCATTGAAGGCAGTGCAGTGGTTCACCATTTGCGGAACATCTCCACCAATAGTAAACCTTCACAGCGGAGACGTTCCGCCAATTGTGAACCACTGCACTGCCTTCAATGACAGGTATTATGTTTTTCTAGTTTTTATCGCTGAAAAATAAGATAATTGTATTTATTGCTTCACCTTCTAATCCAAATTTCGCCACAGAATCATAATTGCAAAGCTTTTAATGTCTTTTTTACCGTTCTTAGCCGTAATAATGCGAGATAATACAAGGTAATGCGTAATAATACAAAGATTTGACTTCCAAAATTTCCAGCCTATTAAAATGATCCCATCAATTACGTGTTACTTCTTGGAGATTTACACTTCTGGTGATGTTCCCATGAGTTATTGGATAATTTTGAAATATGCTGTTGTGTATTTCAGACCCACTCTCCTCTACTATTTTGCAGATACAAGATTGAGCTTGCCAATTTTCCATATGATAGAAATAATTAATTTTATCTCAATTTAGATTTTGCTTAAGGATTTTTGGAACTCTATTTTGAATTGACTAAAGGAAATCTAATGTCCCTTCTAATCATTTCGATATTTTATTGATTCAAACTATTCATTTGATAAAAACCTTGAGCATACACGGAGAGAAATTTAGGCAAAAAAATGCTTAAAATCGGAGGAGAAATTACCATACTCAACAGGAAAGTGCACTGAACGCTTTAGCAATATCATCATGCTGACATGTAATTTCTCCCATTCATTTTGAATAAAGAAAAATAATAATTTTCTGTCCCGTTCATGTCAGCTTTTTTGTTAACATTTTACCTGATAAACTTAACATCCTAACTTATACAGATACATATGATGCACAAATTTCTTAATTAAATGCATTCAATTATACAAAGTATCATACGCTATACGATCGCTACATCTTTAATTTTGGAAGTTATATATAAGCTAGACAGTTCAATTTGTAGCGCTTGTGAGAAGATTGTGTGTGGCTCTAAATTATTAATTTCCGTTTTTTACTTAACGTTTGTCTCGCGATTCCCGGCAAGTATGGTAATTTTTCCCGTGTAGGGAACCACGCGAGAAACCAAACGGAGAACTGCATATATATATATGATCTGGGCTCAAATCGCAATACAATACAGCCCTTTATATGGTTCCCGATGTAGATTCCCATATAGTTTTGACTTTAACTTTGGTTGAAAAACAGAGAACTGCGTTTCCTCAGCAAAAGTTGGTTGCTTACATCAGCGGTGGTTTGTCATTGCCTTTCACTTATTGCTATGATGTAGCGGAGCAAAGTTGAAAATAATGTCTGTAAATAAATTGAGAGGAGTGGGGGAAGCCATGGCAGTCAGAGGGATGTAATGGAATGTTTGGGATGTCTGACTTGTAGTTGGTGTCTGTCCCTGAAAAACTTTTTTTTTTATTGTCTACGAGAAACTGTTTCAAAACTAAGAAAAACATGTGGCTTTACCCGATGAATACGAGGGTAGTCCCGGAAGTACCCGCCCTGACGCGTAGATGACGGTTATTGTTTGAAAAAAATTACTATAGTCGAAATTACCAACGTTATAAAGCTCAAGTTAGAAGTTTGAAGACGCTATGTTGTCTAGTATTTATTTGACAGCTATCGATAGTGAACGCTCTCAGTAAATTTGTAAATATGGAGAAATTGGTCATCTTTATGTGAGACAATGTTTTCATTTGAAAGGTCTCAGTCCAACCAATATCGAAGCCGAGCTAGATTCTACTCTGGGGAAGTCTGCTCCTTCGTTTACTACAATAAAGTATTGGGTGGCAGAGTTTAAACAAGGTCGTACAAGTTGCCAAGAGGAACATCGCAGTGGTCAACTAAATGAGGTGACCATGACTAAAAATTTGTACATGAAATAACTGTGCGCAAGATGGGTGTCGCGTTTGCGTCGTCAGGATGTTTCAATCGAGTGTTTGGCAATGTTTCACAGCAATAAAGCCGATTATTGGCGACGATTCATAACCATGGATGAAGCATGGGTCTATCACTTCAAAATTGAGACGAAGGAACATTCTTCTTCTTCTTCTCTCTTAATGGCTTCTTTTTCAAGAAACAAATGGCCAGAACATATACGTAGGGCCTTAACAGGCCCAAAAATTCTTGCTAAATGAGATTAGTTTAATCGAAAACTTAATGCAGAATACAGACTTCCCAAGTCCCGGAGAGCGACTCAGGCCTCAAACTCTCACAAAGTGTGAACTCGGTGCCAAAGAGGGTCAAAATCGTATTGTCCCAAGTGGACAGTTGTGTAGCGCAGGCTCCATGCCAAAGAAGGTCCAGACCGAGATAGTTCCGGTAGCCGGTTATGGTGTCTATCCTGGCTGGAACAAAAAAGGGGAATATCCCCCGGTCGGCGATCAGGGAAATGCCTCGAGAGGAAAGCGTAAAAACCCAGCCTGACTCAGATAAGAAGAGATAATCGTACAAAATGTGTTCCAGGTTGAGAAGGCTCAGGTGAGAGAACCATGGTCAAGCAGATTTATAAGACACCCGAGAAAATACCGCTAGCAAGATAGGGCCAAAGGAGTCAGACAGTACAGGCTCTAAAATGGACGATTCCCCATGTTCAGAACCCGTGGGGCTCTACCGATAAACCAAAGCCCTCCCCGTTTCTCTCCTCTTTAATTTCTCTACATCATATATAGGGAGTAGAGGGGAAATAACATCGCTTTTATGTGTCTTACCGCCTCCTGCGCCAAGAGGTGCAAAGTTCCGATTCACCAATTCATACGTGGAGACCAAGCCTTGGACATCGGCAGTCGAAGCAGGAAGTGCTCCCCTGCCCGAGGGTGACCTACGAACCCACTGGGGATAAAACCCCATCCCCTATCCTTTCCAGGCATCCTTTAATGAAAATAAATTGAATAAATTGAACAAAGTCAAAATAGAATTAACTAGATGAAGATAGAATTGGAAATGAATCGGAGGCCAGGCCAGGAAATTAATAGCACACGTGGACACTTCCCAGCAGTATAGTGTCTAAATTTAATTAAATCAAAACAACAACATAGAAATTTCAGCACTTATACACAGCAAATATTATATAAGCACAGTAACAATATAGAAGCTCGATAAAAATTACTGCATTTTTAATTTCTACCTCATAACAATTTGTTAGCCAAAATTCAATATAAAAAGAAAAAGTTCCAATAGATACTCGTAAAAGAGATTTTGTAACTGAATTAAACTTAGTCAAAAGAAATTCAAGGTAATAGTTCAGCTCGTGCGAAACTTCACACTCGTAAAAATCATCCCCTTCCTCCCTTGGAGCATAAATATCTATTATTGAAAAAAATCTTTTTCTGTTTCAGGCGATCATGAAAAGTTAACGTTTGTTAAAAAAAAAAGGATTTCGTATTTTGAACAAATCTAATACTTTCTCATATGTGACAAGAATGTAAAAAAATATATAACTTGTATTTACTGCACGGATATCATACTACACTTTAAACAAAATTTTGTTTACAGTTTACACTTTCTTTCGGTAATTACACATGAAATCATAAAATGACGTTGTTCCATGAAATGAATTGGCTAAAGAATAAAAAGTTGATATTTTAGCTATAATTTGAGACTAATGTCTAACAATAACAGCAGATAAAACGACTTTTCAATTTAAAGTCTAATCTTCACGTAAACTGAAGATTTATGAATATTTACATATACTGTCAGCAGAAGTATTCGAAAACCACAAAACAAAATAAAAGTTATCGAGGACCAATGGAAGATTAAGTTACAAGAATAATTATAATAAGGAAAAAAAATTCCATTTTTGAGGTACATACACGGAAAAAAAAGTTCATTAAATTATATAGAACTAGTTCTGTAGCAGAGAATTCGACGGGTAGTTTGATAAAAGTTAAAATCGTCTTGGTTATACATTGCGTTGATCTCTTCTACGAAATTTGTTTAAAAGTTCTATAAAATTTAAAGGCCGGGTATATTATTATATATTTATTATATATTATATATTATTTATTAATATAATATAATATATTATATTATTAAAGGCAGGATACGAAAAACGTAGAATAGTCCTAGAAAATCTAAAACTGCAGCTAATATACAGTTTATATCGAAGAAGTCTCTAAACTATAGAGAACAGTTCTGTAAAATACTGGCCGATTTTTCCACGAAAAAAAAAATCTTTTATGTTATTATTATTATAATACTCTATTTTCTTACATATTCAAGTATACACAATTATACACTATTCCACAAACAATCAATTACACTAATTAAACGCTATTAAAATTTCTATTCGCCGCGGGATAGAACCCTCATTCGCATTCCTAATTCCTAACGCCTAAAGCTTCGCGACTAATCTAACTTGGCATACATAAAAAAAATCTGTTATATAAGCTGCAGCTGCAGGACCATCTGACAAATGTTTGTGACACATTTCATCAAAAATGTTCGGCTTTAAAGATTTAAATAATTTATGGTTTCAAAATTTCTTCTTTTCTTATAAATAAATGTTTTTTCTTTTGGTAAAATTATTAAATCTTTATTTAATTATAAATTTAATTAAAAATCAAAAAAATTCATTATTCTAAAATTATAAGACGCACTTACACTAAAATTTAGTAATTCGGCTGAACGGTACAAAAATTACTACACATCAGCGAATAAGTACGAAATTTTAGAAAATCTTCAGTGTGGATCTCATTGAAATGTTCAGCAAAGGACTTACTGCTATTTAAGCATGCAAATGCACAAGAGTAGCAAAAATGTTCTAATTTTTAGCATATCACTTGCTAAAATTTAGTGTGGATCTCATTGAAATGTTCAGCAAACGACTTACTGCTGTTTAAGCATGAAAAAACTCAAGACCAGCAAAAATGTTCTAATTTTTGGCATATCACTTGCTAAAATTCAGAATATCTGCAGCACGCTCAGTCCTGGTTTATATTTTTTTATAAGAACCAGTAGTCTAAGCGTAGACTAGCGTAGTGGTTAAGATGCTAGCGTGTCATGTCAGCGTCCGAGATTCAAACTCCAGCCACAGTGCATAATAGGTAAAAAAAAACGAACAAGTGTACCCGAAATTTTTTTTTTCTTTATTGAGAGACTAAATAAATATGATAAAATCTAGCAGACCACTTGCTAAAATTCAGTAGAGCGCTTTCTCGACATCAGTAAGCCATCTCCTAAGATTAAGGGCATGTGATACATAGGAGATGAGCAAACTATATTCATTTCAGGTTTCTACATGTTTGTTTCTAAAGTACATAAAATTTTCTTTTGAAAATTTTGGAAATAGCAGTGAAGATAAAGCCGGATGTAGATAGACTACTTTTGGTTTCAGAATTGAAAACTTTTTTTTGTATTTTGGGCACAAACATGTAGAAACTGGACCAAATTGTTTACATGAACTTGCTACTTTTTTCAAGAATCACATGCCCTTAAAAACAAAACTCGAAATCTCTGAGCGCGACATTCTGAAATCCGGAAAGTCTACTACTACAATTCAGAAATTTTTACTATAATTCAGCAAGTCAAAGTATAATTTGCAAACAAAATCAATCACCAATCAGCAAGCGACTTTCTAAAATTCAATCAGATATCTTATTATTTTCAGAAATTCCTTTTTTCGTGTAAAATCCAATTATTTTTGAAGAGTAAACTTGAAAGAAACTGCATTGAACTTTTACCTACAGTAATTATTGATAAAAAAGACATTTCTTATAATTTTTTATTTTTCCTGATGAAAAATGTGCTGGTTTTTCAACAGCTTTCAGTATTTATATGAATTTTTTTTTTCTTCAACCAATTCACATTATCAAGCGATATACTTTTATGATTTCATGTATAATTATCGAGAAGGAATTTAAACTGTGCATACATATTTTTTCACTGTGTACACGAAAGCTAAGGTTATTAAAAAATTGTAAATAATCAACTACTACATCAGTATTCGATTTCCGTACCTGTAGAAAGACGCGTCAAAACGTCACAGCTGACAAGTGTTCACAACGCTTCAATAACATTTGCTTTTACATGACTTGCAAAATATATAATATATTTTTTTATTAAGACTAGAATAAGTTACTTACATGGATCTATATTTAATTAAAACTCCGAAATTTTATGTAGTTTTATTCAATAGTATGTTCCATTCCGAGTAATGCATATTATTTTTCACAAGTACTCTAGTGGAAATTCGATTTTCGTACCTGTAGAACGAGGCGAAACAAGGTGTTCCAGGTTGTTCCATGCTTGTGGAAATGGATAATCTGTACGCTAGGAAGGCAATAGCGAGCGGACATTCAATAAGCGCAAAAAATGGAATTTTTGATTTTCAGTAGTGTTTTTTAAAATCAAAATATAAAATATACATCTTGTCAAAAAATATCCTGACAAGAATTTGTAGACCTCAACCCTAGGCCTGAAACACCTTGTTTCGCCCCACTCTACAGGTACTGGAAATCGGATTTTCAATAGAAGTGTTGTGAAAAAGTATAGAATTAAAACATAACTCATATCTTCACTCGGTAACCTATTTCTAACTTCAAATTCGCAAACTAAAATTAAGGGATGTTAACTATTGAATTTAAGGAATAATTAATGCATGTTGAAGCATCTAATATTGATGAATAGAGATTAGAATTCTATATTCAAAGATCTTTAATATACTATTAAAGTATATCTCTGAAGTTTTGTGTCTAGTTGGTAACCCTTATATTTTAGATTCGAACTGGCAGAAAATTGTTTAAAAAATTTTTAAAAAATCGAAGACTTATCAATTCCATTCCTGTATAACTGTCCAGACAGGTGCAAAAAAGATCACTTTTTTACAGTTATCAAATTTTTGCAAATCATGCACTATATGATTCATAAAAATGTGATGTGAATATTATGGAAATTTGATTAGAAACCTGAAGACAGTCAAATACAGCATGAAAGAATAAAATTTTTAAATATTTTGTCTGACACAGTTTTTGATAAAATGTATATTTTTCGTTTCAATTGCAAAAAATACAATTAAAATTCATAAACTCCATTTTTCAAAGAAAATATGTGAGATACGATAAGTAGATGAGGTCTACAAATTCTCATCAGGATATTTTTTGACAAGATGTATATTTTATATTTTGATTTTAAAAAACACTATTGAAAATCCGAAATTCCATTTTTTGTGTTTATTGAATGTCCGCTTGCTATTGCCCTCCTACCTTACAGATTATTCATTCCCACAAGCATTTTAATAGTTATATAATTTTTGATGTATTATGATGAACTGATTAAATCATCGCAAATCAATGTAAAATAAATTATAATTTTTCACAAGTATCTTTTTTTATTAAATGTACATAAATAATAACATAAATAAATAGTAACATAAATAATCAAAACGTAGTGACATCAGCGAAAGAATTTGTTTATTATAAGGTTGACGAAATTCTTTAGTTTATCCAACCAAGAAATTGGTTTTATACAACCAAAGACGCATTGTTTGGATACGATTTAGTTAAGTCAAATAAATATTTTAATTATTTTAACTGAATTTTGTTCGGCTTATCCAAAGACCACTTCAATGTATAAACCGAGATCTTTGGATAAGCCGAACAAAATTCAGTTAAAATAATTAAAATATTTATTTGACTTAACTAAATCGTATCCAAACAATGCATCATTGATTGTATAAAACCAATTTCTTGGTTGGATAAACTAAAGAATTTCGACAACCGTATAATAAACAAATTCTTCCGTTGATGTCACTACGTTTTGATTATTTATGTTAACCAAATTATTGTTTCTCAGTGTGCTCATAGTTGATATGAATATCCCACATAATCAAGGTTAATTATTCAAACTCAACTGACGTGGAAGGAGTTATAAGCTGTTGAAGGTCTTCAAACGGTATATAAAGACAGATTTAATATATTCACAAATTGTTCTTGGAATGCTTTTGAATATAGTTAAAATGTCTCCAATTATTGTGATTCCGCTTATCGTCTGCCTCGTATCAGGAGCATCAGGTCAGTATCTATATGAGTACCATTTTCCATCCATACTTTTGTAATTGTATCTTCTAATTTTCTACAAATAACAGTGCAAGTGCACTGAATAAGAAGGTTATCAAATCAAGTGAACGAATTTACTTTGCAGATTGTGCTTAAGGGCATGTGATACTTAGAAAATTAGCAAATTTTATTGATTTTAGGTTTCTACATGTTTGTGTCCAAAGTGCATACAATTTTTTTTTCAAATTTTGGGAAATGATAGAGACGATAAAAACGGACGTAGATAGACTACTTTTGGTTTCGAAATTTAAAAAAAGTTCAATTGTAAAAAAATACATCGAAAATTTTTTTTTCATTGTCAAAACCAAAAGTAGTTTATCTATGTCCGTTTTTATCTTCTCTGCTATTTCTCAAATTTTGCAAACAGCATTTTATGTATTTTGCACACAAACATGTAGAAACTGGACCAAATCGTTCACATGAACTTGCTACTTTTCTCAAGTATCACATGGCCTTAAAAGAAGTAAATATTTTCTCAATGTGAAAAACCAATTTTCTTGAATTAAGGAAATAATTGAATCAGAAAAAGTAGTCAGTAAGGAACATATGCATTTATAGCAAATCCATTCGGCTATAGATTTCAAACTAATTGTAGGTAAACGAAATGACCAGTCTAATATTATTTTTTCATCCTCTTATTATAATCATTCATCACCAAACAAATATTTTCTTGAACCAATACCATAATTGGCCTCTCCTTATTGCATCCCACGATTTACTTTAGTCAAGTAAAATTCATTTGATCCAAGCAAGCAAGTTAAAATTAGTATTTTTATAATGAAAAAAATCTTGATATGTAAAAAACAATATTTTATATGGCGGTTATCGTGTTCTTTATTGTATTTATCGCTCAGAAAAATATTTTATCCAATCAATGAAAATTGATTCAAATCAAAGAAAAATAAACATTTGATCTCGATCAATACAAAATTATTCAATTCGAAGAAATATTTCAGTTGTCCTTTGTTTGATTAAAGGAGCGTCATTTTGTTTCAATGAAAAATTGTCATCAATTTAAAAAAATTTTATTCAATTTTGTCTAAATTTAAATAAAAATAAATTTTTTTTGTAGACGTGCAGAAATAATATCAAAACGTAAAAAGTGTTACTTTCAGACACATCACTTATATAACTAACACACATTTATTACGTTCACAAAATTGAAAATAAAATTTATAATACTAATTACAATACCATCTCTATTGTACCTACTGCAATAAAATCTGAGTTATTATTTTATTTCGTAAAAAGCGGCAGAATTAAAAAAAGGTCCTCGAAAGAATTATTCACTATTATGTAATAATTCAATAATGGTTTAATAACTTAATTTTTATACTTTTCTATTAACAATGCTTGGAAATCAAACTTTTTAAAATAGGGCAAAGATGGTTACATAATTTATCATTTTAAACAATATTATTCATGATTAATTAAAAACACCTTCAGAACAAACATAAATCTATTTGATTTTGAGAAATCAGCTTTTTAGCCTTTTTTAAATGAAAGAAATTATTTTCATAACATTAATTATTTGATTCGAATGCGATATTGGCAAAAACTTAAGGAATAACTTATTTAATTCTATTACCTTGAAAGGAAATAATTTTTTCTTTAAATTAAAGAAAATATTTCTGTTAATCACATTACACATGGACTTATGCGACTGCACAGAGATTCATTTTTTAAATTCGAAGGAAAAAAACAATCAAGAAATTTATTTAAATCAAAGAAACTTTTCTTTGACCGTATAGCAATGCACAGATTTATTTGATTCAAAGAAATTTTTTTTAATCAAAGAAACTTTTATCTGGGTGTTTCATTAAATCAATCAAAAATTGGATCTTCCGTATATTAAACAAATTCTTTTGTTGACTCAAATACGTTTTGGTTAGATTAATTAAATATTGTTCTTAATACATAAACGTGATAAACACATTCTTCAAATGGGTAATTATCAACCCTTCACTCAAAAAATCGGCACTGAAAACAATGTTTGGAATAAAATGAAATTTCCATCTGATCAATAAATATTTAATCAGTCAATTGCGTATAAAAAGTAAATAAAATGAAGTAACGTTGATATATTACATAAAGCATTTGTCGTTTTTGTTTAATTTTTGATAAGAGCATAATTTCTATAAAGTTCAAAAGGAAGCAACCATTTAGATAAGAGAAACTCTTATTCAGGTGATACACTCGTGAAAAATTAGGCTTCAGGCAAAAATATAGATAATTTTGCTTTTAAGAATAGCAATATTATTATTGCGAAATTTAAAAAAATTATGCGATTATAATAAACCACAGACAATTCTTCCAGGGAAAAGATTCTCTACAACTTGACCATTTCCAATTTTTGAAAATAAATTCTTTAATGTCTGAAACCATTAAAAAACAATTTTCAAAAACAAAACTATCATAAACAAATTGCTGGATTTGATAATAATTGATTAATTTTAAAAAATTGGAAACGGTCAAGCTGTAGAGAAATTATAAGTCATTTTTAATGAAAGAAAAAATATTATTTTGAAATTTGAAAAAACTTTGAAATTCACGAAAAATAATACTTTTAATAATGTTTTTTGTAAAAGAATTTTTCCTTACTGTCGCTACTCATCAATTTTTTTAAAATGATTGGATTTTCATAATTCGTGACTTTTTTTTATTGGAGAAAATATTTCTACAATTCTACTGTTTCCAATTTCTTCTTTTGTGAGTTTTGTTTTTTTTTTCATAAAAAAAAGGTTTTTTTGATACCCCCGCGGAAAATGCGATTTTGGGGCCCCGGCGCAAAATAGTAAAAATGATCGATTCCACGATCTATGATGAGTCCGTGTGATAAAACTTACTTTTCTACATTTGTGACAGGAAAGTTTGGAAATATTCGAATTCCAACCTCAATTGTTAGTTTACCGCGCTCTGAGTAAGAGAAATACAACGTACTTGTTGACATTTTGTCAAATATATCACGTTATGATGTTAAAAATGGTACATGCACATACTTCCAGTTAATAGGTTGAGATTATCATTGTTCTGACCATTTTTAGAAATAAGAATGTTTAAAAAATTAGACTATTTTTCAAAACATCTCATAATAAAACTAAATCCATACGTAAAAAACTTCCCTTATATAACTAAATAAATTCAAATAAGATGGAATAAAATAGCATAAATACACGGAGAAATTTTTTGTAGAAAAAATTACTAAAGTTGGTGTCAGAGTAAAGAAAATGTGGTAACTACAGGACTATTTATTGTAGAACTATTAAGATGCACTACTTTTACGAGGTCTGTCCGGGAAGTATCGGGCCTACCTTTATATCTCTGCGCCATAGTGTTCGAGCGGCCTCTGCGGGGCATGAACGTCAACAGTAAAGCCTCACGAACCTATCAGTTACTTGCTGACATCT
Organism: Diplolepis rosae; assembly: GCA_030998225.1. Lineage (NCBI taxonomy): Eukaryota > Metazoa > Arthropoda > Insecta > Hymenoptera > Diplolepididae > Diplolepis > Diplolepis rosae. The sequence goes on along the minus strand of JAPYXD010000701.1, from coordinate 19,849,734 downwards.
GCCGGACGTATAGTTCATGCGCAGCGTGTCTTTGTTTACAAAGCTAGTTTTGAGTTCGGCGGATTTTGTGATTGTTACAAATGACTGAAAAACAAGATCAACGAATTTGCATCAAATTTTGTTTTCAACTCGGAAGAACGAGTACGGAAACTATTAAATTGATGCAGAAGGCCTTTGGGAATGAGTGTATGAGCAAAACACGAATAAAAGATTGGTATAATTGTTTCAAAGGAGGCCGCACTTCTGTTGATAGTGATTCTCGTTCTGGGCGACCTTTGACGACAAAAACATTGGATAGTATTGAGCGGGTGCGACTTGCGATTGAAGATGATCGTCGATTAACTGTTCGTGAACTAGAAAATGATCCCGGAATACCGAAAACTACTGTTTGGGAAATTTTGAACAAGATTTTAGGAATGACTCGCGTGTGTACGGTGACTGGCTTCTTCGCCACGATAACGCGCCAGCGTATTCATCGAATCTTGTGCAGCAGTTTCTGAGTAAACACAGTATCGCATTGCTTCGACAACCTCCGTACAGTCCCGACATAGCACCCTGTGACTTTTGGCTGTTTCCAAAACTCAAAAAACCACTCAAAGGACTGAGATTCGATGACAACACGACGGTTGAAAATAATGCGACGAGCGTACTCAAGGCCATCCCTAACAGTGAGTTCCAGGGCTGTTTCGAGAAGTGGAAACATCGCTGGAACCATGTTATTCAATCAAGTAGGGATTACTTTGAAGGATGCTACCCGCCCGATGATGAAGAATAACGCCAGCGCAGAGATATAAAGATAGGCCCGATACTTTCCGGACAGACCTCGTATTTCAACTTGTTCTTCTTCAAAGGAGCAAGTTTTAATATTTTCTGTAGAAAAATTAGTAAGTAGGATAAATTAGTAAAGAAATGTTTTCAATATATAAGGTAGTTTTTTAGAAATGTTTTCAATATAAGGTAGCACAAATCAAAAAAATAGTTTCAGAATACTTCTATCAACTGTAGTAATTTTTGCGCTTGGGTTTGCTTATATTTGCACGGCTGCCCGAACGCAGCCGAACGTTTCCGAAGTTAGCCGACCAACGGTCACCGGGAGATTTGTATTTTTGTACATTTACGCATGTCTACGCATGTTTTATTTCTGTAGATCTATGATTAATTACCGCTTGGTACTAACAATTCATTTTCATTGAGATGATGATTTTTTTACCCACAGGTGAGTAAAACTAAATTAGTACTTACAGATTTTAACAAGACAAAAAATAGTTTTTGTGTCCAAACGGGCGGAAAAAGTTGCATTGCATGCTTGTGCGTAGAGCGGCATGCAGTCAATTGTGCCTTGGCGTCAAAATCGGGCAAAATGTTCATACCGCCCGCTCCAACGGGCAAAATGTTCATACCGCCCGCTTCAACGGGCAAAATGTTAATACCGTCCGCTCCAACGGGCAAAATGTTCATACCGCACGAAACTTGACTGCCCGCGGCTAACTACGCACTCGCACGCAACACATTAGTATATAAGGAATATGAGCTCTAACGAACCTTGTGTAACTTGCGTTATATATAGTTAGTGTATGTGATTAGGTATAGAAACGGTTAGACTACGTATACAGGGTGTCTAAAAAGTCCCGGGACGGTTGGATATTTCCTCAGGTAAAATATTTTTCAAAAAAGTGAAGGTCATTCCTGAAGTAAATTTCAACGGGGAATTCAATCGTGACCTTCATTTTGACCTTGAAATTGACCTTCATGGTTTTTTGGAGGTCAACTTTGTTTTTTTAAATGAGAAACCCCTTTTTTTACATCTGAAATCGATATAGCGGAAAATTCTACGTGCAGATACGTACTCAAGTCATAGGTCAATTGTAACGTTCCAGGTCAATTAGAGGTTATTTGAAATAAACAAATGTTTTCAAAGAGGTCAGTGTAATTCCTGAAGTAAATTTCAACGAGAAATTCATTGGTGAGCTCTGTATTGATCTTGGTGATGATGGACATAGCCCAAGCATTTGTTGAAAACCCACACCTTAGTTTACGTCGAGCTAGGGATGAGCGTGACGTTGCTCCTGAGACAGTGCGAAATATTTTAAAAAGCATTAATTTCCATCCTTACAAAGTTCATCTGGAACAAGAGCTCAATGAAGACGATCCTGATCGTCGGGTTGAATTTTGTGAAATTATGATGGAAAGAATTGATAGAGATCCTCTTTTCTTGTACAATACAGTATTTTCAGATGAAGCTACTTTCACTTTGAAAGGTGAAGTTACCAGGCAAAATTGTAGATATTGGTTCGACATAAATCCTGACTGGATGTTGGAGAGTCACACACAATATCCACAAAAGATTAATGTTTGGGCCGGTATCTTGAATGATACATTGATAGGCCCTTTCTTCATCGATGTTAATCTCAATGCCTGTGCATATGAAGAGCTTCTCAGAAACCAAATTGTACCAAGAATAAGGGAGATTACAGGCGATAATTTTCAAACTATTTGGTTCCAGCAGGACGGAGCAGCGGCTCATTACGGTAGGGAGGTTCGAGCATATTTGGATACTCAGTTCCCTCATAGGTGGATTGGAAGAAGGGGTGAAATCGAGTGGCCTGCTAGATCTCCTGATCTGACGCCTCTTGACTATTTTCTTTGGGGTTATTTAAAGAGCAAAGTATACTCAACGTTACTCCAAAGCTTAGACGAATTGCACAATCGGATTCTGCAAGAGGCTACTTTGATTGATAGGGAGATGATTCGTAATTCTGTAACTCATTTTTACAATCGCATAGCTTTTTGTCAAGAAGCTCAAGGTTTTCAGTTCGAACATCTTCACTAAAGCGTGAGAGGCAAGGGGACTCACGCTAATCAAACGTAAACGTAAACTGCTTGGAAAAAACCTTGAAAAAACCTTGAAGATCATCACCAAGATCAATACAGAGCTCACCAATGAATTTCTCGTTGAAATTTACTTCAGGAATTGCACTGACCTCTTGGAAAACTTTGTTAATTTCAAATAACCTTTAACTGACCTGGAATGTTACAATTAACCTATGACTTGGGGACGTACTTGAACGTAGTATTTTTCGCTCTATCGATTTCAGATGTAAAAAAAGGGGTTTCCATTTAAAAAAAACAAATTTGACCTTCAAAAAGCCATGAAGGTCAACTTCAAGGTCAAAATGAAGTTCACCATTGAATTCCCCGTTGAAAAATACTTCAGGAATTGCACTGACCTCTTGGAAAACTTTGTTTATTTACAAATAACCTCTAATTGACCTTGAACGTTACAATTGACCTATGACTTGGGTACGTACTTGAACGTAGTATTTTTCGCTCTATCGATTTCAGATGTAAAAAAAAGGGATTTCTCATTTAAAAAACAAAGTTGACCTCCAAAAAGCCATGAAGGTCAACTTCAAGGTCAAAATGAAGGTCACCATTGAATTCCCCGTTGAAAAATACTTCAGAAATTGCACTGGCCTCTTGGAAAACTTTGTTAATTTCAAATAACCTTTAACTGACCTGGAATGTTACAATTGACCTATGACTTGGGGACGTACTTGAACGTAGTATTTTTCGCTCTATCGATTTCAGATGTAAAAAAAAGGGGTTTCTCATTGAAAAAAACAAAGTTGACCTCCAAAAAGCCATGAAGGTCAACTTCAAGGTCAAAATGAAGGTCACGATTGAATTCCTTGTTGAAATTTACTTCAGGAATGACCTTCACTTTTTTGAAAAATATTTTATCTGAGGAAATATCCAACCGTCCCGGGACTTTTTAGACACCCTGTATATGTATTAAGCGTGCAGCGCGGCGTTTACTTTAGTAAAAGTGTTATTGCCTGCGTTAACTATTCATATATATAAATGTGAAAAATTGTGGTTGTAGATAAATCCCTTGCTGTTCCGGCTATAGGACTTTCTACAAAGAACGATAGTAATTTGGCTGGCGCTCGGACCGTCAAATTGCTATAGTTCTTTGTAATCACTGCAACCTTCTCTAGATATCAATGCATTAAGTTTTGAATTTTATCCTACCTGACTTAGTAAGTGGCTGCAATGAACCACTTATAATTTTACTACAGAATTCTACAAATATTTAAAACCTTTTCTGAAATAAATGCAATATTTTTAGATTTTATTGTTATCAATTTAGTAATTCTGGAAATTACTACTTAAATTAGTAATCATTATAAAATTTCCCTATTTACCCTACTTTGCTAAGTCAAAATAGTAAAATGTACTGTGGTTTTTCACGTCGATTACTACCAAAAGTCTCTCCGTGTAGATATATTAATGATTATTTCTCTGTAAAGCATAAGCTGGTCATAGCAAACATACTCTTCAGAAATCACAAAAGACGAAAATATACGTGGACAATGCCTGACGATATAGGGAGGTACCAGATGGATTACATTTTAGTTAAGCAAAATTTTGAATACCAAGTCAAAGATTATAAGAGCTATCGGGGCGCAGATGTAGACAGTGAATACAACTCAATTATTATAAAATGTAGTCTCAAGTTCAAGACAACAAAAAAGTGCCAAGGACAGATATCATCTGATCAAATTTGGCCCGAACTGGTCAAGTTAAACCGCGCGTCTGAATCGAAACGGCAAACTAATTTTTTTCTAGGTTGTTAACACCTTCTTTGACAGTCGTGTGAAGTTTGAGCGGGAGACGTCCATTCGTGTGTGTTTGGCAGCCATTGGTTTACGATGCGAAAAGTTCGTCTGGCAATGTTTACTATGGGAAAAAAAATTGAACAACGAGTTTGCTTGAAATTTTGTGTTTCCAATGGAATTACGGCTACGGAATCATCGAAAATGTCGCAGAAGTGTTTTATGGAGTCAACTTTATCGCAAGTATTTGAGTGGCATAAAGCATTGAGTGAGGGTCGTGAGGACGTAAAAAACTTACCTCATGCGAGTCGTCGTCCATCCAGCTCTGTCAACGACGATAACATCGAAAAAGTAAAAAAAATTATGCTCGAAAATCGTCGTATTGGCATTAGAGGGGTTGCAGAGACTCTAAACATCTCTTATAGATCGACTCAACACATTGTGTTTCATGTTTTGGGTATGAAGCGCATCGCCAACGTAACTGATGACCCTACATTCATCAAACGTATTATTACTGGTGACGAGACATGGGTTGATAAATATGACGTCGAAACTAAACAACAATCTAGCGAATGGCTATACAATAGGCTATTTAAGGAATACTAATTGACCGTTTTGAGGCGTCTACGTGAAGCATTTCGTCGTAAACGGCCGGATTTGTGGGCAGACAACTTGGATTTTTCACCACGATAATGCGCCGTCACATTCCAGCCTGATTGTGACTAATTTTTTGGCTAAAAACGAAACAAATTCATTGCTCAGTCACCGTATTCGCCAGATTTTGCTCCCTGGGACTTTTTCCTGTTTCCAGAACTCAAATATCCGCTCCCGGGAACGCGCTATGAGTCGATTAAGGCCATCAAAAGAAATTCACTAAAGGAACTAAAGGCCATACCGGCCGAGGCCTGTAAGAAATGTATGGAAACTTGGATTAACCGTTGGCATGCTTGTATTAGCTCAAAAGGAGCCTATTTTGAAGGCGGTAAAAAAGATTTGTATTAAAACACATTAAAATGTTGTTTTTTTAACCAGTCCGGGTCAAATTTGATCAGATGGTAAATGTAATACCAGGAAGCTATAAGACGAAGAAACAAGGAAACTTTTTTTGAAAGCGGTGAACTCGTTAACACAGGAGATAGCAGAGTAGTTAGTATTAATGACAAATAGCCAAATACTAAACACTGTATTCTAAATGCTGCATTAGGGGTATTAGGGAAGAAAACAAGAGTAGCTAGTAAACCGTGGATTGATAAAGAAACATTAAAACTGATGGATGAGACAAGAAAATACAAAAATGTAAGAGACGAGGTAGAGAAAACGCAATATAAGAGACTTTGGAACGAAATGCAGAGAAGATGCAGAAAAGCGAGAAATAACAGGATAGAAGGACTTTTTCAATATTTTTTGATCGTATAATTAAGAGCTCAATTAGGGCTCAATTAATGCGACAATGCATGGCTTGCAACTTATCATCTTAAATTTTAAATGGCTTCGTCCTCCCAGGTTACCGGAAAGCTAGCAGCGCCACTCTGGAAATCATTCAAAAACTGCTTATATTTAATTCACTTAATAAAATAATTCGGGCTCAAAGTATTTCGAACTTTCAACCCCGTACCTATCGCCTTTTTCAAAGGGTTAAAGGGCTCCTACAGGTCAGTAGTTAAAAATAGACTTACAGAATATTTTTTACTCCTATAATTAAGGGCTTAATAAGGGCTCAATTAAATTAGTTAGATGAACATAGACATTTTATCGTCAACGATCCGCGAAAAATATTTAAGGGTCGCTTTTGGCATGTAATACGTAGGAAATTAGCACATTTTATTGATATTATGTTTGTCCGACAAGCGATTCCAGGCCTGTAAAGGGGAGAGAATCGAAAACGTTCAAGGCACAACGAACGATGTGGTGGCAGATATGGCTGAATTTATAAAATATCAAATATAACAATTAATAAATTTTATTTATAATTTTTGAGCTCATATTAGCTCACAAAAATGACAGATAACATATATAGCAACCAACAGAACATCAGTTACTTCAAACCCGCTTTGTATATTTTCAAACAGGAAAACGCGCTTTGGCTCCGCTGCCGGACAAAATAGTATATGAACCTCGAGGAAAAACGGGCGTTTGTGCCTTGTATAAAGTTGAAAACCCTTCGGCTTCGCCTCAGCGCGCAAAAGCCCGCTTTCCCTCTCGGTACACAATATACTATTCTACATGTTTGTATTCAAAGTGCACAAAATTTTGTTTCCGAAATTTGGGGAATAGTTGGATAATAGGTCAAGTGTTGAAATATTACAAAAACCAATTGAACAACCTGATTGAACCGATTCATTTTGATAGCATAATTGAATGCTCATTTAAGACTCTCGAAATACCTTGGACCAGAAGTCGTAACATTTTTTTATTTCTTCGAAATATATGTGTTGGGATGGTCCAAGTTATAAAATATTACGAAAATCAGTTGAATAATCTGATGGAACCGATTTACACCTGTAGTATAATTCAAAGCTCTCGAGATGCCTTAATCTGGAAGTAGTGCAACTTTTACTTCCTTATAAAAGAAGCTTTATAGCGATTATAATTTTTGATTTTGATTTTTTGACATATCTTTTTTCATTTAGAAAATAATATTCAAAAATTTTTCATATTTTTGAGTTAGAATTAAAAATGGGCAATCAATGTACTTAAAATTTTATCAACCTTTAGTAAAACATTCTCATCATGACCGTCGCACGTCGTGATCGATGTTTTGTTCTTAAAGAAGAAACTTAAAGTAATTTTAAGGAATTTGATGGAGTCTTGAAATTATTTCATAGGATTTCGAAATGTAAAGATAATTTTGTAGGCCTTTATAAAAGTAGAAAATTTATTTTCTTGACTTTTTTTCGTATCTTGCATTATTTAGCTTAAAATTTTCATTTTTGCATTTTTGTATAAATTTTATAAATTGCTTGATTTATTGCTGTTTGCAAAATTGTTCACCTTTTTGAGCAAATTTGAGAGGTTTCGAACGGTCAAATAAACGAAATATTTTTGCTAATTCTATTTCACAGAAAGATATTGCTCCAACTACATACACAAATAGAGATTACAGGTTTTTTACATACAGTATGACTTTAATCATAATCAGTTTGTCATGAAGAAAATTTGGTATAAGCAGTCTTTAAATGAATTCCAGAGAGGCGCTGCTAGCTTTCCGGTAAACCGGGTAGGACCAAGCCAATTAAAATGAAAAATGATATGTTGCAGGTCTTGCATTGTGGCATTAATTGAGCCTTAACCTTTTAGCTGAACGGAAATTTCAGTAAAAATCGACCTCTTATGAGATGCAAAATTTATACATAAAATCACTGGATATCTTAGGTAGGGTCCCCGACCTGACTGCTGGTCGATATATCGACCAGCCCCGCAGGCAATGTAAAGTGCAATGTAAAAAATTTGCCTCATTTGTGATGAAGGTTTGAGAGGGTATTTGTATGTATTTTCACGCGCTGAATATGAAACAAATAGTAAACAATACAAAAAGACACCCTTGACCTTAAAAATCGTCAATTCAAGGTCAAATTTTATTTCTAATATAAGCCAAGTTTTTAGAAGGTTTTCGTTTGTAGTTTGATGCGCTGAATATGTGAAAATTAGTAAAACAATTCCCGCAGACACCCTTGACCTTGAAAATCTCTATTTGAAGGTCAAAGATGCTTTGAGAATTTTTTTTCCACTCTTTTCCCCATTATTAGTGCATCAATGACGCTGGAAAGCCATCTCCAACTTTCGCTTATGCAAAAAATGAAATGTGTCCTTGACTGCAGATTTTCAAGGTCAAGGATACCTCAGTGATTTTTTTCAGTATTTTTTTCGTATTCAGTCCATCAAATTACGTATGAAAACACTGAAATCCTCGCTTCTACTAGAAATGAAATTTGACCTCGAAATACCGATTTTCAAGGTCAACAATGTTTCGAGGAATTTTAAAACTATTTTTTACGTGTTCAAAACATCAAATTTTGCCTAAAAACATTAAATATTTTGTGCCTCTTTAGTGGTCGATATATCGACCACCCCCGCAGCTAAAAGGTTAATTGAGCCCTTCATTATAGGACTAAAAAGTATTCAAAAAGTTTGTATATAAAATTCGCTATTGAGGCATTAATTGAGCCCTAAGTGTGCCCTGATTTTTGGCATTTACTTTTATATCATTGCATATTTTGTTTCTGTCAGGTTTACATACCTGAAGTCATTATAATTTTAGGAGCTCCTAAATTTATTGTAGGTACACATCCTGGCAAATTTTGACAAGGAAAGTTAGTAGAAAAGTACGAAGACAAATAAAGATCGCGATGAAATTTTGAAGGGGCAATAATTACCTCATCAGACATAGGGGAGAAGCGGCGAAATTGGCGCACCTAATAGAAAGTGCGAGTTTAAAAAGAAAGTATATGACTAAGAATTATGAAAAAATATTTATTTAATAGCTGGATATCTTTTTTATACTTTCCAATGGATAAAGATTGCATTGAAAATTATTAAAGCAGGTTTTTATTCAGATTTCCGAAGGACTGCACCTGCGTCAATTTACCCGCCATGTCGGGTAAATTGACGCACTAATATTATAATCTTCTCTTGCCACGTAATAGTTATATTTTCATAGATTTAAAACTACATTTCAGTAGCAAAGGTTGATGAAAAGAGGTAGTTATAATTTGAAACTAAATTTGAGATAGTATATCAAGATATGTGAAGTTTTTTATACCTTTATTCACATAAACCAGCCAAAGTTAAAATATATTTTATACTTGTACAATAAAATACTGGCAATTGTGGATATTTAAGTGAATATTCAAATTGAAATCATTTTTATAGACAATTATTTGAATTTGTAATCAGAAGTATATACAATTATTAACTTTAGAAGACTTATAAATAATAGAAACAATCAATCAAAAATACAAATTTTTTACTTACATTCCTTTCACATCTTAAAATCGAGAAAACTTTCAAAACACTGACAGACTGCAAATTAATTATTAAAAATCGCTTTTAAAATGCCTTAATACCTCAAACTTAAAAAAAAATTTAACCACTGATTGTCCAAATGAATATAACCTTACAAAGTCGTTACATCAGTTTTGCGAACCACATTACCTCCCATGTCACAAACAATCTTAAGAAAAAGATTAGCAGAAAAGTCCAGCAACATTCAAATGTATATATCTATATATTAATAATTGTGTATTTACTATCTTCTTTATATTTTCAATCATAAACATCCGAGCACTTGACTTCAGTCACCGGTTTCCAGAAACACAACACGTGTGCCAACTTCGCCTCTGATTTGAATCTCGTATGCGCCAATTTTGCCGCAAGTGTATCGTTCATTAATTAAATACTTTTTACGTAAAATGCTTATTTTTTCATACAAATATCCTATCCTAATCGTAAGATTAAATATCAAAGATTATAAAATCATTGCATAAATCTAATTCACCTTGAATTACTATTATTTAACGATTTAACTCAATGGCTTCGAACATAACCATTATGCCCAAAAACGATTAATCGCAATAAAACTGTATTAAGCAATTAGATTTTTATAATGTTTTCTATCAAATACATATCATACAAGAATGCACACGATAGAACTATTTTTATTTTTTGTTATGTTATCATTTTCTGAAAAATAGGGTGCGCCAATTTAGACGACGCGCCAATTTCGCCGCTTCTCCCCTACTTGTAAAAAAATTGAAAAAAACTGTCTTATTTTTTTTCGAGTTATTCAGCCCCAAAGTTGATAAAAATGAGTGCGTGAAATCGATGAACCAAGTAAATGGCAACGTCGCAAATGAGCAAAAGAGATAGATGATACTGGTGAACAAGCGAGGAACGCGCGCGAGTGAGATTTGTAAACAGAAAATCAACCCAGGATAATTAAGGTGGTTATATCGCGACTCAGTGAGTCATATAAAAGCGTAAAAAATATTCTTGATTTACATCGAATCTTTTGTGTTGTAAAATCCTAAAATTAATTAAGATTGACATTTGTGACCGTTCCGCGATGTAAATGAGAATAATAAATAAATTAATAAAAAGATATCTCTCAACGGTTTGCGTATTCATGACCATATGACTTTCGAAAGGAAAAATGTGGCAACTTCGCACTCTCTCCACTCCTCTAGTTCGCCATGTTCAAGTGCACATGTATAGAAATCTAACGTACTTTACGGTTGTTGTTGTTGTTCGATTAGTTTGTAAAAATGTCGAATGAGGTGAGACACAAAGGTAGATTCATAAAGAAAAAAAAATTAGCAAGGAGAGAAAATGTGTGGAAAGCAAATATTGAGCGAAGTAAGCAAAACTGTGACAAGATTGTTGACAAAAATCGCGCTAAGGCAAGCGCGAGAGCCACGGCCCATCCTACTGGAAACCGCATAGTAAACTAAAAACTAAAATATTGCCTTATAAATGAATGATTAATGTAAAAAGAAGCATTCACTTTGGTGTAATATATCATCTATTGAGTTATTAAATAGTACATTGTACAACAAGGGGGTAAAGTTGATCATTTAAGGCGAGTGCCGTGTTTACATTTCGAGGTGAAGGCGAGCGCGCACGAGGCGAAGCCGAGTGCACAATGCGAGCCGAAGCCAAGAAAAGTAAACATCGCACTCACCTTAAATGATCTTACCCCCGTGTTTTACACGGTACTTTATACAACAAAAGCATGTTTTTCTCGATTTTTCTAAAGTTTGTCATTTAAGCCCTGTGGGCATAAATAGGGAGTGGGGGGTGCTTAAATAAGGTGCTTAATTAAACTTTTAAGCACTGCATCCCTATTTACGCCCTAGGGATTAAATGACAAACTTTATGCCCGCAAAACACGCGTCAAAAAGCGAGAAAAACATGTTTGTGTTGTATAAATAAAATTAAATTTACAGCAAATTTCAGTGTTTTTTGATTTCTCGAACATTAGATAACTTATTTCAAAATCTCTTGTGTATACGACGTATACCTACTCCTAACTGACTACGTATACGTGTACGCTCGAGCATGCGTTGCGACGTTGCCACGTGCTCACTGCGATCTTCTTCGATTATGGCTGCCGATAAAAGTCGACAGAGTTATAATCTTTGGAAAGACAATACAAACTTATTGTACGGTAAAAAATTCTTTCAAAAAGCAGACGAATTTTTCAAGGTTCGCGGCAAATTTTTATAGTTTTTTTAATACGTAGCATGGATTTTGTAAGTATAATGCTCATTTGAAACTTGGGTTCCCTTGTCATTGCCATTGACGGTATAGTAATTCATGACCAAACGGTGAAACTTCAATTAATTATTTCTCTATAACTAGACGGTCAAGCAACCTAAAACTTTCCAGGTGTATTCTAAAATGATTAAAGAAGCTATAATAAATATTTCAGCTGTTTAGCATTGTAACCTCTGGGCTATGTGGGGCCCCTATGGAATGGCAACCAATCTCGCCACCGTGTACGTCACAAGAGCAAAGCTGCCTAAACACAGGCGCGAACGTATGGCGCAAGCGTGCGCCTACCACCCGCGAGTCGCATTCCCCCACGCGCGGCGCGGGATCCACGGTGGGGAGAAGACGCGAAATGCTATAAAAGCGGGATGCGGCCGTGGAAAAGATATTCTGGCGGCTCGCAAGCGAACCGTAAGCAGCCTATGTGGCATTTTAGAACAGGCTGGAAGTTTTCTGCTTTCAGACCAGTTCTAACTTGTCACCTGAGACCTTTTAGGGCAGGTTGGGAGTTTTCTGCTCCCCGCTGAGTTCTAACTGGTTTCACTCTTTAGGTCCGCGGAACAGATTGAGAGGTTTCTCCTCGTATTTCGAGTTCTGCGCTCAAGATTTCCACGATTGTGACGAAAGGATTTCATCAATGAATTATTACATTCATTGATAAATATTTCGAACGATCAATGCTTACGGTCACTGTTGTGAGACTAAACGAAGACGAACCCTTTTCGTACACAAAGGGAACCGATTTCATGTAAGCTTACTCATACCAAATTTATATTATATTGAGTCACGGAAGAGAAAATCATAATAAATGTTTAAACTAGATTAATATTAAGAGATAGGAGATTTAGAGGCTAATTTTTAGAGTAGAGCGATATTTCCTGGGTTTCAAATGTACCACTAAAAATAAAATTATAATCGAGGGTCTGGTTTGTGCGAATAGAGAATAGAACAGACAATAAAAAGCTCACTCGACGAAGATCAGTTCAATTTTAGGAAAGCGAGGGAAACTAGAGAATTATTACTCTCATTACGATTGATTCAGAGCGGCAGACTACGAGTAGGAAAACCAACTTTTATTGCGTTTGTCAACTCAGAAAAAGCATCAGTTAATGGTAGCTGGCCTTATCTCTTTGACATACTAAAGAACAAAGTAATAAAGTCCAAGGACAGGGGAAATATTGGCTCTCTATACCGAGACCAAAAGACAGTGGTAAAAATGCAGGGGTAGCGGTGAGAAGCCAGCATGAGAAAAAGAGCGAATAATTCTGTTTATTACTACTAATTACATCTTTATTATATGGATACTACCAGGGCGGTCAGTGAAACTTTGAGGGTTTAAAATTATATAAATGGTTGTTCGAAGGATTTCTTTAAATTTAACACCAAAGAGTGTTCTTATTCTTTGATACTTTACCAATTATAATAGCTCGGATGTAAAATTACGAAACTGATTTTTATCATTTTCATTCTGATTATTAAAAATAATTTCTTCTACAATGAGAATAAAATATTGTACATGTTATCGCCTGTATTTTACTAAGTAAAACACATGTGGTAAGCATTACATATTTTATTCTTAGAACAAAGATAAGCATCTTGATAGTATCCGATGCCATAATTTTAATTTCCTTTATCTTTCTTTTACAGTTCCGAAAAGCAATTCGGACTGCCATGGTAAACTGCTCACTTGTAAAACAGACTGTTCTAACAAGAGTACATTTTGCTCGAAGCAAAAAACATATGATGTCAGAAGAAACTGTTGCGCTGTAAGTTTGTTCAAAGTATTCATTACGATCATTTATATATTCATATATTAGGATGTTAAATAAGTTCTCGCTGTTTTCCAATAGATGGCATTGCCAGAACTCCGTGTGTGTAGTTTGAGATGGTAACGCATCTATGAAGAAGTACTATAAGCAAGCTTGAAATTCAGTGCATGTCATTCCGCCGAACTGTAAACAACTTTTTTTTCATAGTGTTAAACACGTCGAATTTCGAGCCCAAAAAAGAGTATTTGCGGGAAATTTTACTCGCGCACCGAAAAAGTTTGAAGACGAAGAATTTCAGGCATTACTTGATGAAGACTCATGTCAGACGCTAGCTGAACTTGCAAAATCATTAGGAATTGGTCACGCAACAGTTTTGAAACGTTTCAAAGCATTAGAACTGATCCAAAAGCAAGGCAATTGTGTGCCGTATGAGTTAAAGCCGAGAGACGTCGAACGGCATCTTTACACATGTGAACAGCTGCTTTAACGGCAGAAAAGGAAAGGTTGCTTTGCATCGTATCGTGACTGGCGATGAAAAGTGGATACACTACGATAACCCTAAGCGTAGAAAATCGTGGGATGAGCTTGATCATGCATTGACATTGTCGGCAAAGCCACATATCCATGGTTCTAAGCTTCTGCTCCGCATGTAGTGGGATCAGCTGGGTGTAGTTTATCATGGCTGCTCAATCTAAACGAAACCTTCACGAGAGATCGCTATCCACTACAGTTGATGCTTTTAAGCTGAAGATTGAAGGAAAAACGACCGCTAATTGAGCAAAGACACGACAAAGTGCTTTTACAGCATGACAATGGTTAGTCACATGTTACAAAACAGGTGAAAATCTACTTGGAAACGCTTAAATGGGAAGGCCTCGCAGATATGGATGGTACCGGGGAAATCAAATACCCAGGGCGGACAAAAAACTAGCTAGTTGAAGGAACCCGGAATACTAAACCAAAATGGATTTTTGTAGTACAAACAATATACCCCAAGAGAGCACCAATCTCTCCATCGGTTCCGACTGGGTGAAAGCCCCAGTGGTCGGTACAGGTCCCATGGATTCTGGAGGGAACCAATCAAATAACACTAACAGGATTAAGGTCCCTGAAGCTGGAATTACAACATTGTTATATCAAAACAGGAAGTACTTCAGAATTTAGTGCTTATTTAGTGCTAATTTGTGCCGCATAAAATTAATTTTGTGCTAATTAAGTGCTCTCGATTCACTCTATATACATAAACCTAGCATTTTTATTTTTTTTAAAAGCGTAGGAGTGGTAGCTTCCGCTGAAGCTACAACTCCACTATGTAAAAAATAATCACATTGAATTATGCTTCATACAGGAATTTTGTGCTAATTTAGTTCTCTCGATTCACTCTATTTACACAAACCTAGCATTTTTATTTTTTTAAAAAAAACGTAAAAGTGCTAGCTACCGCTGAAGCTACAACTTCACTATGTAAAAGAAAATCACATTGAATTATGCTTTATACAGGAATTTTGCGCTAATTAAGATGTCTGTGAAGTTGCCTCCACACTGTTAACATTTTTCTAAATTTTATGAGATTTCTGACTTCACTTGCAATAGTTCTAGAGTTCCTGATAGGTTTTAGAAATAGTTCTGGCCTTTTAATGCATACAAAATGCGATATTCAAAATGCGGATCTAACTTCACCCATCTCAACACTATCGGAAAAACATATTTTTTTCTTGAGTTCTGGGAAGATTTAGCATAGTTCTAGAGTTCCTGACAGTTTTTAGAAATAGTTCCGGTAAATTATGAAAAATATGACTACTCAAAATTTCCATAATTCTTTTGAAAATCTCATTTTAGAGAGTTCTAAGAGTTCTGTTTAGAGTTCTGGAATCTACTCAAGTAGTTCTATAAACAAGTCCAATTATACTTAGTTCTAAAATTAATATTCAAAAAACTATGGTACTTAAAAGTTTCCAAATAATTTTTGAAAATCTCATTTTTGAGAGTTCCAAGAGTTCTGATTAGAGTTATGGATTCTACTCAAATTGTTCTGCGAATAAATTCAGATACTCTTTGCTCTAAAAATCAAAATTCAAAAAGCTGTAGTACTTCAAAGTTTTCAAACAATTTTGGAAAATCTCATTATTGAGACTTCCAAGAGTTCTGTTTAGATTTCTGGATTCAACTCAAACAGTTTTTTGAATTTTAATTTTAGAACAAAATTTATTGGAACTTATTTGTAGAACTATTTGAATAGAATCCAGAACTCTTAACAGAACTCTTTGAACTCTTAAAAATGAGATTTTGAAATTTGTTGGAAAACTTTGAATAACCATAGTTTTTTGTATTTTAATTTTAGGACAAAATTTATTTAGACATATTTGTATAAGTATCACGCAAAAAAGAAAATGCTGGTGATCAGTAATCGATTGCTGATTAGCGGTACGCCGGTCGGTCAGCAACGGCAGTTTCTGCTGAGCAGCATTTGTGTACTGTCGTTTAGTACGCGCACATACTGAATGCCAGTGCTAAGCCTAACAGCATCACTACTCACTACGAGTCAGTAAGAAAATGCTGCTCAGCAGCGACTCGCATTCTGAGGTGCAGAAAGGCGATACCTAATATTATCAACTACGATTCACTGACCCGCAGTACGCGTTATAACTAAACCAAGGAATCTGACTTCCACTTTTTCAGTCAATCGGTCACTGAATATATGAAACAAAGTACTCAGGGACAGTATTTCTTATTTCGCGATACTCGAGTGCTGCGTTACGACGAGCGAGTTGCTGCAAAGCAGCATTCAGCTTGCTGTATTTTAGAAATATAAAAAACTTCTAATTAGAATTGAAGTTACTCTACATCAGCATTTTCCTTTGCGAAAGCAAAATTTAGCATTTAAGTTTCTGCTGAGCAGCACGAAAATGCTGATTATAAGCATTTACTTTTTTGCGTGTATTTGAGAAGAATCCAGAACTCTAAACAGAATTCTTGGAACTCCCAGAACTGAAATTTTTAAAAATTATTTGAAAACTGAAGTACCATAGTTTTTTCATTTTTGATTTTAGAACTAAATGTATCTGGACTTATTTGTAGAACTATTTGAGAAGAATCCTAAACTCTTAACAGAACTCTTGTATCTCTCAAAAATGAGATTTTCAAAAAAATTGTGGACATTTTGAGTAGCCATATTTTCCATAATTTACCGGAAATCATAATTAGCGCGAAATTTTTGTATAAAGCATGATTCAATGTAATTTTTTTTTACATAGTGGAGTTGTAGCTTTAGCGGAAGCTAGCACTCCTACGCTTTTAAAAAAAAATAAAAGTGTTAGGTTTGTGTACATAGAGTGAATCGAGAACACTTAATTAGCACAACATTCCTGTATAAAGCATAATTCAATGTGATTATTTTTTACATAGTAGAGTCGTAGCTTCAGCGGAAGCTAGCACTACTACGCTTTAAAAAAAAAAAAAAAAATGCTAGGTTTATGTATTGGATCTATAACTTATTCGTGTGGTTTGCTAAAAGATGGCGTAACTTGATTATTATTCCATCGTTCCAATATTCCGAACATGCGTTGGAAAGCTACTGTCATTGTGCGTCTTTTTCAGTATATGTCATTCATTTGAAGCGTAAACTACAATAATTTTTTTTTCACTCAAATATGTCGAACTTTGTGCCTAAAAAAGTGTTTTGCGGGGAGTTCTTCTTCATTACTTTAATATGAAGAAAACTGCTGCCGAAAGTCATCGTATTTTGGTGGAAGTTTATGGTGAACATGCTCTAACTGAGCGAACGTGCCAAAAGTGGTTTTGCATGTCCATAATGCTGCTGGAACGACACAAAAAGAAGTCATTTTTGCATCGGATTGTTACTGGTGATGGAAAATGGATCCATTACGACAACCCCAAGTGCAAAAAATCATGTGAAACCCGGCCAACCAGGCAAATCAACGGCAAAGCCGAATATCCATGGCGCGAAGGTAATGTTCTGTATTTGGTGGGATCAGAAGGGTGTGCTGTATTATGAGCTGCTAAAACCGGGTGAAACCATCAATGGAGAACGCTACCGAACACAATTAATCCGTTTGAAGAGAGTAATAGGCGAAAAACGCCCGGAATATGCGACCAGACGCGAGCCAATAATTTTCCATCATGGCAACGCTCGGCCCCATGTTGCTATTCCGGTTAAGAACTATTTGGAAAACAGTGGATGAGAAGTTTTACCCCACCCGCCTTATAGCCCAGACCTTGCCCCTTCTGACTACCATTTGTTCCGGTCGATGCAGAACGCCCTCACTGGAATACGGTTCACATCAGAACGGGGTATCAAAAATTGGCTTGATTCATTCTTGGCCGCCAAGCCGGCGCAGTTTTTTTGGGATGGAATCTACAAATTGCCAGAAAGATGGGAAAAAGTCATAGCTTTAGATGGGCAATACTTTGAATAATACTATTGTACACTTGTTGTAGCGGGAATAATCCCAATGCACCTACTTGTAAGGGAGAGGAAGGAGATTCACGTCGGGATGTCCTATGCGGACAAATAAACCCAAAAAGAAGAAGCCAGGGAAAATAGCCCCGTCTGCACATACTGCGATGCACCGGAAGAAGACACATATCATTTTTTCTTTATCTGTGACCAATGGCAAGAGGAGAAAAAACGGCTGGAAGAAAAAACAGGACGGATAACGCCGGAAAACCTTATACAGACGATGCTACTCAACGAAGAGTATTGGGAAGAAGTAGTACACCAATGACCCCACGATAGAAAGAAAATAAATGATTGACGATACCACCGTGGTAAAAGGAACGGCACCCCCTGAAGTAATGCGGAAGCGGTTTCCGGGGGGATTTTTTGCCAAGAAGAAGAGGGGAGACGGGTTTTAATGGGTAGGGTCGGCCGGTTTTCTCTATCGTTACCGGATGAGTCCCACACTCAGTGCATATTCACCAGATATTGCCTCTTCCGATTATCACTTATTCCAATCAAAGACACATGGTCTGGCTGAGCATCAGCAATTCCATTCTTATGACGATGCCAAAAAATGGGTCGACTTTTGGATAGCCTCAATAATCATGTCGTTTTTCTGATGTGGAATTCGTATGCTGCAAGAAAGATGGAAGTAAGTAGTGGCTATCGATGGACAATACATTCAGTGACATGTTTATGACTATTTTCTTAAAATGAAGCATCAGTTTTTCATGAGAAAAACAGCGAGAACTTATTCAACATCCCAATAGGATGATTTCCTATTCTTATGAATACTTTTATTTTTATAGCTTTGGAAACACTACTGTAGCTGCTCAAGTAAGGAAACGTGTATGACCGGGACTGGTTATGTTACATGCTGCAAGTCCTGCAAGCCACATGAACAGATTTTTGTAGCTCACCTCTTCAGTAAAATACGTTTAGATTCGGGATAGAGTGGTAAAAATGCAGAAAGTCTAAAATTAATGAAGCTATCTAGAACAGTGATGTTCAGTAATTGAAATTTATATCAATTTAAAAATTGTTCCAATTATGCGAAATTGGATTAACAATATTTAATTTGAGTATTTCACACACAGGCAGAGTTTTTTGTCATCAAACCTTATTAGCATTATTTCAAATAGAACTTTCAAATGTTCAACAATGAAATAATGTTTTTGATGTACTTTGTCTCAATAGAATTTTGGTTATTCGAACAAAATGTTTTTCTGGGGAAAAAAAAAATTTCCACCATCGGGTTATAAAGTGCATGTTATTGCCCCCTGCGAGGCAAAAAAATCCATTTTTTGACCCCCCAGTAGGAAAAAAAACGTGTGCAAGACGGGAAAAACTTTTATTTTACTCGTATGTTTATTGCCCTCACCAAGTTTGTACAAACTTCACATTCACAAAATAAACTTTTTTTCTTTGGATGCACAATATACTACTTTTTCACTACTGCAGGTTGGGATTAGTTTAATCACTGTACTATTCAACAAATAGTTATTCTATTTCGACAAAAAAAATTGTTCAGAATTAAAGGTTGTTGCAGAATGTATTTTTGAAGGGTTCAAAATATAAGATTTGGCGTACATGATTTC
This sequence comes from Diplolepis rosae, assembly GCA_030998225.1. Classification (NCBI taxonomy): domain Eukaryota; kingdom Metazoa; phylum Arthropoda; class Insecta; order Hymenoptera; family Diplolepididae; genus Diplolepis; species Diplolepis rosae. Next base: position 19,830,026 of record JAPYXD010000701.1, on the reverse strand, counting down.
GAAATTCGCTCAATTTTAAAAATACAAAACAATCAATTGTTCTTCGATGTACATGGTAATATATAAATATTGAGAAGTAGATATCGACCTGGCGGATATGTAATGTCCACTGAGAAATGACGGAAGTCCTGAAAACTTTCCCTAACTGCGGCTGTGACGTTACCGAAACGACGTCATTTTATCTGTAGTCAAGAAAAGTTTCTATGGGACTGCCGCCCATGTCGTAAGACTTGAAAGAGCTTGTAGGTTTTTTGGTATGTGGTACAATGGGAACCTACTTCCCAAGTCAACGAGTCAATAAAAATCACTGATGAACAATACATGTAAAAACTTTATTTAATCAGTAACTCTGTGACGGATCTAGTCCGTCATGTCGACGGAACGACCGGCTGCCAACTAGTTATATTATGGCCGCCGCTGCGGCATAGGACACAATACGCAAAGCGGCAATAAGTTATATGAAGAGAGAGCAAGCATATTCATATTTTAAAATGGTTAAACGACAATTACAATGTAAGTTCTCGGTGCCAACATTTAGTGTAAAAGTATATGAAAACATGTCATTCGCAAAAAGAGATCTGAAAATAAACGCTAACACGTGCTTCCTATTTAGTAACATAAAATAACAGGGTCATACCATCTGTAGATATTTTAGTTAGAAGTTTCGCGTTAAAAGAGCAAATACATAAGTTGAGAGACAGCGATTTTGGTTTAATGCAGACGAATACAGCATAACATATTGACAATAATTTCGATTACCGTAACATGATAGATATCCCGTACCTCACCTTCATGACTTCTCATCAATGTTGCGAGATAAGCGAGTATTCACCAAGTTAGATCTTCACATGGCATATCACCAGATATGCAAGAACGACAAGCGTTTGATTCCGTGGAATTCCAAAGCCGAATCCGCTTTTGAGCGGATTAAATCTGATTTGGCCAACGCAACTCTATTATCTCATCCGGCCTGCGACGACCCAACGCGTTTTGTCAGCGACGCCTCCAATTTTGGCATGGGCACGTCCCTCGAACAGTAGCTCGACAATGCATGGAAGCCTTTGGCGTTTTTCTCGCGTAAATTCTCTCCGGCACAACAAGCTTACAACGCTTATGACCGTAAACTCACTGCCGTTTACAAGGCTATACGCCACTTCAGGTACTTCCTCGAGGGGCAAGTATTTACCATCGTCACCGACCACAAGCCGCTAATTTACGTGTTTTCTCAAAAAAATGAAAAAATCCATCAACGTCAACAACGCCAAATCGCGTTCATTTCTCAATTCACTACCGATATTAAATTTCAACCAGGTAGCGACAACATTATTGCTGATTCACTCTCTCGGGTCGACAGCGTGCGCGTGCCCACAGAGTTTAGCTTATTAGAACTCGCGCAAGCTCAGACCAATGACGACGAGCTCAAATCTCTAGACACCGATGCTAAGTGCTCGATAAATATCCGTAAGATCCAATGGGGACCCGAACATAGTTCGGTTTACTGTGACCTTAACAGCGAAACACTTCGCCCCGTAATTCCATCTCCACTCAGGGAACGAGTATTTAATCTTTTCCACAGTCCAGCTCATCCGAGCGCCAAAGTTACGGATCGTGTTATCCGTAAACGTTACGTATGGCCATCGATGCGTCGCGATATCTCCGACTGGTGTAAAGCATGTCATGAATGCCAACAGTCGAAAATTTCGCGGCACAATCGTTTCTTGCCATCGGACTTCACAGCTCCGGATGGACGTTTTCGCCATGTCCACATGGAAATTGTTGGTCTGCTTCCCATTAGCAACGGTTTTAAATACTGCCTCACTATCATCGATCGTTTTTCACGATGACCTGAGGCAGTCCCACTTACCAATATCGAAGCTCCAACCGTTTGCAGAGCCTTCGTTGATCAGTGGATTACTCGATACAGCGCCCCTGAAACATTAACAACCGATCAGGGCAGCCAGTTCGAATCTCAATTGTTCTTAGCGCTATTGCAACTCATCGGTTTCAATCGTATTCGTGCTACCGCTTATCATCCTGCTTCCAACAGCATGATTGAGCGGTGGCATCGCTCGCTTAAAGCAGCCATTATGTGCCATTTTAACCAGGAGTGGACACGTTCCTTATCAACTGTATTGCTCGAACTCCGAACCAACGTTTTAGACATCGGCGCATCTCCGGCAAAGTTTGTTTTTGGCACAACTCTTCGGATTCCTGGATAATTTGTCCTCCCCGAGGATGTCTCGCCGGATCGGCATATTTTTCTCGGGGAATTTCGCGAACGCATGCGCCTCGTCAAGCCAGTTCCTGTCGCACATAAGTACAAACGCAGAGCTTTTGTTTTTAAATATTTAAACAGCTGTTCTCATTCTTTTCTTCGCGATCACGCTAGAAAAGCTTTAGAACGTCCTTATACAGGTCCACACAAAATATTGAATCGTATTTCGGATAGAGTTTACGAAATAGAAATTAACGGCGTCTCTCGCCACGTATCTATCGAAAATATTAAACCTGCTTATTTTTTGCGCGACGACATTAATCACCTCGAGCTGCCTGCCAACAGCGGAAACCATTCTTTGAATACAGAACATAAGCCGAAAACTTATACTCGAAAAATGTAAGCACCGCCTAACTTCAATTTCGATCGATGGCATCAGCCTCCTGTCGGGGGACCTCAAGGGAACTCTAGGCCGGATTAAACGTCTGTAATCCTCGGCACTACTCTTCCTTTTCTCGTCTCCTGATTTGGGACCTGGCTGCCATTCTTCGTGATTCATGTTGGCCAATATCAACGTCATATTTTCTAAATGTGCTACGATAATATTTGTAACGATTGCCTCTTGTCATTTGATGGCACTACAGTAATGCACCGGATTTTATAACCATGTCTAAAACTTGGCCAGTTTCTTAAATGCTTTGTCGCCGTCCTTTTCAATATGATCTCTCACTTAATGGTTATTGTTAGTACATTAATTCATAACTCTACGTCAATAAAAAGTGCTGTTCAAAACGTTGAGCTGTCAGCAAGTAATGTATCCAAATTTTTTTTTTTTCCTCAAAATCATGTTTCCGCAAACTTATGTGAAAAATTATTACCAACCTATGTATAAAAAAATGTATTTTAAACGCAACACACTCAAATATCTGTATTCCGCTTTAATTTTTTGCACAACAAATTAATTTTACCGACCGCTCTCACTCAGAGGGGAGTACTATAGGGAACGACCATTAGTTATTTTGACTTCTGACTTCACAATCTTAAACTTTCTTCATAGTCTATGCCCCAAGGGCGGCCATGCTTTGGCGTCAATTGGCAGCGGGTCGTTCCCAGGACGTGACGCAATGTCTAGTCTGTCATAGACTAATTGTTGTTAAATAAAGAGTTTATTTTAAACCTTTAAAACAGTGACTAGTTATTTCTGGCTGACTTGGGAAAGTAGGTTCCCTAGATAAATATACCAAAAAACCTACAAGCTAAAAAACTGCAGGGCCCCCTAGCCTCATCCTGTCAGGCTTGTTTGAAGCCAGGAAAATGCGCTCAAATCAGACAGGCAATCACAATCGACTGCAAAATACCAGCATTTGTACAATGTTGAGTGTACAACAGGCCCAACCTTCTTCCGACTGTGGAAAAAGTAATTTCCCGACAGTGGATGTACAAAGTCTATCCAATGTCTAATTGACTCTGATAACTAACGCTGTAACATAGCAGTGTTTGTACAAAGTTTATTCGACACTGATAGTCTTCTTTAACGTACGTCTTTATCCGTAAAACATGGATTTAATAATAAAAGTATATAACCAGTATTTTAGAAATGTTGACAGTCAACGTTGAAAATAAGTTGGTTACCAGTATTGGTAGAACGTTAGAAAGCGGTGCTGTACCAACGCAGTACATCGTTATCATTTCGACTGTCCGCCGACAGTCGGAAGTTGGTATCCAGCGTTGGATCGATGTTGGTCCAATTGTTACTTTCTGCTTGGGATATTCTCGAGAGTGAACTCATGAGTCACTCTTCAGCACTTTTTGCGAATACTCCCCAACTTCTATACAGGGTCGACGTCTTCCAGGTTGCTTGTCTCTTTGGCTCATGTAAAGGTCTGACTACACCGAAAAAAATCTCTTTCGAATTTCGTATGAGGTGCCGTTACAATTTTCGTAAGCGACTTTTTATGTGATATTTGTATAAAAGATTTACCATTTTTGGATAAAATCATACAATTATAGTATGGCAGTGTTGTATCCCAAAATAGTAAATGCGTATACGAAATTCGCAAAAATTGCGTATACTATAAGCGCAACTTCAGTGTCTTAGTAAGAAAGCACCACTTTGCTTGCAAAAAACGCACGGCACCTATACTCTCTCGGTATGGCTAAGTTGGTTTCACAATGCATTGCAATACACTGAAGTTGCTGAATCTAATGTATTACAATACATTGTCAAACCAACTTGGCCATACCGATAGAGTATGGGTGCCGTGCGTTTTTCGCAAGCAGAGTGGTGTGCTTTATTCTTATGACTCAGGAACGAATTTGGTATATCGGCTATGCTATTTTGGCATCCTGATGTCCATACGAAATTCGCTTAAATTTGTGCAACAAAAATAAAACGAATGTGTTGCGATTTTAGTAAATTCGGAAGAGATTTTTTTCGGTGTAGTAAAAAAGTAACAGTGAGCGAAAAACAGTGGTATGGAAAAAAATGCCGTTTTTCCATACCATCGTGTATCGCTTACTCTTATTTTCGTATATTCACACCTCTTGATGAGCGGAAAAAACGGACAACCTAGAAGTCGTCGGCCCTGCTTCTATATGCATAATAAGAAATGGCTTGCTGAGTTACTCCGAATGTATCAGCATGTTCCACTTGAGTTTGGCAAGGACGCTTGTTCAAAATTGGCTCCAATACCTCGCCTTCCACTCTTTTTAGTTCACCAGAGTGTTCATTATCCTGAAGTTTAAAATTTCCCTTTCGGAACTGCTGGAACCACTTTGTAAAGGTGCTGTACAAGTCAGCATTTCCACCCAAAGCAGAAAAAATGATTCCTTTCGCCTCAGTCGCGTTAAAAAAAAAATAAGATGTGCAATAAAAGGTAGGAGCTGAAAATTAATTTTCTCAGATAGCACAACTTATTCTCTGAACATTGACCGAAAATTTCGATGCAAGGTTCGAAATTTTTTATTTTCATGTATGGACATTTTCCTACTTGCAAGAAGCTTGCTCGAATAAAACAATGCAAGATTTCGTACCTTGCATCGCAAACTCCAAACGAGTTTCAGAAAACAACCAGTGTTATCTGAATGTGCACCTGATACTTGCAGATAGAAGAAAACCGGAACGCTGATTTGCGGACTGTTCGAGCATAATCTTCATATAATCGGACAGTCAGTGAAGCGTTAAATTGTAAACCTGGGCCGTATAACATATAAGAGATGTAACATAATTAATAAAAAGTTTAGTTCCAGCAAAGATGTAACAATAGATGTGAAATATACGTAAGAGCGCTGGAACGTATTTTTTTTAGAAATAATAGTGAATCCCGAGTAAAAATTTTTCTTTTTTATTTTCACTTAAATGTTTTTATTGCTTAGTTATAAAAAGATTGCTGAAATGACGCCATAGCCTAAAAAAGAAACGCGCGGGATCGTGAACAGTTCAGAGGCAAAGTTCACGTCAAAGTGGCTTTGGATCAACAAACTCGGCACGCATGCCACCAGAAACCAACCATAGCAATAGCAAACAGCCAATGTCAAGCAAAACAGCCCACGAAAAGTCACGAACAAAAGCTACGCTGCATCCGAAACAAAACATGCATACGGATAGCTAACCCAGAGGCGCAAAAACACCACGTCGCAAGAAGAACTCTGCAAAAGACAAAACCGCACCGCCATCTTGAGATGGTAAAACTATAAAGTCAAAAGGATGAAGTACGACGTGTCTCATTTTTGAAACTGAGCGAGATATAACCGTTTTCAAGACATATTCAATACATGATTGAGACGAAATTTCCTTTTTTCTTTTTCTCTTATTATTCATTTTCGCTTTTAGAGGTGTAATTTATTACAGCGAGCAAACAAACCGCTCAGTGATGACGCTACTGCCTGATGCGGTGCGGCGACGCTCAACTGATCTTGTAACGATTCCCACTTCACCCCGAAACCTACGGCTTCATAGCGTAGCTTATTCCTTAAAATCGGATTCTGTAAAATCAGCTTTCCGATGTACTTAGAGTCTACTTACTTTTGTAGCAGAAAAATTAAGACCATTTCTTAAAATATGTAAACTAAACGTTATAGAACCTTTTGAAATAACATTTTTTAAGAACATAGTTTTGAACACTAGTATTCCTACTCTAACCAACCGTAGGGATTCAACAGATACGAACGGAATAAAAGGAGTAAATATCAGGAATTGAAAGCATGTCAACATTAAGAGCCCTGCTGCATTTATTCCAAAATATGACAAAGACTTCAAAATTCAATACAAAAAGAGACGCGGCATAGGTGAGCTTGCAGCATGTTACATAACCCAATCCGAATATTTCTGTTAACAGAAATTTGATAGGAAAGTAAGGAACACATCATAATTTTTTGTTTCATATAGCTTGAAATTAATCAAATTTAAAAATTAATTTCGTTAGAAGTGATTTTAAACGCTTTAGTTGGAACAGTACTCTACTGATGTTTTCATTTTTAATTATTCTATAAACGTAGTAATCATTTGAATAGTTATTTTATTTTATATTGATAATAATTTTTTATATATTTTTGTTCGTTTCACATTCCATCCCTTTTTGGGCCTAATATTCACTGAAATTGTATACCCTTTAAATTTGAATAAGTAACAAATTACTAACTAAAATAGTGGAAAATTGTCGACTCATTACTTAACTTTACATTCCTGCTGACAATTAGTACTTTTCTATTCATTCAGATTTAGAGAGTAACTCTAATATTAACTTTTTCAGCCACAGGTGATTGTTTCAGGGAGTCCAAATTGGAAGATTGTATTATAGACGATAGCAATCAATTTAAAAAAACCGTAAGTTTGTTAAAATTGCTCATATTTGTTTGATGAAAAATTCCTCCATATTTGTGTCCAGGTGTTCAGTTTTTCTGATAATTTGTCAATAAGCTTAAGCAGTTTAAATGATTTGAAAGCTTGGAAAATGATACAAATATATTTGAACATAGGTCCAATGAACGTCCTTAGATCCTAGCGACGAGGAATTATTTCCTTATTTTCTCACACAGTTCGTTTTCATAGAATCACTTGAAAAATTGAGATATCCGAATACAGATATGGGAGCATGTCAAATATTAGGTCTACAAATTAATTCGGTGCTTTTACTTTGATGTCCTGTAACCTTGGGTCAAACTTGAATTTTTTCTCGCCCTATGATGGTTTGAAATATTGAACTTTAAGCTTCAAAACACACTATAATAAGTGGTGGCCTTGTGGACATAACCTCAAAGATTATTAGTAAGTACAATGGCGTCCGACAAAGAACATTTGAACCGCTGCATTCTTTTTGCATTCCATTTGAAAAAGAAGGTATTTGAGGCAACCAAAATGGAGAAAAATCCTACCTAAAGGGAAGAAGAACTTGCACACGCTCTCAGAGTTAGTCGGCAAGCAATTTCCTATCGCTTGCATCAGCTAGAAAGGATTCAAAATGACGTCCGATGGGTTTTACAAGTGCTAAGCTCGGAAAACAAGGCGAGGCGTACGACACGGCACTGTTTCTGTTATCTCGCCTTAAAGTGAAGCTTCTGTTCGAAATTGTGACGGCGTGAAAAGTTGGCGTTGTACGACAAGCCTAAAAGAAAAAATCTTGGGTTTACCGTGGTCAACCATGAACAGCCACAGTCAAAGCCAATTTTCATTCCAAACAGGTTATTCTGTGCATTTGATGGGACATTAAAGGAACACTCTATTATGAGTAGATTCCTGTCTGAATTTACTATGTCGGAGATGAGAGAGGCAATGATGAAAGATCCGTTATGGGTTTTGATGTAGTCATCGATATGATTGCCCTATGAATTGCCGCACATCAATTCCTACGCGATTTCCTATGACAAGACATCCCATCTCAAATCCTGCGTGAATAACTATATCAGTTCTTTCTACTCCATATATCCTACGTCCCGTTCCTATGTATATAACGGAACTTAGAAAGAACTGTTATAGTTATTCACGCACGATTTGAGATGGGATGACTTGTCATAGGGAATCGCGTAAGAATTGATATGCGACAATTCATAGGGCAATCATATCGGCGACTACATCGAAAACCATAACGGATCCTCCATCATTGCCTCTCTCATCTCCGACATGGTAAATTCGGACAGGAACCTACATAGGTTCCTATATAGGGATTTTCAGTTGGATAACTCAAGCGTCAAGCGTATCAATGCCGAAATTGAAGAGAAAAGACCGTTTACCCAAAGTGAGGCTAGGCAAGTGATTATGTTCCATGTTGATGCAAAGCTGCACACCGCGAGATCGACAAAAAGCATTATAAATTCAATGGGCTGGGAAGTTCTTCCTCACGCGACTTATTCACTAAACATGGCTCCTTCAGACTACCACCTGTTCAAAACCCTTCAGCATTATCTTTCGCATACGCACTTTAAGTCCGTGTAGAAGGTCGAAGAAAGCATCGCAGAATTCATCCACTCAAAACCACTATCATTTTACAGAGAAGGAATTTGCAAACTAGCTGAAGGATGGAAGAATTATGTGGAAAGCGGCGATGATTACTTCTACGATTAGATAGTCATTTGCTTATTTTATATTAAACTTTGGAATTGGACAAACAAGCCACCAAATTGATTTGTAGACCTTATAATGCAGATGTCACTCCTTATTCTTAAATTATATTTTTATGTGCCTCCGGCGCGTAAACTCGTTTTTACGCTACCGTTGAGAGTAGCGTCATATTGTATATTACGATACAGAGGAATGTAATGCAACAATTTAATTGCGCATGTGCCTATAACCATACAGCGGAGCGTAATCTTCTTCTTATTATTCTTCGTACAGCGTTGGCACCGTACTGTCAAAGCCTTGTACATTTGAACTGCGCATGCTCTATTACAATACGCTACAACTACACAAGATCGAGAAAATGAAAACGGCCGGAACTAGTCGCGAAATATCAAGTGCAATGGACGAGAATCATGATGAATACTAAATTAGATTCGAGTGTACGCATAAAAACTCGTATACGCACCGAAGTCACATAAAATAGAATATGTGCCAATGCACACAATTCGGCACATAAGGGGGCGTTCACATAATACGTCACACAGTTTATGGGGGGGGGTCTGCAAATTGTGACGTAGTGTGACATGTTGGGAGGGGGGCCTGCCCTCTGCGTTACGTCACACATTAAATGTGTACCCAAGAAATGTGAAAAAAAGTTCTGAAAAGATTATCTACAATAATATTTAATAGCTTCTTTTTTTACTGGATTTTGTACGCATTAACGAAAAATGTTTTATAAAATTAAGAGGTGTGACGTGACATCGAAGGGGGGAGGGGGTGAGGTTTGCGACCATGTGTGACATGGGGGGACGGGGGATAAAAAATAGCTAAAAATCGCGTGACGTATTATGGGAACGCCCCCTAATTATTATATTATTTAATTGAAAGAGGCTAACGGTTGTGGCAAACCGCCTTGAACAGGATTATACAGGAAAAAAATACATTAAAATACACTGTATACTAGGGTGCCCATTAAAAAATAAAACTCTTGATTTTTTAATATGCGAGAGTAAAATTCCATTCATTTCTATGAAAATAAAGTAGTCCTCTATTTTTTTTAGATTTCATAAAAAAGATTTAGGTCATGACAAATTTTTTTGGCTCAGAAATTGATGTACTTAACTTTTTTAATTCTTCTACTAATAATTATTACAAATGAAAATTTTTTCTTCACCTAAAAAAATATATCCTAAATTTTACGAAAAAAAAAATGAATTTCAAACTATTTAGTTGAGTTCGGAATTTTTGCCATTGAGCACGCCTAGGGCGCGCGATTTGATCGTCGCGCTTCGCGCTCCGAAATGCTCGATCGTCGCGCTCGGTCTTGTGCTCTTCACATACATTCAAGTTTATTTATTATAATTTGATACTGAAGCTCAAACCAATTTTATAATAATATTACAGATGATGTGAATTACACATTTTCTCAAAGTCACTCAATTTCTTTTTGAATTTAAGTGAAACTGGAAATTCAATTTACTTAAGGCTCTATCAGCCTTAAGGAAGACATTCTCGTCATGGCGCTCGCGCTTCGCGCTCGATTTTCTGCATACATTTCAGTAACTTTTTAATAAATTACATGATTAAAATAATTTATTTTCTTTCAAATCTCTCAAAAAGGAAAAACAATCGTAGACTTTATTTGAGGAAACGATTTTGCAGAACAACGCTTATTTCGTATCTCACATATTTTGGTGAAAAAAATCGAATTTTTTTAATATTAAAAATCAAAACATAAAATATAAATCCTGTCCCGAAATGTCTTAATGAAAATTTGTAGACCTCATTTAGGCAAACAATTTTCCATATAAAGGTTTTTTTTTATCTCACATATTTTGTCTAAAAAATGAAATTTTTGAATTTTAATCGTATTTTTTGGAATTGAAACGAAAAATATATGTTCAATCAGAAACTGCGTGACACAAAATTTGTAGATCTTTTTGAAACGACAAACTTTGTATTCTTACGTTTTTTTCGTATTTCAAATATTATTGTTAAAAAATTGAATTTTGGATTTTCAATAGTTTTTTTTTAATTAAAAAGAAAAATATGCATCTTACGAAAAAATGTTACAATTCAAATTTGTAGGTCTTTATTTATTTAATAATATTGTATCATAACGTTTTTTCGTATCTCGTATAATTTAACTGGAAAATGGAATTTTGATATTGACTTTTTTCGAATTTGAATATGCTGTAACATTTCTAATTTTGATTTAATCAAAAAATGTTATCAGGATAATTTGTAGAGATTTATGAGCACTATCAAAAACCAGTATTGAAATTATTGATTTTTTCAAAAAATTATTTTCAAAAACACAAAAGTAGTGCTCAATCCCTCAATTTGATTGGATGTGGCTGATTAACGAACTTGTCTTTACTTTTTCGGCTCCGATAAAGTGTGCCAAAGCTCAATTCAATCTGATAATTCTATCGAGAGTTATGCCGCACACGACCTACAGACAGACAGACAGTCAGACACTTTCGTAAAAACCGTTTTTTCTGACTCAGGGGGTCTCAAAACGTAAAGATTTGATGAAAATTTCGAAAGTCATTTTTCACATAAAACCAATACCTTCTCATCCATGATGAGAATGTAAAAATTAATATTGAGGTCCATTATTGCCCCTTATTGCATCCGGTCCCTCAATTGTAATTGAATCATATATTTATGTATTCTTACTCCAATAATGGACTTGGATATTAATTTTTTACATTCTCATCATGGATGAGAAGATATTGGTTTTATGTGAAAAATGACTTTTGAAATTTTCATCAAATCTTTACGTTTTGAGACCCCCTGAGTCATAAAAAAGGGTTTTTACGAAAGTGTCTGTCTGTCTGTCTGTCTGTAGTAGGTCGTGTGCGGCATAACTCTCGATAGAATTATCAGATTGAATTGAGCTTTGGTACACTTTATCGGAGCCGACAAAGTAAGGACAAGTTCGTTAACCAGCCACATCCAATCAAAATTGAGGGGTTGAGCACCACTTTTGTGTTTTTGAAAATAATTTTTTGTAAAAATAAAAAATTTCAATACTGGTTTTAGATAGTGCTCATAAATCTCTAAAAATTATCCCGATAACATTTTTTGATTAAATCAAAATTAAAAATATTACAGCATATTCAAATTCGAAAAAAGTCAATATCAAAATTCCATTTTCCAGTTAAATTATACGAGATACGAAAAAACGTTATGATACAATATTATTGAATAAATAAAGTCCTACAAATTTGAATTGTAACATTTTTTCATAAGATGCATATTTTTCTTTTTAATTAAAAAAAAAACTATTGAAAATCCAAAATTCAATTTTTTAACAATAATATGTAAAATAAGAAAAAACCGTAAGAATACAAAGTTGTTAGTTTCAAAAAGATCTACAAGTTTTGTCTCACACAGTTTCTGATAAAACATATATTTTTCGTTTCAATTCCAAACAATACGATTAAAATTCAAAAATTCCATTTTTTAGACAAAATATGTGAGATTCAAAAAAAACTTTGAGATGAAAATTGTTTGGCTAAATAAGGTCTACACATTCTTATCGATAAATTTCTCGACAGGATGTATATTTTATGTTTTGATTTTTAATATTGAAAAAATTCAATTTTTTTCACCAAAATATGTGAGATACGAAATAAGCGTTGTTCTGCAAAATCGTTTCCTTAAATAAAGTCTACGATTGTTTTTCCTTTTTGAGATATTTGGAAGAAAATAAATTATTTTAATCATGTAATTTATTAAAAAGTTACTGAAATGTATGCAGAAAATCGAGCGCGAAAAAGTCTACAATTGTTTTTCCTTTTTAAAAGATTTGGAAGAAAATAAATTTATCAATAATCATGTAATTTATTAAAAAGTTACAAAAATGCATACAAAAAATCCAGCGCGAGTGTCATGATGAGAATGTATTCCTTAAGGCCGATAGAGCCTTAAGTAAAGTGAATTTCCTGTTTCACTTAATCTGAAAAAGAAACTTAGTGAATTTGAGAAAATGACTAATTTACATTATCTTTAATATCATTAAGTTGGTTTGAGCTTCAGTATTAAATTATAAGAAATAAACTTAAACGTATGCGAAGAGCACAAGACTGAGCGCGAAGCGCGAGGTCCAGAAAGAACGGAGCGCGAAGCGCGACGATCGAATCGCGCGCCCTAGGCGCGCTCAAACTTGCGAGCGAAGCGGGCAGACTTTTAATATTGAAAAAATTCGATTTTTTTCACCAAAATATGTAAGATACGAAATAAGCGTTGTTCTGCAAAATCGTTTCCTTAAATAAAGTCTACGATTGTTTTTCCTTTTTGAGAGATTTGGAAGAAAATAAATTTATCAATAATCATGTAATTTATTAAAAAGTTACTGAAATGTATACAGAAAATCGAGCGCGAAGCGCGAGCGCCATGATGAGAATGTGTTCCTTAAGGCCGATAGAGCCTTAAGTAAATTGAATTTCCTGTTTCACTTAAACTGAAAAAGAAACTTAGTGAATTTGAGAAAATAACTAATTTACATCATCTTTAATATCATTAAATTGGTTTGAGCTTCAGTATTAAATTATAAGAAATAAACTTAAACGTATGCGAAGAGCACAAGACCGAGCGCGAGCTGTGCGCGAAGCGCGCGATGAGAATGTGCCCGCGTGGCGGGCAGATTTTTTCTGTAAAATTTAGGGCTCATTCTTCGACGAAATCGAAGTAATTTCAGGTAATGAAAGAATTTTTATTTAACACAATAATCAGTAAAAAGATTCAAAAGTTGATTACACTAATTTCTGGGCGAAAACAATTCGTTGCGACCTCTAAATTTCCTTTATAAGATCTAAAGAAAAATTCAGGACTTTTTTATAAAAAGGAATAGAATTTTACTTTTTCGTTTTAAGAAAACTTCACTGGCTCTACTTGGAGGCATTCATAAAATTCACGTCTAGGATTTTTAGAAGTACAAAATACATAAGATCCTATGCATGTTACATGAACATTTACAATAGTAGAATTATAATTTGTTGAATCAAAAAAAATTCCCTAACCTTTCCAAGTTTTACTTGACTTTCCCTACCGATTCATGAATTCTGTGACCTGCAGCTACCACGGAAAATGCAAGAAAGAATAAAATAGTGTATTACATTACAAGGGGCGAAACAGAGCGATTGCATGAGTGTGAAGTCTGCTGCCCGAGTGACACGAGGGCTGCAATCACACGAAATGCTTTCGCTGTGTTTTGTTTCGAGTAATGTAAACTATTTTATGTGCCACCGGCGCGCAAACTCGTTTTTTCGCTACAGTTAACAGTAGCGCAATGTAGTACATTGCGTTACAAAGGAATGAAATGTAAAAATTGAACTGCACATGCGCCCATAGCCATGAAACGAAGCTCAATCCTTATTCTTCTTCGTACAGCGTTAGCATCTTACTGGCAAAGCCTTGTACATTTGAACTGCGCATGCGTCTACTAAAATCCATTACTACTACACAAGATCGATAAAATCAAAATGGCCGGGACTAGTCGTGACATATCATGTGTAATGACTAGCGCCGCAAACAACTACAATACTAGATTAGATTCAAGTTTACGCATAAAAACTCGTATACGCACCGGAGTCACATAAAATAGAATACGTGCCTGGGCGCACAATGAAGGTTATTGCGTGACGAGCGACAATGCTCGCAGGAGATCGGAGCCAAGGCGTAGTCGAGGTGTAGCCAATGCATAGTCGAGACGTAGCTGAGGCAAAGCCGAGACGAAGCTGAGGCGCGATCAGTCCTGCGAGCATTGTCACGAGTCTCGTATTTTCCCGAATTGTAACTGTGGAGCGGGTTGAAACAGCGACTTTCAACCCTAGGGTTGAAAATCGTAGTTTCAACCCGCTCTACAGGTACCGAAAATCGGATTTTCAAAGGAGGCGCTATGAAAACTGTTCTGTTCTTCAAAAACTTGAATTCTGAAAAATAAATACATGATTTAATATAATTGTTATTTGAATATTATATACATTATATTGTATAATAAAAGATTTTATATGTAGCATATAATTATAGAGATAATATAAATTCAATTATAAAATTAATTTAAAAGTTTTAATATTGTCTGTTCTAAATTCAAGATAAACCTAATCTCAAGTTTCAGTAGTATTTATTAACTATAAAGGTATTATAAATTTTGATTGATAATTATTTAGACCATAAATTCTTGAAATTCTCTTTATAATCTCTTATATTTTTTAAATTCCTCAGTCGGTATGTAAACTTTCAGAAATATTTTAGCAATCTTTCAAATAAAATCTTACATCTTTCTGAAACATTTCAGAAAGCTTTCAGAAAGATTTCTGAAATCTCTAAATGTTCGCGCATCCCTGACATTGTTACCTTTCTGAAAGCTTTCGATAATGTTTCACCAACGTTTCTTAAATGTTTCTGTGATGTTTCTGACATGCTACAATTACATTTCTGAAATGTTTTTTTTTGTATTTATAAAATATCTCTATTGCGTTTGTAAAATTAAGGAATATAGTAAGGAAAATTCAGTTTTACGAAATAGTTTGATTAAATTTGATAAGTTTTTTAAATTTTATGCAAACTTTGTGTAAACTTGACATGTGAACTTAATGTGAAAATTCAAAAGCAGTCTTGTATAAATTTTAGGTAAACTCATGAGTTTACATAGAATTCACATGTAAACAGTGTTTTCATGTGAATGTTCACTTTAAAAAAATTTTTTTTTATATTTCTTACAATGATCACAAACGAAAGATTGCAGAAAGGTTTCAATTGCAATGAAACGTTT
Organism: Diplolepis rosae; assembly: GCA_030998225.1. Lineage (NCBI taxonomy): Eukaryota > Metazoa > Arthropoda > Insecta > Hymenoptera > Diplolepididae > Diplolepis > Diplolepis rosae. Next base: position 19,814,474 of record JAPYXD010000701.1, on the reverse strand, counting down.
TCTTACTTTTGAAATCTTCCGCAATGTTTCACGACAACTTCACATGTAACATTGTACAAGAAATCTTGCAGCAACGTTTCAAAAACATTCCAACTGCAATCTTTCATTCAAAATCTTTCTGAAATATTTAAGAAAGCTTACGATTCTTTTGAAAGCTTACATGCCGACTGGGTCTGTAATATTCTCAGTTATATTACTTGAACTTGAATTCTCGAGAATTTAAGAATTCTAAAAGTCCTTCACAGAATTTTCAGTTGGATAACATACCAGGAACGTAAATGGATTCTGAAACCGGATTCTATACATAAGTGTTCGATAATTAGCAAGAGATAAAAAGTATTTATCTGATAAATTTTAATGTTTCCACCCTGTAACGTTCCATAGAAATTAGTCTAACACAACCAATGATCACTTCTTGTAATAATAAAAATAATTAACTCGAAGAAATTTAGAACTTTAAAATAAATACGTTTATTTCAACAGAACTTTTTGGATCAATGCATGCAGTGTGTAGGTAATAACGGAACCCATAATCCATAAACTATTGGAACTTCCAAACTTGCTGATATATTGAGGTGGAGGAATGTTATTAATAATAATAATAAGATAAATTTATGCATGTACGTATTTTTAATATCACCATTCGATTATCCTAAATCTGAATTGTAATAATCAATAAATTATTGGCAATACATCTTTAACGTCTTTTTGTCAAAAATGTCTACCTACATACCACCAAAAAATATTTAAAACACATTTTCGAATTTTCCATAATTTTTGGTTCCCTATCTTCGTACACTAATTTTTTGTGAAGAAACTATAGAGGGGATTAAGACAAAACTTGAGCCATGTATTTTTACATATTTCAAGAGTATTACATGAATTTTTGAAAAATAGACACCTCACTACACGGAGAAAACCCTACAATACTGGTTACTTCTTTCTACACGACTCAGTCGTGTAGCTGAAAAAAAAATATCACCTACACGACTGAGTAGTTTATTAGCACGAATTAATCGTTTTTCAGTAGTAACTATTCGTGTCAGCCACACGAATGCTGCTACAGTCAAGAGTAGTGCCGTCTTCACTACTCTGTAGTATTACTACCATAGAGATATTATAGATAGAGGAGACAAGCCAGCCTGAAACCTGTCAGCTCGGGCGAGAGTGATATTGTGGGTTAGGCTGTCTCTCTTTAATGCGGTACGCGTAGACAACGACAGAAACAACCTCCCATCGTCTCGCTCTTTCGCTCTCACCGAGTTTCCAGACTGACGTTGCCACTTACAGAGCGGCCTATGGCTTGTCTCCTCTATATATAATATCTCTATGATTACTACACGTAATCAGTACAATAATAACCACACGACTCAGTCGTGTAGCAATACGAGGTGTGTCCGAAAAGTATCCGACCTGCGTTCATATCTTCGCGCCAGAGCGCTCGATTGGCCTCTGCGGGGTATGAGCGTAACCAGTAGTCCCTCACGAACTCCCTGAAGGTCTTTACAGAATAGGATTTTAGGAAGCGACGTTGCATCGACATGACATGAACATAGAGTTTACGTTGTGCGCGCGCATCTATTGCCAACTGCAGAACATTTATCGCGTTCGCATTCCCGTTGCGGAAATACGGAATAAAAGTTCTGCAGTTGGCAATAGATGCGCGCGCACGACGTAAGCTCTATTTTCATGTCATTTATGTCCAACAGGCTTTTTCCGCTCGTCGCATTTGTTTACAGTTGAAAATGACAGAAAGAATAGATCAACGAATTTGCATCAAGTTTTGCTTCAATCTCGGCAAGAGTTGTACGGAGACGATTGAAATGATACAGAAGACCTTTGTAGGCCAAAGTATAGGCATAACACAGATAAAGGAGTGGTACAGGTGGTTTAAAAAGCACGTCAAAGTCGGAGCCATGTGAAGTCAATGCTGATTATTTTTTTCGATTGTGAGGGTGTTGTGCACTACGAATTTGCTCCAAGAGGTCAGACGATCAACAAAGAATATTACGTTGAAGTTCTGAAAAGATTACATTATCCCACTAGCTCATTGCGTCTTCCTCATTCAACCAACTTCTGGCAATGGAGCGAGGAAGAAACCATGAGCTGGTGGGATCCATGGTGGGAGCAAAAATCTTACGCATTCTGGGATCACTGCGTTATGCCGTGAGAAGAAAACGACCGCGTTTCTGGTCAAGCGGTGACTGGGTTTTTCACCACAGTAACGCGCCAGCGCATTCATCGAACCTTGTGCAGTAATTTTTGGCGAAACACAAGATTGTACAACTTTGCCAGCCTCCGTACAGTCCCAACATAGCTCCCTGGGAGTTTTGGATGTTCCCCAAATTGAAAATGGCGCTCACAGGAAAGCGGGTCGACGACATCGAGACCATTCAGCGTAATGCGACGCGCGAGCTGAAGGCCATTCCAAAATCTGCGTTCGAGGACTGCTTTCAGATGTAGAAGCACCGCTGGGAGCGTGTGGTTCAATCAAATAGGGACTACTTCGAAGGATGCCACGGTCCGGATGACGAATAATAGTACCAACGCGGAGATATGAACGCAGGTCGGATACTTTTCGGACACATCTCGTTCTATAGAGTAGTATAGACGGCACTACTCTTGACTGTAGCAGCATTCGTGTGGCCGACACGAATAGTTACTGCCGAAAAACAATTGATTCGTGCCACTACACTACTCAGTCGTGTAGGTGATATTTATTTCTCAGCTACACGACTTAGTCGTGTAGAAAGAAGTAACCAGTAGTGTAGGATTTTCTCCGTGTATAACTACCTTATGCACAGTCGTGTGGAGTGCTTCATTAATGGAGTTATCAAACGGTGGGCGTGTTGGAGACTGCAATTTTAGTCTGAGAACAAAAAACCAAGAACGACTTTATATAGTATTTTTTTACATTGTCCATATACCTATTTTTTTAAAAAAGCTGCAAAATTAAGGAATTCATAGAAGTTCAAAGTTAATACGTCCGACTTCGACTAAAAATGTTCTATTTGTTCATGAAAAAATTATTTAATTACAATTTTAGGCAGGGGTGCAGCTAGGCGAGGGGGGCAACTGGAGCAATCTGCCCCGGGCCCCGCGTGGACCTTCTTGAATGCGGTGGAAAACAAGTCAAAAAGGAATAAAGGCCCCACGTGAGCCTTTCTTTAAGAGGAAAAGGCCCTTTACATTTTTTGTTCTGGGACCCAAAACGTTTAGCTGCACCCCTGATTTTTGATATATCGACTATGATTTGAATATACAGAAGTTGTACGCTGGTAGGAGCCAATTGAACAAATAGCTGTTTTTAAATCCTGCTCACCAATTTCAAAATACATTCTGTCACAACAGTACCGGGAATTAATCATTCAAAAAGCCCGCTTAAAGAGATTGTCAAAAAAGTTTTCGACGCTAAGTTGGCAGCACTGTCCTCTATACTGACGTGGAGTTCGAGCGAGATCTATCATTTAGTTTGTTCACAGTGCTCGATGTTGTTAGTTTATCTCAAGTGTGTTTCACGATTTTTCCAATGGATAAGAATATCGAACAAAGAATTTGTTTCAAATTTTCAATTGCAAATGGAATTTCGTGTGCGTAATTACAGAAGGCTTGCGGTGAATCGACTTTATCAAAAACACCTGCTCCTAAACTAAAGTTAACATCGCTAAAGTGAAAAAAATGGTGAACGAAAATCGTCATTTAAATTTGAGAGAGATAGCCGCTGAACTCTCTGTGTCTCACGAATCAATTCGAACCATTTTAAGGTGGCTTCGGCGTTTTTGAAAAAAATTACAGACTGCTCTGAAACTTAGAGATTATCTTAATAAAATATGCTAGACTCATTTGGGAAAAAGAAATACCGTGGTTGACGATGTCATTGCCGAAACAATCGCTACTGAAAAATGTCAGTTTAACACACGTAGTCTTATGGGATTCCTCATCGAAATCGGCGAAACTCTGGAACAAAGTTACAAGTCCCCATAAATAAAATATATAATAGTACTTTCGATTTCGAGGAGTCTATTAGTATTATAAAAACAAAGGGTTGACGACTTCAATCAAGAGAAAATTGCGAGAAAAGTACAAAATATAAAAATCGCTTCGAGGTGAAACTAATAAATTTTTACTATCGCTTTTTTCAGGAGACATTTCCGCGATTTCTTACCCTTCTACTCAGATGTAACTACAATATATATGATTATTAAAAAAATAAGTAGCAATGAGCATTCATGTAACACGTGCCCCCACGGTGCCCCTCACTTCATACGACACCAAACGCCGAAGCCACCCTAAACGATTGTTTGGGCATGACACGCGTTGCTGTTCGACTAGTTCCGAAAGACCTGAATTTTCTTCAAAAACTCAGTCGCGTATAGGCTAAAAACTCAACGAATATCATCGAACAACTACCGTATTCACCTGATATAGTTCCAGCCGACTTTTTCCTCTTTCCAAAACTCAAATTACCACTTCGAGGCTCCTGTTTTCAGTCGATAGAAGACAAAGAGTAAAAGAGAATTCGCGGCGCATTTAAAAAATATTTTGATGATTTGATTATTTGTTGGCATAAGTATATTATTTCAGGAGGGGCCTACTTTGAAGGTGATAAAATAGATTTGAATGAATAATAAATAGTTTATGTTTTATTGACCAATTCCCGCTACTTTTTGACAGAATGTATAACTATTCAGAAAACGCATTTAAGGTTTCGGGTTTGGAAAAAGTATAATTAGTCTATACTTACAGCACTATGGTACTAATCTGCTATTCCTGGTACATATATGGCACATTTTCCAGATGCACTAGTATTTATTGAAGCAAAAAGAAACCGATTTTTTTTAAACAGATAAATCAGGCTCAGCCCTAAATTGCAACACAATATTTAAGTTTATCAAATATTATATAAAAATTATAAAATATTAAAAAAGCTTTGATTACGTTTAAAAAAAGGGGATTCTTGATTTAAATAAACTTATCTTTTCCATTGATTGCATAAAATATTTTCTTCAACCAAAAACGTTTCAAATAGTTCGAACGCAAGTGTAGCTATATAGTTTAAAATTTATTGAGATAAAAAAAGTCTGTTTAATGAAGAAGTCATTTTTAAAACCGGATTGCAGCTTATGCCCTATTCGTACTGATAGAATCTAAAACTTTCAAGTAAAGATTCTGTGTTAAAGTTCAAATATTAGATTCATTCAAATAAAGTTCAAATATTGTTTATTAAAAATGTAACTAACAGTAAATTTTACATATTATGGAAATAGTTAAGAGGAAATGTTTAATATTAGTGTAATGAGTGACGATTCATGGTATTAGAGCAATTAATTCTAAGATACAAAATTAAGATCCGAGGTCTAATATAGAGTCCGTACTTATACCGCGTAACTGTCGACCACCGTGCCAAAGGTTCCAGTTGTATCTGCTGATCCTCTGATCGGAGACTTACAAGACAAATTTGTCTCCTCCCTTAACAAGGAAAGATTCTGAGTTTAAACCAATCAAAACTGCATTTTCCCTTTATTCCCTCACCTAGGATTCAAGACTTTATGGTGAGTGTTGGTTACTTTCAGCACGTGTTGTACACTTGGTCCACGCATACCCTTCCGTTGGTCATTCAACATGTGTTGTACACTCGGACCATGCCTATCCTTTCCTATGGTGGTTTTCCAGTACGTAGAAGACAACCATTCATTCGCTTTCGTTCACAGACGTGATTTATAGTTAAAATGCCCATTCATACAAATTTCACATTTTTTCCTTATTTTTTCCATTTTTTCTCTAAAATTTATGATATTTTCAAAGATGCTCTCGATAGAATCCTTTATTGTTTATTTTCTCACGCGTCCATCCATACAAACTCAAACACGTACCGAATCAATTTTTTCAATTAGCAACCCACATTTTTTGTATAAGTTTAGTGTTGGATGCAGTTTTTTTTTCCAAACATGTGTTTTACAAAGTAGGTTCAAGGCCTAATTTGAACCTTGTTTGAGTCGAGTTCATTTTGTTGATCATATCCACACTGTTACATTCGAAAAATTTCTGCTCCTTGAAAATAAGAATTACATTTTTAAATCCAGAACCCAATTTGGGAAGAGTTTGAGCTAATATCATTTTTTTTTTCTTTTAAAACTCACATTTATTATTTCGAACTCAAATACAGAACTCGAAATGAACAAAGCCTAGTTTTCAAAATAGAAACGTAAATTTCTTAATTTGGATGTATTGGATCTAAAACTTAATTCGAGCGTGTTTTTATCAAAATATGAACGTTTACTTAAGAAAAACATGTACAATAGTATTATTCAAAATATTGCCCATCTCAAGCTATGACTTTTTCCCGACTTTCTGGCAATTTGTGGATTCCATCCCAAAAGAACTGCGCCGGCTTGGCGGCCAAGAATGAATCAAGCCAATTTTTGATACCTTGTTCTGATGTGAACCGTATTTCATATTCCGGGCGTTTTTCGGCTATTGCTCTCTTTAAACGGATTAATTGTGTTCGGTAGCGTTCTCCATTGATGGTTTGAACCAGTTTTAGCAGCTCATAATACAGCACACCCTTATGATTCCACCAAATACAGAGCATTACCTTCGCGCTATGGATATTCGGCTTTGCCGTTGATTTGGCTGGTTGTCTGGGTTTCACGTATGATTTTTTGCGCTTGGAGTTGTCGTAATGGATCCATTCTTCATCAATCCGATGCAAAAAAGCTTCTTTTTGTGGTGTTCCAGCAGCATTTCGGACATGCAAAACTGCCTTTCAACGTCTCTCGGCTTGAGTTCATGTGGAACCCAATTTCCTTGCTTTTGAATGTATCCGGCTTCTTTTAAACGTTTTGAAATGGCTGCTTGAGTGCCTCCCAAAGATTCTGCGAGCTCTTCTTGTGTTTGGCAATAATCTTCATCAAGTAATGCTTCCAGTTCCTCATCTTCAAACTTTTATGGCTGCCCAGGACTTTCTTCGTCTTCCAAGCCAAAATCACCACTTTTAAATCGTGCAACCCACTTTTGGCACGTTCGCTCAGCTAGAGCATGTTCATCATAAACTTCCACCAAAATACGTTGACTTTCGGCAGCAGTTTTCTTCATATTAAAGTAATGAAGAAGAACTCCCCGCAAAACACTTTTTTAGGCACAAAGTTCGACATATTTGAGTGAAAAAAAAATTATTGTAGTTTACGCTTCAAATGAATGACATATACTGAAAAAGACGCACAATGACAGTAGCTTTCCAACGCATGTTCGGAATATTTGAACTATGGAATAATAATCAAGTTACTCGACTCAAGTCGGGCCAAAAGCGGACACCAGACTCATATAGGGCAAAATTTTTCAAATGTACCTGCCTAAAAATTGTTTGTCTTCAATCTTTTTGAAACTCCACTGAATTGTAGTACCACCAGTGGACCTCTTTTAATCCCCCAAACGAGATAGACCTAGTACGACTGGTTTTCAACATACGAGGGCTCAAATTTTTGACGTTTTAACACGCGCGTCGTAATTTAATTAATCATAACTTCTGCTACAGTTGATCAATTCAATTTTTATATAAGTGTTTTTGTAATTAGAAGAATATTTCATGCTCATTTTCCCATATTAAACATATTTTCGAGTTTTTTTCAAAATTTTTTAAATAAAAAGTTTCATTCTTTTCTTTCAAAATCATCTATGGTAGAAAGTGGGGTGTAAATAAGCACTTCGTAGGTCTTATTTGTGTTCATTAATATCATTATAATATAGCGATTATTATTATACATTTTTTTAAAATGTTTTTTGATTTGTTTACATATATTTCTAGAAAAAATCGTGTGAAATTGTTTTTCATTAATTTTTTTACAAATTATTTAAAGTTGAATATGAGTTTCAAATTTTATTAATTCAGGGTGGTTTTTGTTGTGAGTCCCCCTGCATTTTGAAAAAAACTCAAAAATATGTTCAAAGTGAGAAAATGAGTATGAAATATTTTTTTATATTACAAAATCATTATTTTTATCAGAAAGCTCATAAAAAAATTTTAAAAAACACTTTTTGCGAAAGCTCGATTTTCTGTATACATTCCTGTAACTTTCTAATAAGTTTTATGAATAAAATAATTAATTTTCTTCCAAATATCTCTAAAATTAAAACAAAATTCGCAAAATTTGTTTAAGCAAACAATTTTGCATTGTAACGTTTTTTTGTATCTCGCATATTATGGTTAAAAAATGAAATTTTTTAAATTTTAAGAGCATGTGATACTCAGAGCATTAACAAATTCTATTGATTTTAGGTTTCTATATGTTTGTGTCGATAGTACATAAAATTTTGTTTTCAAAATTTGGGAAATAGTGGAGAAGATAAAAACGGACGTAGATAGACTACTTATGGTCTCGAAAATAAAAGAAAGTTCTATTTTAGCAAAGTATATAGAAACATTTTTTTTTCATTATCAAAACCAAAAGATTTCTATCTGCGTCTGTCTTTATCTTCTTTACCGTTTCTCAAATTTTAAAAACAAAATACTATGTATTTTGGACACAAACATGTAGAAACTGTACCCAATTGTTCACATGAACTTGCTACTTTTCTCAAGTATCACATGTCGTTAATGGCATTTTTTTTAATTCTAACGAAAAATATACATTTTATCAGAAACTGTGTCGAACAAAATTTGTAGACCGTATTGAAGCGTACTATTTTGCATCCTTACGTTTTTTCGTATTGCACATATGCTAATTAAAAAATTGAATTTTAGATTTTCAATAGTATTTTTTTATTAAAAGAATGTATACATCTTATAAAAAAATTTTGTAAGTGAAATTTGTAGATCCTTTTGTAGTAAACAATTTTGTACTCAACATTTTTTTCGTATCACGTATAGTATTGCTAAAAAATAGAATTCTGATATTGACTTTTCTCAAGTTTGAACATACTGTAACTTTTCTAATTTTGAAGAAATGGTAGTGTCACCCTCCATAGTTGATATTATAAAAGATGTTTCTTTGCGATCGATGAGGATAAAATGTAATGAAGAAAACTCTTCATAATGTCAATATTGTAGCGACGTTTCGTTGGCTATGGGTTTGCCAATCTCATCAGGCTTTATTAAATTTAAAAAAACATCTAATACGTTCCGCACGTGATACGAACGATTTTTTTTGTTCGCTGTATACTGATAGTTAGCCAAGTTGGTTTCGTTTTGGGTAAATAGATTAATCGATGCGTCTTGGAGCTAGAAACACTTTTTTAATATTCAGTGGCTATATATTACTTTCATTTAAAATATTTCATTTAAATTGAAAAAAATTTACATTTATTTTGTGATTCGGAAAAGTTGTTATATCTATAATATAAATATATTTAATTAGGACAGGCTTCATCAATCTAAGTTGTTTTTATAACAATTGTCAATAACAAAAAAGATCGAGTTCCTGAAAAGGTAATAGCAATCGAGATAGGTACTATTATTAAGTTCAAATTTTTAAAGAATTTGAAATCTTTTTGTGGAAAAAAGACGCTTTCGACTGTGCTGGGATTCGAGCCCAGGTCATTCGATTGCGAGTTGACTGCTTTACGCTCTGAGCTACACAGGCGTCCGACATCTTTTTCTCCACAGGAAGATCTCCTTATATCGCCTAGTGACTCAGCCTTCCGGCTATACTTGTAAATTATTTCAAATTAGTTAGTTGAGTTTGAAATTTCTGCTAATTAATTAGAAACTATTATTAAGCTTTTGAATAAAAAATTAATAAATTAGCAAATTTGCAATAATGCAGATCAAAGATTGATTTACAATTGGAATCATTCAGGTACTTGTCTCAAGAAAAATAGGTATTGGTTAAAAATATTTAATTACAAATCCAAGAATAGCAAAATCATTATTGGTAATATATAAAGGGTTTTCCAATCGGGACATAAAAATTTCGTATCTTTATATGAACGCATCCTTAAACTTTTTTAATGAAATGTCAATGTCAAAACGTTAGTTAAAGTCAACATTTCCATTATGGTAAAGTTCACGAACCAGCAACGTTTGGAAATTATTAAAAATTACTACCGAAATTCTGAGTCGGTGGTCGCAACTCTAAGAGCGCTTACTCCAATGCGTGCTATAGTGGACAAATTCGAGATCAAATTTACACTATTGGACGTTCCGGTGCCAAAAAGACGTCGTATTGATCGAAGCGAAGAAATAATCGCAGCCGTAAGTGCATCGATTTAAAATGAGCCAGATCAGTCGATTCCACGTCGTTCTCAAGAATTGGGCATCGCTCAAGATTATTCGTGGCCAGAATTGGATGAACTTGACATCTACGATATGTGGTTTCTACAAGACGGTGCCACTAGCCACACAGCACACATCACAATCGATTTATTGAAAGGCAAATTTGGTGAACGTGTCATCTCGAGAAATGGTCCGGTCGAATGGCCGCCTCGTTCATGCGATTTAACGCCATTGAATTTCTTTTTATGGGTCCATATCAAGTCACTGGTCTATGCCAACAAGCCAGCAACTTTAGACGATCTCAAAGACAACATCCAACGCGAAATTGCCAACGTTCCGATCGAAATGTGTGCCAGAGTGGTGGAAAATTGGGTCCAAAGAATCGACCGCTGAAAACGGGCTCGTGATGGTCATATGACCGATATCGAATTTCATTCATAAAATGTAATGCTTGCACTACACCCACAATAAATTTGAACTCAATATCTCAAATATTTCTGTGTTTCATTCATAGATAAAATTATTATGTCCCTATTGGAAAACCTTTTAGTTTAAAAAAGAAAAGATTATTCTTCATTAATCAGGTGAGTTTGAAATTTTTGTCACTGCCTACATTATCGAAGTTTCACGAGTCGCGTAGCAGATAGGATACGTTGTCGGCAGGTGTTCATATCATGGAAATGTTCGAACTTATATAGCAAAAAGAGCAGGACAGTTTTTAGATAGTAGCAAGGGAAAATTAGGAACGTCAAGTATTTTTAACAACGAGGACGACATGCGCGGTAGAGCGTCGAGTTCTACCTGGCAAGATACGCGTTGCCACAACTATGGCAAAGCAGGGCATATAAAAAAGGGATGTGTGAGACCTGCTAAGGTTGAGGGAAATAATTGTTTTATTTGTGGTCGAAAAGGCCATAATGATTTAAACAAGAAATAGACTCATCGAGTTGGTGCAGCGATGAGTTGGAAAATAATTATGTGCCATTACGTAGAGCAATTTTGACTTTTAAAACTGAACAAAAACAAAATTCTCCTACCCAGGTGGAAATTTACAACTGGCTTGGTACCGCGCCAGTACCGCCGAGCGGATGCCAGTACTGGCGTTATACTGGCATAATACCGAGTGGAAAACGGCTGGGTACTAGTATTCGTCCGAAATGTCACTCGGCTGGGAGTTGTTTGTCGGTACTGGCGCAGTACTAAAAATGGTACTGCGCCTGTACCGAAGGTCTATACTGGCGCGGTACTGGCATTAGTACAAAATTTCACTCGGCTGGGAGATGTCTGTCAGTACTGTGGCGTTTCTGCAAATGGTATTGTGGCTGTACCGAAAGTTACTACTGGCGCAGTACTAGATTTGATACCAAAGACAAAACTACACAGAGAAAAATAGTTGAAGTAATTTTACTCAACTCTGTCGATTGAACTTGGGACATAAGGACATTTAAACATCTATTACATCATAGTCGACTAAAATCAATTTGATAAATACGGAATTCATTCAAAATGAATAACAATAAGCGTTACATAGAAAATCGTAAGGAGTTGAATAAAACGTTGTGATGGTTCTCTTAAATAATAAAAAAATTCTTACCTCGAGCCTGCCATTAGCCATCCGATACACACATATATACATAAACAGCATACAAATACATTCACACCATTCAGTCTTAGCCAATCATATTTATAATAAATATAAACATATAACCTTGCATATATAAACCTAATAACTAACACTTATATGTATTACGATACGCTTTCGTCGAATCACGCACACGCTCGCTTACAATCCTGAGACATGAAATTTGGAACTTTCTTATATGGTGACTGCAAGAGTTATTCAGAGCTTGTGGACGAATATATCATGAACTATTTTACTAATTTTTCCAAATCATTTCAGTCGATTTTGTCGATAATTAAAAGAGTGTATCACTCACCATGATAAACGAACTCTACCATATCAACCTTATCAACCTGTAATTTAGAGTTAACGTCATTTAAGACCAGATGGAATTTTCAATATCGACCGAAATGATTTGGAAAAATTTGTATATAGTTCATGATATATCCGTGGCCAAATTGGCGTAAATAGATTCTGTGAGATGAGTTTTGTGGAACCTCCGTAGCTCAGATGATAGAGCATTCGACCGGCAATCGAAAGGTCCTGGCCTCGATACCCAACGGAGTGGAAGCGTTCCTTTTTTCACAGAAGAAATTGTTTAAGTTTAATGAAACTAAATTTTCAAATTTATATTAAAAAATTGCATTATTATGTGACGTCCTGTTAAATCATCCGTCTTAATGAATAAGTCTATATATATGTTTCGTTTTTAGCATTATTTTTTTTTATTACTTTGTTATTATATGATTTACATTCAAATCGTGGCCCTATGAGAAAATTTTAACTTCTTAAACTTGTTACTATTTAAGATAAACAAAACATTTTTAGATTAACTGCATCTCACAGTCATATTTGTATCTACAATCTTAACAAAACTTATGATCATCCAGTATGCGCTTTCTGTTCTCATTTCAACTTGCGTCTATGTATACATTCATTATCTAAAGGCAAACTTCGTTTAGACGCCTACAAAAATCTGCAAGACATATGAAAAAAAAACCATCCGCGTTCCAAAACAAATGTATGTTTAAGCTTAACTCACCATAAACTATCGCACTTGCTCTAAAAAATATCACGCTCATTTATTTTCAAATGTATAAACTATGATACAAATGCGAGAAGTTAGTTTAATCTCGTTAGACTTCCTAGAAACTAGAAAGCGACTTGTATCATCGTCTCAAAAGGGACAGACACCATCCACACAAAAACTTAAGTAAATAAAAATAGACTGCATTTCCTGTCAGAAATAAGAGTCACACACTAATAAATTATAATAAATATAAGAATTTCGAGTTTACCAACAAAAAACTTGTTACTCTTTTTATAAACAAATTATATGCACAAAAAATTTTATTACATATATTACTTTTTTTTTAAACAAATTATGTTTCAAGTTTATTTTTACCGAATATAAAAATTAAAATTATGCTTTCTCAGGCAAAGGTAATAATAACCTTTAATAAAGGAGTGATTCGAATTAATCATTTAATGACCTAAGAATCATACAATACAAATACTTTAAGTTAGAATAAATCTGCATAAAAAGGTAAAAATCTAGCTCATGACTTCTATTACAATATACCAATTTACTTGAACTTATGTTAACAAAACTTCGTTCATGTATGCTAATTTATTTAAATACATATAATAATCGCCAAATTCTATACAACATGTTAATATCCGGCATTTTTACCAATTCAAATTGTAAATAATCTATACATGGATGTGTGTTAATTTATTTTGACATTACTTTTACTATGCAAAGGACAATAATTAAAATACAGAGCATAATTAGTTGAATTTAATCTCTGTTTTTCTTTCAAATACTTTATTTTTATAATTAAATTCTGAATATCAAACCTAAAAATAATTTCTATGCTGATATCCTAAAGTAAAAGTAAAGTAAGTGAATATATGCATGTTTCATTCTTAAAGAATAACTTATTACATTTACAATCTGAATAGGTAAATTTAAATAATAATCAATAATCATTTAGGAATTAGAAATCATAAGAATAAGCATCGATTATTTTAAAAATATGAAATTAAATTTATTTTGTAATAACTAATAGTTGAAGGTTTATATTTATGGTAAATCATTTTTTTTTTACAAAAGAACTAGGAATTATTGTATGAATCCGAAATTTAACAAATGTTAATTTAATTGTTAATAACTATAGAATTTACATAAAAATCATAATTTACATTAAAAATTGTACAAAAGTCTCCATCTCTGAGAAAATAGATGAACTTGAGAAAAGTTTGGCACCACCCATTAGACCCAGATATCAGGCCCGCTACAAAATCTACCTATGAGAATTAAGAGAGTAACTGCACTCGCTTATCTACACCCATTAGAAAAGCCACAGATAAAAACCAAGTAGCGCTAGAATATTTTTTGTGGAAAGGGAAAGTAGAGCATTTAATTAAAACAGGTTGCACACCAAAAAAGAGTCAGTTTTTTTCTTTCTATTGATTTCAACATTAAAAAAAAAGTTCCAAACAGTTCGGTTAAAAGTCAGTCTTTCTAGTCACTTCAAAACTTTCAAAATCCTAAAAAAATTTCAATTCAAAGTCAGAGTTTTTTTTTATTATTCACTACAAATTTTAAAAAATATATATATATATATTAAACTCATCATTCAAGTTCGTCAAGTTTTGGATGCCAAATCTCTCAAGTTCATCTACATTTCCATCTCCATAAAAAAGGGAATTAAATAAAAGTAAGTAATATTTAATTGGCTATTTTTTACTTTCTTCCATCTTTAAAATTTATAAAAATATTATCACGTTTCCTCCCCGAACTTACTTGGTGCTGGTAATCATTCCAGTACTTTAGTTCGTTTTTCCCAGTTTAAACCCTTCCTTAAAAAGTTTTAAATGTTTTGCGTGCTCCTTATTATAGGAAGTGCGAACATTTAAGCTTTACCTCATTTTTTTTTCCAAATTCAATTATCCCGTTTAAGAATCTAAAAAAAGTAATAAGACATCCCACAACGTTTGTTTCCCGAACTATTGGAATGAAAGTTCCAGGTTCAAATAAAATTCATGTGAAGTTCTTCTGACGTCACAATTATCAAAAAGTATTTTGTGTAAAAAAATTTAAAATAAAGTTCTTTTATTTTCTGTGTTGTATATTTTCAAAATATGGAATTTATAATTGCGGATTCCAAAATATTATTGTGCCTGAGAAATGTATGTGAAATCTAAATAATTTATAAATTAATTAAAAATTATAAATTAATTAAGAAAAAATTATGAATCAAGAATTTACCAGGTCTAGAAGTATGAAACTGGAATTTCCCTATATAGTAGATGGTGCTTGCCATCAGTTTAGGGACCGTACGACCGCTTCTGCAGCGCCATCTTCTCCCTCTAGCAGCTGAGAAAGATTTTCAGTAGACAACAACCCAAGTTCGATATAACAGTATATTTACTACAAGCATCAACATGTCGAGTTTTGTGCCTACGAACTACGATTTGCGGACAGCACTCGTTTTTTGTTATCACTTGATAAAAACTGCTGCAGAATCGCATCGAATGCTTGTCGAAGCTTACGGTGAACATGCTCTTGGCAAAACACAGTGTTTCGAGTGGTTTAAAAAATTCAAAAGTGGTAATTTTGATGTAAGAAACGAAGATCGTGGAAAACCACAGAAAAAGTTCCAAGACAACGAATTATCTATTATGAGCTGCTAAAACCTGATGAAACTGTCAACACGAATCGCTACCAATAGCAAATGATCAATTTAAATCGAGCATTACAAGAAAAACGACCGGATTATCGAAGAAGGCAACACAAAGTCATTTTTCTTTACGATAATGCCCCATCACACACAGCGAAACGGGCTAAGGAAACGATCGAGACGTTCAGCTGGGAAATACTGGCACATGACGCTTATTCTCCAGACTTGGCTCCGTCGGATTACCATCTGTTCGCATCACTGGGCCACGCTCACGCTGAACAACGCTTCACTTCGTACGAAAATGTACGAGAATGGCTGGATAACTGGTTTGATTTAGAAGACGAACAGTTTTATTGGCGTGGTATTCATCACCTTCCGGAGAGGTGGGAAAAATGTGTAAATAGCAATGGAGATTACTTTGAATAAAATATTTTTGATCATTTTCATGCAACAGACGTGTAACTTTTGCAAAAAAATTCCGGTTTTATACTTCTAGACCTGGTATTAAACTTACAGAATCTATATAACTAGATTATGTGAAACTTAACTTTGATTCATTCTTGAACATTTAATAAGTCACAAATAATTACAGTGATACTAAATAACTTCTAACTTCAACAATCTTCTCCGTGTAAGAAAACGATTTTAGGTTACAGCGTTATAAAAAATCCATTTTGCAACCAAATAATCATACATGTCAAATTATATGTCAAAAAATTTGTCTGTAAAAACTAATTTTACAATATAAATTTTGCAATATGAATTTTATAATAATTTTTGGTCTTTATCGCCATGTTTATGTCAACACGAAGTAATGATATCAAGTTGAAACTTTCAGCGGTTAAATAGCTCAAAATGAACTTTGTATATTTCCAATATTTTGATAATAAATGAATTTAATTCTTAAATTACACTCTTTAAATCCGAATTAGTCAAAACTGACTAATTGTTAGTTAAATTTAAGTAATTGTTAGTAGAAAACGTTACAGAAACATTAGTAAAAATAATATCACTATAATTAATTAGTAAAATATATTAAAATATTAATTATTGTGAGATAAATTAATTAATCTGTATCTGTACTGGGGCAGTACTAAACCAGTACCGCGCCAACGCTCGGCATAAATCCCTAAGTCGGTTTCTAGTTAGCACTTGAACTCCATACTGGAGCAGTACCAAACCAGTAGCGCGCCAGCGCTCGGCATAAATCCCTAAGTCGGTTTCTAGCTAGCACTTGAACTCCATACTGGAGCAGTACCAAACCAGTACCGCGCCAACGCTCGGCGCGGTACTAATGATCAGTACTGGCATTGCTCCTCATTTACAACTGGCGCGGTACTATGCCGTCCGTAAGATCCGGCTTAAGTTCGACTTTTCCGCCTGAGTATTATTAACTTAAAAAGTAAAGATTTTAGAAATAAAAGAGGTAACTTCATGGTAAATACTGGGGCTGAACTTAACATTATTAAACATGCAAAATTAAAACACAATATACTTGTACATATTAATTTTAATTCTATATACAACATTTTTGGCATTAATAATCAAGGAATTAAAAGTTTACGTGAAGTAAAACTCGAAGTTAATAATGTAAAATATTCATTCTAAGTAGTTCCAAATTATTTTGCTATTCAACATGACGGCATGCTAGGAATGCCTTCTTTGAAAGATTCAATAATAGATTTGAGAAGAGGATTATTAACCCTTAGATGACACATGGGGTCCAGTGAACCCCACATCCTTTTCAGATGTAATTTTTTATATATTCCCGCTCGAATTGAGGCCCCATCTACCTTTAGTTGGGACATGAAACTACCCCTCCAGTAGTATAGGGCAGATCAGTTCGTTGGCTGGCGTCTAGGAAGAAGATTCCTTTCCGGTCTGGGGTCCCAAGAATCCCACAATGTGAGCTCACAATAACTACCAGTTCTACCTTAAAGTGTAGTACTTCAAGCTTACTCCCTTTAATTTTTAGCAAGAAATATTCAAAATTAACAAAAATGTGGTTATTTACGTGAAAAATCGAAAATTTAAGAAAACAATTTTTCAATAATTTTTAAAAATATGTTCACAAGAAAATCTGATCAAGGTCATGTTATAACATTGTTTGAGAAGTATTCAAATATATCCTGTTAAATTTTTAGAGCAATACATTGAAAACTCTATGAAATATCGACACTTTTTCACGTTGGGGTTCAAAAGACCCCTTGTGTCATTTATGCAATTATTTTGAAGTGTGTCATCTAAAGGTTAATACATGACATTGGTGAGTTTCCATTTACACTGGTACCAAACGGTGTAATTTTAAAAATAAAAGCACGAACAAAACAGCTTGTAACACTTCCTGTCATAGATCCCGATATTAAAGAGGGTTATTTACCAAAAATTGATGCAGGTCCTGGAGTTTATATGGGAGAAGTGTTAGTTTTACCAAAAAATGGTCGAATGAAAATATTTGCAATAAATGTTAAATCTCGGGATATGGAACTTACAATCCCAGCAGTTAAGCTTGAAGAATTTGATGTAATTAATACTACAATTCATAAAGAAAAAGTACATTGCAAAAGTAACACTTCATCCATTATAGACTCCAGAGTAAAAGAATTAGAATCTTGTTTGAAATTGGCAGAATTAAATGAAGACGAAAGAGGCTCTTTGTTAACGTCAATAAAGAAATATTCCTTTCAATTTAAATTAAAAAATGATAAATTGGGTGGCACTAATTTAGTTCAACATAGAATAATAACTGATGAGCAACCAATAAATAATAAAATGTACAGACCTCCTCAAGTTCATAAAGATTAAATACAAAAACAAGTAAAGTAGTTACTTGATAATGGTGGAATCAAGGCGTCTGTTTCACCTTATAATGCTCCTGTGTGGGTTGTTCCAAAGAAACAGATTTGGAAGGTAAAAAACGTTGGCGAATGGTTATCGATCATAGGAAGCTTAATGAAAAAACTATAGGGGACGCCTATCCCTTACCTAATATAACTGACATTCTAGATCAATTGGGTGGAGCAAAATATTTTAGGATTCTATCAGATTTAAGCACATCCTGACGATGGACACAAGACCGCATTTTCGACACCCTTCGGGCACTATGAATTTAAAAGAATGCCCTTTGGTTAAAAGAATGCGCCTGCAACCTTTCAACGACTCGTGGATAGAGTCCTGATAGGATTGCAGTGCATTGAACTCTTTGAGTACATGGATCATATCGTTATCTATGCACGATCTTTGGAGAAACATCGAGAAAAATTAGAAAAGCTTTTGGGGCGCCTTAAAACAGCAGGATTAGTACTTCAACCTGAATAATGTCATTTTCTTAAAAAGGATATCAGTTATCTAGGTCATGTAATCTCAAAAAATGGACTCAAACCTGATCCAGATAAATTGGAAGCCGTAAGGAAATTCTCTCAACCTAAAGCAAGGAAAAATGTGAAACAATTCTTGGGACTTGTCGGCTATTATAGACGATTTGTCGCTCACTTTGCACAAATAAGTAAACCACTTAATGATTTACTCAAGAAAAATAGAACATTTATTTGGAATGAAGAATCACAACGGGCATTTGATGAGCTGAAAAATATTCTTTGCTCCCGCCCGCTTTTGCAGTACCCAGATTTCAATGAACCTTTCATTGTGACGACTGACGCTTCTGATTATGCCTTAGGAGCAGTGTTGAGTCAAGGCCATGTAGGTCGCGATCTTCCTATTGCAAATGCTTCCAGAGTCCTAAATGGAGCAGAGTTAAGTTATTCAGTAATAGAGAAAGAGTTATTAGCTATAGTATTTGCAGTTAAACTATTTAGGCCTTACCTGTATGGCAGAAGGTTTTGGTTGGTAACAGACTATCATCCTCTAACGTGGCTGTACCAATTAAAAGATCCGACTTTAAATTCGAGGCTTGCACGATGGAAAATTAAACTGCAAGAGTTTGAGCATGAGATTGTTTACAAACCTGGTAGAGTTGATGCAAATGCAGATGCACTTTCTCGCAATCCCGTACCTGTAGTAAATAAGGATGAAAATAAAGTTTCTTTTCCTAAAGTGGAGAATCTCAGGGGGATTCCTCAGACTGCAGCCGGGGTATTCAGCAGTGATTTTTGGCCTGACCCAGGGAAGTATTTTTCTGAATATCCTATAGAAAGAGTTTTCGTTAGTAAATGTGTCAGAGAAGAGTTTACAAGTAGTGAAGATGAGTGTTGTTGATTGTTTTGAATGTGACAGTTTATCTAGTAAGTCATTAGAGAAAGAGGTAACGTGTGATGTCAGGGAAAAGAGAATTGCGGACGAGGTTCAACATGAAAGTCTCAGGTTTAGACACTTGACTGACAGATTTTTGAGCGTCTCGAACGATTTGGAAACTATTCCGTTGACGTTTCGACGTGTTGAGACTATTGCAGAGGGTGGGACACGCTCTAAACCATATGCACGCGTGCGCACACCTGAGTAGAAAAGAAAAGGTAATCGTGGCGCTAAAAAGCTTATGATCGACAAGGAAGGGAAAATCGAGGATTTGCGGATGGTTTTGGAAAGGAAAAGAAAAATGCGGGCCCGCGAATTAGATAAAAAGGTTGAGCGATTGAGTGATCATAGAATGGAAAAAGATGATAGTGACATTGTGAGTGAAAAGGAAGAATCTGACACGATAGGACTAGTCTGTAAAATAGCGAAAAAAAATAGAAGTACCAGGGATTGCAAGAACAGTGCCGATGCAAGCATGAAGTAGTACAATAAGTGATACTTCAATTCAAACAAAAAAAGATAAACTATGGACACGGGATGACCACATTTCAAATTTTTCCTCTTGCGATTGCGTTTTGACAACTCCAATAAATCGTGATCTTCTTAGTAAGGGTTTGATTAAATTAGCAGATTTAAAATCAGAAAAACCAGAAGTAGCCCACGTAATTTGTCTTAAGAACAGGAAATATTATGTTTACAATTTATTCGTGAAAGAGAAATTTGACGATAGAATCTACTTAAAAAATATAGAAACTTGCATTGATACTTTGAAAATGGCGTTAGAGAGAATGAAATATCAAACTTTTAGTATTGCACGCGAGGAAAATGGGTTTGATAAGTTTCCGTGGAATTGGATTAAAAAGTCTCTAAGAAGCCTCTTTGGAATAGGTGATTATCGATTCACGGTTTGTACTGGAGAAATAATAATACCTCCAGAAAAAGATCGAATTAAAATTTTGGAAGAAAATCACGATGGGGTAACCGGGGGCCACTCAGGCGAGACAAAAACATATGAACATGGACGTGAAAACTTTTATTGGCCAGGAATGCGCGAAGAAATTCGAAAATATGTAAAAACTTGCGAATCTTGTCAAAAGAAAAAGTTAATCCGAATTGAAACTAAACAACCAATGCAAATTACAGATTTACCAAAACGAGTTTTTGAAAAGATTCAAATGGATATTGTAGGCCCGTTACCGAAAACTGATTTTGGTAGCGTATACATTTTAACGTGGCAAGACTGTCTTAGTAAATATTCGGGCGCGATCCCTTTGCGTAAGGCTAATGCCTCGTCAGGTATTCATTTTAATAATGAGATTATGGACAGTATAGTGCGAATATTTAGAATTCGGAAATATAAATCGAGCGCATATCACCCTCAATCTTTAGGTGGTTTAGAACGCAGTCACCACACTTTCGTCGAGTACCTTAGACATTATTGTGAAAAGGGAAATTGGGATTTGTAGTTACTTTATGTTATGTTCTCGTTCAATACCGCAGTTCACGAATACACTGGATTTACCCCACATAGAATTGTCTTTGGTCGAGATGCGCGAAAACCCTCAGAATTCGCGGAAGAAAAGATGCACAATACTTTTAACCAATTGGTTGATGATATTCTAAATAGATTAACTGAAACTGAGTCACTGGTTGTTGCAATGTCAGAAGCTGCAAAAAGAAGGTGCAAAAATTATTATGATGCAAAATTAAACGAAAAAAACTTCGAAGTAGGTCAATATGTATACTTACAAATTCCTAGGAAAAACAAACTAGACGATCAATATAAAGGTCCTTACCAAATAATAAAAATTAATAATTATTTGAATGTAGAATTAAAAATACATCCTAAAGAAACAAAGGTTGTTCATATGAATAGAATTAAACATGCATTTTTGAGATTTTAAAAACGAAATAAAGTAATAATTAAATCTGTACAGTAGACTGTTACGAATAGAATAATTAAAAATTAATGAATTCAACAAACAATATATATAAATTATCAAAAGTTCTGTACGGTTTTTCATGAGTACCAACCTTTAAAAGATACCTGTCAAAATTTCATGACATTCTGATGTTTGGTCCACGAGTTACAGTGATTTAAGTGACGCTAGTCTTGATATTCTCAAAACAATTTATTATTTTATTATTATAAATATGGCTGGGACCCCGAAGGGCCCCTGATGCTTGGGTAGTCCCGTTGCATCACCAACTAAAAACCTCATGCGCGACCCCACAGCCCGTGCCAAAGGGCAAGGACCTGGGCCACGTCTTTGGTCTGAATCACGGCTATATGGGTGGAAGTTTCATTGTCTTCCCCACATAGTCGAGAAAGTGGACTTTTAGCAAGCCCTATATTATGTCTATGGTAGGCGAGGTTGCCGTGACCAATAAGCACGTCTGTTATGGTCTTTACCTCGGTTCTACTAAGTCTGCGCAGATCTGCAGCTCGTTTGGGGTTTAGATATTCCCCCATGAGGGCTTTGGCTTGTTTGCATGCCGTTGCCTTGTACCACTCTTCCTGGTGTTTCTCGGCCAGCCAATTTTTAAAGTCTTCTGTAGCCGACCTGTTCGAAATACCTATTACTGGTTCTAGACCAGATGGGTTTTGTTTTTTCGTCGCTAGCTTGGCTAGTCTATCCGCTGTCTCGTTGCCCTTGATACCCCTGTGTCCAGGAATCCAGAGGACTGTGACTCGGTTGTCTTCCGCTAGTTTGTTCAATGCTTCATAGCATTCCCAGACCAGCGTCGAGGTAGTCACTGACTTATCTAGTGTCGTGATTGCCGCTCTACTATCTGAGCAGATGCGGATGTTCCTGTTGCAACCATGATTCTGTGCTGCGTATGCGCATTGGAGTATGGCCGCAATCTCGGTTTGAAAAACTGTGGAGTGGGGTCCCAGCGGGACCATGAGGCGTGTGTCGCTGTTCTTCCCATAGACACCAGCCCCCGCACCCTCCCTGTTTTTGGAGCCGTCTGTAAACCAGTTGTCTCCGTGCCCTGGGAGGTGTGCGCGACCCACCCTCCAATCTTCCATAGTTGACAAGCTTACCTTGTACTTTTTGTCGAAGAGGTACCGTGGAGACGTCCTGTCTCTTACCATTTTCATGATCGGTCTCTTTGCGATGTTGACAGTGGTTTTTAGTTTTTTCGAAATCACTGTGTTAGGGTTTACACCAATTCTCCAGGCCGCCTTGCTAGCCTCGGCTGTGATAGTTAGGTGCAGAGGCTCTAGCCCCATTAGTGCTCCCAAAGCTGTTGTGGGTGAGGACTTCGAGGCGCCAGTGATGCCTCTAAGGATCAGCCCTCGAAGTCTTTCCAACCTGGCCATGGCTGTCTTCTGCTTGACTCTGCTCCACCAGACCAATGACGCATACGTTAGTCTGGGTCGCAGAATCGCCGTGAAGATCCACAGCAGTGTGTCGGGTTTCAAGCCCCAATTATTGCCAATAGCTCTTCTGCAGAGCCAGAGGGTTGATATAAATTTATTGCACTTGTTATCGAAGTGGTCTTTCCAAGTGAGCTTATTGTCCAAGATAACTACGGCTATGGGGACTCCTTGTCTTATCATAGCCCTGTAGGCATGCTGATCGCTGTGTAGTGGTTTTACCGTCAGGATCTTATCGCGGATGTATCTGTCCACGAGTCTCTCCACCGTTTTTAGTACGAAGGAGGTAAGGCTGATTGGTCGGAAATCCTTCGGAGATGTCCATCCGTTCTTGCCTGCTTTAGGTATAAATATTACCCTTGTCCCTCTCCAAGCCTTGGGGACATAACCCAGAGTCAGACTGGCCCTAGCAAGTCTCACTAGCGGCCCTATGATGGGGTCCCCAGCCCTCTGCAGGAGGACCGGGTAGATGCCATCCGGACCTGGGGACTTGTAGGGGTTGAAAGACTTCAAGGCCCATCTGACCCTGGCTGGGGAGGCGATCTCCCGGGCCAGCCGCCCGCGTAAACCCAATTGGGTCGCGGGCAGCGGTCGGCCCTTTTGGGAGTTCCACCCCACCTCCGTTGGACCTTTAAAGCCCGGGAAGTGCGCCATTGTCAGAAGGGTCAGGATCTCCCTGTCCGACTCTGAGTACGTCCTGTCTGGTAGTCTTAGGGTGCTCAACATAGCTCCTGGGATGCGGGCCAGTAATCTGTTCAGCCTGGCCGCCCCCGAGCCCTTTTCTATGTCCGAACAGAGGGAGGTCCAGCTCTTATTCTTGGCCTCCCTGATTTCTTTCCTATATGCATCCCTAGTTGCATTGGATAAGTTCTATAGTTCTTCCGTATTGCCTTTCTTGGCCCGTCTGAACCTTTCTCTAGTTTCTTTCCGAAGCTTTTCAAGCTTCACATTCCACCAGTGGGTCTCCCGCGCCTTCTTGATTTCCGAAGGTAAGCAGTTGAGTTCGTACGTAGTGATGATGGCCGACGAGAATTGGTCAGCCGCCCTCTCAAGGGCATCTACGTCTTTGATTTCCATGGTTTTCCCATGGAGTGCAGCTTGTAGGCCTGTGGCATAACGCTCCCAGTTTGTTTACCTCGGGTTTCTGACCCATGTGGGGCCAGAGGGTGCGTGTGATTCCAGTTCGTACAGTATCTGCATGTGGTCAGATAGAGAGGGTTCGTCTGAAACCCTCCATTTCTTTACTTTATCCCTAAAGCTCCCGGTGCAGAGGGTAATGTCGATTACCTCTTCTCTCACAGAGTTCCGAAAGGTCGGTACAGTACCTGTATTAAGAATATCCAAGTCAGTAGTGATTAGATAGTCCACTAGGTCCTCACCCCTTCTGTTGGTGTCCGTGCTACCCCACAGCTTATGGTGAGAGTTTGCATCGCACCCGAAGAGCCAGGGGCAGGCCTCTTACCTTACAGTAGTCCACTAAAGAGCGGACTTCCTCCGGTGGATGGGTCACACTGTCATGTGGAAAGTATGCCGATCCAATGACGAGCTTACCAATTCCTATTAGGTCGACTGAAGCCACCATAAGGTCTCTGACCTGCTGGTTTGCATCCTCTTCCATCGCAATCTGATGAGGGACCACATTAGTACCGAGCCCGAAGAGCCAGGACCAGCAGCCACCGTCAGCATCTGCGATTCCTCAGGGGCGGTTTGCAGGGGTGGATTTGTGCTAGACCTTTGCAAGCCCAGCTCCGCATCCACCCCAGCTCCCGCCTCCTCCACCTTGCTATTTATAATTTTGTTATTATGAGGTTCCATTTTTTAGGTGTCAAGAGAGCCAATGGGCACGGTTGCGCACACCCTGGCTTAGGGGGAGCCGTTTCTTGGTCGCAGCGCGAGCCAGGGACCGGGACGGCCCCCGACCCTATCCATCCACACGAGGAGAGCCCGTTTATAGGGGTCCTTCATTCATTCCGGACTCCCATTTGTGGGGGTCCTGCATTCATTCAGGAGAGCCCGTTTATAGGGATCCTACACCCGAACCGACAGGATCGGGGACCGCCGCGGCCCCGGAACGCGCGCTAAGCCCCTCCACCAACGACAAGGTCCTACAGCTCCTAGGAGGGGTCTCAAAACAATGGATTCGAAACAATTTCGTGTATTGATTTATCATTGCTTCTTGATGAAAAAAAAGACAGTGCAAGCTCAACAATGGCTTGAAAAGTGCTACGGGGACTCTGCTCCATCAAAAACAACCATTTGTCGGTGGTATGCTGAGTTTAAACGTGGTCGTACAGACACTGAACATGCTGAACGCTCCGGCCGGCCGAATGAGGTAGTTACACCAGAAACCATCAAAAAATTCCACCAAATCGTTTTCGAAAACCGTAAATTAAAATTGCAAAACATAAAACATTTGTCTATGAGGAAGCTGTTGTCAAAGTGGGTGCCGCGTTTGCTCACGGTTGATCAAAAACGACAATGTGTCGTTGATTCCGAGCGCTGTTTGGAGTTGTTTCGCCGAAATAAACCGAATTTTTTGCGTTGGTATGTGACAACGGACGAAAACTGGATCCATAACTACACTCCGGAGTCAAAGCCGTCGTCAGCCGAGTGGACTGCAGTCGGTGAGAAGCGTCCAAAGCGGCCAAAAATGCAAATGTCGGCCGGTAGGGTTATGGCCTCAGTATTTTGGGATGCTCAAGGAGTTTTGTTGATCCACTACCTTGAAAAAGGTAAGACGATCAATAGGGAACGTTACATTGGCCAATTGATGCGTTTGAAGAACGAAATCGTTGAGAAACGGCTCCAAATGAAGAGGAAAAAAGTGCTCTTTCACCAAGACAATGCGCCATGTGACAAGTCGCTCGCTACCATGGCGAAATTGAATGAATTGAGCTTCGAATTGCTTCCGCACGCACTATATTCACCGGATCTGGCCCCCAGTGATTACTACCTGTTTGCAGACCTCAAAAAAATGCTCCAAGGAAAGAGATTCTACTCCAAAGAGGCAGTCATCACTGAAACGAACGCTTATTTCGAGGCCAAAGATAAATCGTTCTACAAGAAAGGTATTGAAATGTTAGAGAAGCGCTGGACTGATTGTGTTGCTTTTGAAGGAGACTATGTTGATTTTTAAAGTCGAGTTTTGCCAAAAAAATGTGTTTTTCCTAGTTAGTCCCGGGACTTATTGATCCACGCGTTAAGTGAAAAGATGCTTTCTTATTTAAGTTATGTAGCAACTTTTCAAGTAGGGGTAAAGGTGTAACGTATTGATGCATAACGTATTTTGCGCATGCTCTATATACAGGCGAGAAAATTCAAATTAATGAGAATCGAGAGAGATCACTGTAAACAAAAGGTGAACGGACTAGATTAAGAGCTTATACAGAATATAAATTTTATTTTTGGAGAGTTTGGTCAAATTAAAAGCCGAAAGAATAGATGTAGAATAAGCTTAAAATTTAAATATTAGGAATAACAATTCTATTATGAACAGATAGGCGACCAAAAGTCGCGACACAAAGTAAACAGCTTTAAACCTATTTTTTTCGAGACCCTTAGATAGCAATATTATTATTGAAGGGCTATTTTGGAAGATAAAAGATTTTACATGAAAAAAATTTGAAATACAGAAAGATAATTTTATTAATAAATTTTATTTTTGACCCAACTTTTTTTCTTGTCGCTTCTTACCAAATTTTAAAAAATTCTGCGATTCTAATAAATCATGAATCATTTTTTTAGAGAAAATATTTCCCACCACTTCACCGTTTCTGATTTTCAAAAATAAATTCTTTAATGTCTGAAACCATTAAAAAACCATTTTCCCAAACGAAATTTTTATAAACAAATTGCTGAAATTTGAACTGCGCATGCGCCCATAGCCATGAAACGAAGCTCAATCCTTCTTATTCTTCTTCTTCTTCGTACAGCGTTAGCATCTTACTGGCAAAGCCTTGTACATTTGAACTGCGCATGCGTCTACTAAAATCCATTACTACTACACAAGATCGATAAAATCAAAATGGCCGGGACTAGTCGTGACATATCAAGTGTAATGACTAGCGCCGCAAACAACTACAATACTAGTTTAGATTCCAGTGTACGCATTAAAACTCGTATACACACCGAAGTCACATAAAATAGAATACGTGCCAATGCACACAATTCAGGTAATTCCGAGACTCGCGACAATGCTCGCAGGACTGATCGCGCTTCGGCTTCGTCTCGGCTTTGCCTCGACTACGCCTTAGCTTCGAACTCCTGCGAGCATTGTCGTTCGTCCCGCAATGACCCTCATTCTGCGCCTGGGCACGTAATGTAGTATTATCTTCCAAAATAGCCCTTCAATAATAATATTGCTATTCTTGAAAGCAAAATTATCTATTTTTGCCTGAGATCTAATTTTCGTGGATCAACTACCTTAACACCAAAAGGAATTCCAGGATTAGATCACAGCTGGGTTGGAGTTTTAACTCCTTCATTGTGAAGAATCCACGGATCATCAATTTGAAAACAAATTCGATTCGCGCCAGCTTTACCATCGGCTCGTGACAGACTTGGTCTAGTGGCGACATCTAACAAGCCATATGCATATTAAAACCAAGAAATTTATCGACCGTATATTGCAGAAAGCGGCCAACGGCCATCGATTTAAGAGATAAACGTTGCCTCGTTATTTCTTGAAATAATTCTATCGTGGCAGGAAATTATGAGGCAACGTTGAGACATTATACGGTGCTATTAAGGCATTGGTTGAATTCAACCACAAAAAGTAGTTAAGGACATTTTCAACTACATATATCACGTCACTATGCCCAGGATTTTTTCTCAGTGTGTTACGCTAGGCCCTTTTAGACACGCAGAGCGCACTTGACCAAATTTGTCAATCTATGTCCCTGCTATGACCCGTTCAGACCCTGTTAGACGCCCATCCTTTGGTTCAAGAGATCCCTGGAAATTCCGTTGCCGGCGCTCGTCAAGGAAGGATCGGTGTATTTTGTTGCTTGCGTTTATCAACGTTTATCAAAGTTTCATTTGATCCCTGTACTAGCGATAGGTGGTGTTCTATCCTTTCTCCTTTGAGATCATTCATTAAAGTATTCTTAATACTCCTGTGGGCGTACAAGGTAAGAAGTTAAATACTGTTCCCTTGGCCGTCCGGCCATAACCTTGCGCAACTTTGCGTAATATGGTGTCGGAAGGTAATAACCTCCCGAACGATCAGGATGATGATAATATGAGTGTAAATGGATGTTCTGTCCTGGATGGAAACCTGATTAACAGCACTTTCTTAAACTTAAGAAAAGAAACTTTTACTGGTTCCTCTACGATTTCTAAAGATGTTACAAACCATGAAGTTCCTAACAAACTTAATCCCAAAAAAAGAGATTCTTCACATTTTTCAGACCCCAACCAACCTACCCAACAAAAAGTGCCTCATGTTCTAAATAAATCTGGACCTAGTGAACACGTTCCCCTTCCCAACAACAGTTATTCGATCCACAACAAAGGTCCATATTTTGTTGTTGTGGAGCATAAAAACCCTAACGCCTCTAAGCATCCTATCCTCATCGGCAAAATCTTGGATCCATCTTTTCGTAACTCTATTATGAATATTTCGAAAAATAATTTCTCACGGGTGAACGTAGAATGTCGTGATGGTGCAAGTGCTAATAAAATTGTAAACAGTTTATCAGTTTTAGAAAAACATGATCTTAATGCTTTCATTTCGAATTTTCGTTTGATGACAATTGATGATTCTATTAAAAACGCCTCTACTAACCTAAAATGACCAATTTTAGGTGGTAGACGATTTGTCACAAAAAAGGACAAGGGGGTATTATCCCCGACTTCTACAGTCTATTTAGGATTTGACGGCCAGGAGGTCCCAGAGTATCTCACTTTATGTCACTTACGATTAAAAATATCACCGTACGTTTCCACACCTAAAATTTGCTATAGCTGTTTCAGATTTGGCCATGTTGCTAATCAGTGTCACTGATAAAACATGTCCAGCTTATTAGGAACAAATTCTGGTTCGTAAGATTGCTGCCTACCGGAAAACTTCTATTAAGGAAGCCTCGGATCTCTACCACAGAGAAAATAAAACCTCACAAAATTCCATGTCGCCTTTGGACGTGCGCCTTCTTCTTGCTAGGTCTACATCACACTCAACATTACAACAGTCTCACCCCCCGGCTTTTAACTATTCCAATTTCCCATATTTGGGAGAGGTAGATTTGGATTCTTTTGAAGGCACCTCCGCCAATTCTCATGCTCCTTCCTTTGCCAACATATCCAAAATTAACAAACCTAAATCTCCTCGAAAGCAGTCGCAAACCAAAGCTCCTACCCAATCTTCGAATTCAAAAAAACGTCTCAATTTCAATCGGGATGCTCCCTCCCGCTCCTTACCACCCTCCCCTATCAAACCTTCATCCTTTCCCACGGGAAATAACCATCCCTCTCAGTTTTCAGCACATAGTCAATTTGCCTCGAATTACTCTCGTTCGAATAACCTTTCTTCTCCTCTGTCACCTTCTTCCTCTCAACTCCTTCAACTTCTCGTTCAACTAATGTCTCTCATGACGCAACTCTTCTCACAACTAAATCCCCTCGTCTCCCTGCTTAACCTCAAGGCTTCTGCGCGTTACCAACGTTAGCAACCTTCCTTTAAACCATATCCTACCCTTCTACTAGCAAAATGTCATCTGCAAACCTACTAAAAATTTTTCAATGGAATTATCATAGTCTTAACCCCAAAAGGGGTTCTCTTTCAAAGCTAGCAGCTGATTACGATATTCTCCTTTTATGCGAAACTTGGCTTAAACCTAACATCAATTTTCATCTTCCTAATTACAATATAATCCGTAAGGATCGTGCTGACCGCCAGGGAGGAGGTCTCCTCACTGCCATTAGGAATGATATACTCTTTAAAAGGGTAGACATAGCTTTTGACATGAAGGGTTGCCTGGAAACACTCGCAATTAGCATTCTCACTGACCTTGGCCATTTGTTGGTTATGAATGTCTACCGAAATCCAACCTCCACCCCAGGTAGAATTAATTGGTCTGATTTTTTGCACTCTACTGCTAACTTTCCCTGTTCCATTATTTGCGGTGATTTAAACTCACACCACCAATCATTGGGCTGACCCATAGCATGCACCTCTAGTCTAGCCCTTTATGACGCCATTTTGGATTCAGACCTTATAATCATTAATAAAGGTGACCCCACTCTTTTCTTTCGCCCTGGTCAAAATAAATCCGCTATAGACCTCACAATAGTTTCCCACAACTTTAAATTACTCTCAAATGGGCAAGTGCTTCCTGATAAAATGGGCAGCGATCACTTCCCAATCAGTGTCGAAATTAGCGTTCCCTTTACTTTTTACAATTTTTATTACCATAAATATAACCTTGAAAATGTAAATTGGGAAATTTTTAAATCTCACCTATCTCTTCATACAAATACTAGCCTCCCCTCTTCAATTAATCCAACAGAAACCATTAACTCTTATTCTGATTTTCTTTATGACATAGATGAAGCTCTTCACAAAGCTGACCCCAAGCTGGATAGGGTGCCTTCCCGTCGGAAAATCTATCCTAGTTCCCCACCATGGTGGAACGAGGAGTGTAATAAAATTGTTAGAGTGAGATTATCCAAATTGAAGAAATATTTGAATTCCTCTACACATGAAAACTTCCTAGATTACCAGAAATGGGAAGCCAAGACGACTAAGAAATTAAAATCAATTAAATCTGCGAATTTCCGATCTTTACGTGAATTTCTTTCAGTGAACTCTCCCATATCGACGATTTGGGCTAAAGTTCGCAGTTTTCGCCACAGGCTATTTAGCCCCCCATCCCCAACGACCTGTTCCTGTTGATCTCGAAACTATCGAACATATGAACTCTTATGTTCAGGATTTTATCAGAATGTTCAATGACTTTTCCAACATTGAAATTCCCCTCCTTCCAGTTTCTTTCATCGACACTAACAGTACCAATA
The DNA here is from genome assembly GCA_030998225.1 of Diplolepis rosae. Taxonomy (NCBI): domain Eukaryota; kingdom Metazoa; phylum Arthropoda; class Insecta; order Hymenoptera; family Diplolepididae; genus Diplolepis; species Diplolepis rosae. The sequence goes on along the minus strand of JAPYXD010000701.1, from coordinate 19,783,308 downwards.
CTCCTCCGTCCTCTTCTACACTAGCTACAAAATCTACTCAGGAGGACCATATTTTTTATCCTCCATTTAGCCTCAAAGAACTTCTGACAGTTCTCAAAAATACTAAAATTAATTCTTCCCCCGGATTGGATAAAATTGGTTTCCTTGTTATTAAAAATTTACCTGAAATCTCTCTCACACGTCTTCATATTTTTAATAACATTTTTGAAACAGGAGTTTTTCCTTCGGGCTGGAGAGACTTTCTTCTTTTTCTTCTTCCAAAATCCACCCTCCGCAAATTTCGACCCATTGCTGTGGCCTCCTGTTTCCTTAAACTCATGGAAAAGCTGGTTCAACAGCGACTAAATTTCTGGATGGAAAGCAAAGGTTTGCTCTCCCCTTGTCAATATGGCTTTAGGAAAGGCCGCTCTTGTGCGGAAAATTTAGCGATCCTTTCTTCGAAATTACACTTGGCAGCGTCTTTAAGTATGACTTCTGGCTGTCTGTTTCTGGACATTGCAGCTGCTTACGATAATGTGATTCCTAATATACTCATTTGGGATTTGATCAACTTAAGACTTCCTTGGAAGGTATGCAAGTTTATATTGAACCTCACTACTGTTCGCTACGTTTACTTTCGCATAAATGGAGAAAACAAAGGACCACATATTTTTCGCAAGGGGCTTCCACAGGGCTGTGTTCTTAGCCCCCTTTTATACAACATCTATACCAAGAATATTCATAAACTACTACATCCACATTGCGACATTCTCGAGTATGCAGATGACTTGGTCTTGTATGCTTCCTCTAATGATGAGGATAAATGCATTGCTATTCTTTAGGAAAGCGTGAACAACGTGAACACCTTTTTAAAGAAACGTGGTCTCTCCATTTCCCCTTCCAAATCTAAACTTATTTTCTTCCCAACTCCTACTAATCAGTTACCGGAATCTTTAAACCTTCAAATAGACAATCAAGTCGTCTCTCGCTCAAATAACGTCAAATTCCTGGGAGTTATATTTCAGAGCTCTCTCTCCTGGGAGATACATCGCATAAAACTCATTGATCATGGGTCAAAAATTCTCAATCTTTGAAATGCTTGGCGGGCACATGGTGGGGCTCACATCCTGGCATTTTACAGATTCTTTATCAGGCCCTTGGCCGCAGTTCTTTCGAATATGGTTGCCATGCACTTTCTATATGCAAAAACAGCAAACTATATACTAAACTTTCCAAACTTCACAATAAGAATTTTAGAGTTATTATGGGATATCGTATATCTGCTCCGATCATAGTCATGCAATCAGAACTGGATGAGTTCCCCATTATAGATCGATTCCAATTAATCTCTGATAAATTCCTTATTAAAACCTTCCAATCCGCATGTCACCCCATTTTTCCCATAATCAATAGACTTACTAATATTCTTAGATATTCTGAACCCAAACTTAATCAGATTAAAAATTTCCTTCTGCTTAAATCGTACCAAAGATTTGGGAGCTACAAACCAAGAGTCCTCAATTCTGCCACACCTCTACAATTTCTACTTCCATATCCATCCATGTTCTTCCAGCAATCTGTTGATTTATCAATCGGTATCTCTATAGACAATAGTCCGAACCCTGAATCTGTTTTTAATTCCTTCATTTCCTTTCATTGTGTTAACCATACACATTTCTATACTGATTGGTGTAAGAAGACCGATTCTCCTGTGGGCTTTGCCATCTATGCCCCCTTTTTAGATTTGGATATGCATATTGGATATCCATATTTACTGCGTAGACTATGGCTATTTATGAATCTATCCAATATATTATTGAAAAAGAAATCCCTTTCTCTGTTATTTTCTCTGATGCTAAGAGTGTGTTGCAGGCTTCTCTTAGTCTCTCAACACTGTCCTCTCCTTCATTCTTGGTTATTGAGCTTCGAAACCTTCTATATATTGCTCATTGCTCCGGTCTTACCATCGATCTGGTTTGGCTCCCTGGTCACAGGGGCATCCCAGGCAATTAATCGGCAGATAACCTGGCCAGATTGGCCTCTTCTGAGGGCCTCCCTACTCAAACTAAACTCCCTCACACAGATATTTGGGCCCTTTCCCTTAAGGGTCACTTTTCTCGTGTTAAAACTCAATGGAATCAGGTCTCGAATGAGGAACGTAAGGGTCTCTACTATTTTTCTACCTTCTTTGACCCCTCCCATCATTTCAGACCCTGGTATGCCAAATCTAAAGCAAACCGTAAATTTATTGTTACAATCTCTAGACTGCGAGCAAATCATTACAACCTTGCGGCTAACCTGGCCAGAAAAAATCTTTCAGACTCCGCAATTTGCGTCAACTGTGGAGAAGAAAATCAAGACATTGATCATATTGTCTGGGCATGTCCCAGTTTTTCTTCACCACGTTCACTACTTGAATACCGCCTTAGACGATTCAAATTTTTCCCGACATATTGTATGGAGTCATTCCTGTCCAATCCTAATGGTCGAGGCATTCATCTCATATTCAAGTTCTTAAATTCAATTAACCTATGCATTTAATCCCCTCCATCCTCGTGAACTTTATCAAACTTCTCTCAAGAGGATGCTGTAGTTTGTAAACAGTTTTAAATATTAGTTAACCTATCGATAAAATTATGCTGTATATAAAAAAAAAAATAATAATAATAATAAAAATATTAATGATAACTTCCACAGCACAGTATTTTTCATTCAACAGGTACGCGTTCCACCCCACCATCGGTCTTTAATACTTTTGCTTACCCCCACCTGAGGGATCCTATCCACTCTCATCTACCTACGTCTTTTAACTCATGGCCATGGCCAGATAGGTTACTCACAAATTTTGTGCATGGAGTGCTCCACATCTCCAAGCCTAGGCTCTTCCCCAGATAGAAAGAGAGACAAAGTTACAAGTTACAAGTTACAAGAGATCCCTGATAGAACCACAGTAGACCCGTTTAGACACCCAGAGTACACTGACCAAATTTGTCAATTTATATCCCCGCTATATCCGTTTAGATCTTGTTAGACGCTCATACCTCCGATTCAAGAGATCCTTGATAGAACCCAGGTAGATTCTTTTAGGCACCCAGAGTGCACTTTGACCAAATTTGTCAATCTATGTCCCGCTAGGAACCGTTTACACCCTAATAGACACCCATACCTATGATTTCTTAGATACCTGATATAACCACGCTAGATCCGTTTAAACACCCAAAGTGCACCTTGGAAGAATAATTTCCATATACTAATCCCGAAGTTTAGCCAGGAATACCCTGTTAGGTCCCGTTTTCCAATTAAAATAATATAATTTGAGTACCAATTGGTACCATAGATAACTCGTTTACATCCGGATAGCATTTCACAATTATGTTATAATTTCCCGGTAGAACCCAGGCAGATCCGGATAAAGTGCCAGAGCATATGATGGGAACCTACCCGGGTTCTAAATGGCGTTTTACCCGGTTTCAACCATGGTTCTAACGTCCAATAATGCTTCTAATTCCGCGTCTTCGTACACTTTCGGCCTTTCGCTACTTTCTTTGTCTTAGATGTCAAATTCACCGTTCTTGTACTTTTGAAACCACCCAGTGAGAAGGTAGGCATTGAATGGCATTGAAATGTCAAAATCTGGAAAGAAACGGAATCGAGAATGAAGCATTTGAATGCGTTTTAATGCCTATAGGAATGATAATAAAAAATAGTTCAATTATAATCACTTCACCATTGGACTATTAAGTTATCGAACGTATAAAAAAAGTTAATAACATACGTATACACATCATCAACAGATGCAAAAATCCATTTTGAAATTGGCAAACCCCTTTTACTAATCATTAAAGGTGAATGGCACGCCTAGAACTTTAAAGTCGCCGACTCTGCAAAGAACATTGTGAAAATTACTGCACGAAGTTGAAAAAATTGAAAATAAAACAAATATCACAAAATAAATCTGATAAAGTGATTTTCTTAGATTTTTTATAATGATTAGAATACAAATCACTTTTCTGAAATGTTTAAATCTTCGAAAAGATGTATTTCTAAAATTTGTTACGTTATTTCTTCAAAACTTTTAAGAATATTCTCAAATTTACAATAAAATAGGAAACTGAAAATTTCTATTAAAATATGTTAAATATTCTCAAGAATATTATTTCTCTCAATGTAAGAAAAACTTTTTGTAAAAGTCTTCAAAGACTATATTTTTCAACAATTTTACACATATTTTATATAAATTATTTGCATTTGTCATCGAGGTTATATTCTGAGAAATAAGGTTAATATTTGTAGAATGTAAGGAAATGAAAATGCACGTGGAGATATACAGAATGAGGGATGAACTGTTTGATATCATTCTGTGGCATCCACCTTAGTTTATGTGTACCATCAATCACTACTTCTGTTATTCGATAATATTCATAGGTCTTCTAGTAATAAACTCTGAGTAAACATCCTGATCCCCCAACTTTACCCTATTTCGGATTTTTTTTCTATTCTAATAGAAATTCTATTCATCTTTTACATTTACTTACTTATTATTCAAATTATTTAATTTTTTTAAAATACCACAAATTTATTTTTGTATTTATTCAACCCTCTAAAAAAATTAACTTCACACATTTAATTTTTTTATAAAATATCTTACGCTATGCACATTTTTTTCCTTTAAATTAAAGATTTTTATTATCTAAAATGAAGTGACTAGCACAATTACAAAAACAAAGCCTAGTATTTTTTAAATAAAACGTAAACAAGTATTCCGGAATGAACTTAGCACTCAAAGCAATTGCTACAAAAACCAATATGTACATATGAATATGATCCATTATTATCGATCGCGACTGAAAATAGGAAGGTACTCTTTATTTTCCAAACCTAAAAGTTTAGAACTGATCGCTTCAAAATTAGAAAGTTACAAAGCCAGAAAATAAAATTCTCTTGAGTACATAAACTATTAAATAAATTATACAAAAACTTTAATTTCATTGTGAAATAAAGTAAATGATATAATATTTTAGTAAAAATAAATAAAAAACCCAACAAAATAAATGTTTGAGTCTGTATCCGAACGATAAATTATAGATGAATTAAACGCTACAGATTACCACTTGACGATGAATTAAAGTGACACTCGACTAATTACGTTATTGTTGTATGAGATAATAGAAAGTAGTAAACACATTTTCATCTGCGTTTCTATTTATAGCCAATTTCTAACAAAAGATCTACGTCTTACTTCTGACTTTTCTATTTTGTCTACACATTTCTATAAACAATATGTGATAAATAATATAAATTCTGAGCCAAAACAGAGATTTCATTCACTAAATTCAATATTATTTAACAAGCGTCAATCTAAAAGATGAACTTGAAGAGACTTAATAACATTAAATATCAATAAATTTTAGAATGTCTGGTTTTGAATGAATTGTAAATGATAAAAAACGCCTTATAAATATAAAGTCAGTAATTCTAAATTTTCTGTTGAAAGGAATAAAGAAAAACAACCCAAGTATGTCTTTGAACTTGTATTAGGGTAGTTTCATAATTACAGCCCTACGTTTCACGTGATAGTGACATTCAAGTGATAGATCCTTAAGCTAGGCAGTTTCGTAACGCAAAGTCACTTTCTGGTTTCGTACAAAGGTAAACGTCTTAAAAACAAGATAATATGTATAATATATATATTTTTATGTATAGTTTCGATTTCTCATTCATAACAATAATATGATGAAAAACAATCTTCAATCATAGTTTGAACAATTTATTTTACACAAGAGCGATATGCCGACATATCGAAAAAAAGCAATAGTAATTGGTAATGTATAGTAATAAATAAAGTATGAAATGTAAATAATGGATATTTACAAGTATGTAAAATGGCAAAAAAAGCTATAACAGAGTCAAAGTTCTTTCCGTTTTAAAATACACAGTACACGCTCGATGGCCAATTGATTTTTTTGCTTGTCCCATTCATAATTTTTAATACATCTCTGCAATTGACACTTATTACCTGTACACTTACAATTAAAATCTATAAAAATGTGCCTTCACAATACTTCCTAGTTGGCGGAATGTAGCACCTTCTTAATTCCTTTTCGATTTCAATTTTTCCCCTGGAACAAGCAAAAGACTCAGTGGAAGACACGCAATCAATAGTATACCAGCGTGAATGTTTATACTACACTATCATTATTATTCGTTTATAATATTTTAAGGGAGTGCCGCGACAGTCAGACTGCAGCTTTGCATTCCTTTTAGAAAATCGATAAAAGATCTCGTGCCCACAATTTTTTTTCATGTAAATTTCAGAATTAAATGCGTAATCGAAGTAAAAAAAAAAATTTCCAATTGTTCATATACAATTACAGAGTGAGAACTGCGTTGAATAAATACAGTGGAAAGTACTTGGCACGAGATTAAGACAAAATATCACAGTAGGAGTCGAAGAGAAGTTCATGAGCATCGAGGCCCTCCCAATTTCATTATCTACGTCCTGATTTTATTATTAATTACAGGACAGTAGTCCTACTTAACAACAATCCTACATGGTACTAGAAGATTATCTAGATTGCTTTAAGAAATCGCAACGTTTATTAGTAATACCTAGTCATATACAATTCGACAAGAAGGCTGTAATTTCTGTACTGGCTGCTAAATGTCTTGAGTGAATACTGAATATTTAATGCGTGTATAAGGAATCGGACAATCATACTGCGTTAAATCTGGCCTGCCTATGTCAAAAAATCTTAATCACTTTATCATACTCACTAGAGAAACATAAATTTCATTATTGAATGAAATATTTCATCATTTTCATAATCATTTTCCTATGAAACTTAAAATTTATAAGAACCATAAAATTCTTAAATCCACTAAACAACTAAATTTCTCTTCATTTTACCAAAAAGCTTTCAATAATAAAAAATTTCATCAATTTAAAATTATATACAGTTCGATTTCTAGGCTTATAAAAAGTTCATTTTTCCTACAACTTAAGACTACAATTTCTACTGACATTGACAATCGAAATTAGATATATACAAAACTAAACATCATGAATGAAATATTTCAATCGGTAATAATTGAATATCGATATACAATTTCATAATTTTAAGATCACAATAAAGACAAAAATATCATTCTGCATAATATAAAATATCAACTTATTTAAAAAAAAAAGACAAATATCTGTAGATATCGAATGCCATGAGATTTGAACACTAATGAATTCCGAATTGTAAAACAGTAGAAAGTTGAGAAAACAATCGAGAAAAAATATTTAAAAGTTTCTAATAACCATTTAGAAGAAGATTTGTTTGTGACACATGCTTATTTCATTCTGTCTACTGATTACACATTGTGGAATAATTGTGTATAGCTAGAAAGTTTGAGAATCATAATAAGTTTGACAACTTTTATACCTTCAACAAGACACGTATAAAAAAGTATTCAGATGTAATCGTAGATGAGTAACTTTGCATTTCTTTCGCCTTGTGTTACCAATTTGAATGACCTTGCCACTCCTCTCCGATTTCTTATTTATATCATCTCGATTCTGTGCGTTATACCTTATTTATTTCATTTATTTGTTCTAAACTCGTTCAAAAAAAATCACATAGTTTATTTTTAAAATGAACACAGAATAAATCATATATAAAAAGCGAGTCTTGAATTTTTTTATAAATATTAAATCGAAGAGTCTCCAAGGCCACGTTAATATATATTAATCAAGAGTCAATCGCGATGAACGAATCGAAAATAAAAAATTAAAATAAATGGTATGAGATACACGATTGCACAGTTTCTGGTTATATCGACGACGACGACGACGACGACGACGACAATGAGGCCCTAGTTGCGTTAATTTTGACTGATCTCACATTTCGAACCTTCTTATATATTCAGTCTATTAATCTTCGGACTCCAACAGCCATCGGATTTTCGCGGTTTTCAATTATTTGATCGTTTATTTTACTGAGCGGGTGGTTGTGGCTCGGAAGGCATATTGGGATTGGGGTAAGGTGGCAGGAAAGAATAATTAGGGTAAGGGGGTGGGGGATGAGGAAAAGGTGGGTAGTAACCTGGAGGATGTGCAGAAGGTGGCGGGGCATATCCCCTATGCATATACGGATCCGCTGCTGGAGGAGGGCCATGGAATGCTGAGTACATCCGAGCATAATCTGCATTGTAGGTGGGTCCTCCGTAAGTTGGGTAACCAGGCGCTCCTGTATCAAAAAATAATTCAATTCAATAAACTCCAGCAGTACTAAATACATAGAAAATTTTGCACCACTAAAAAATAGTGAACAATAGTAAGTTTTTAAATATATACTATATTTAAGAACTGCAGATATACATATATTCCTGGAGAAAATCTACACGGAGAAACTTTTTATATTAATTTTTACTATAATATTTTTCAATTTAGGGAAAAACGTATTACTTTGAGAATTTTTGTTAGTAAAAATACTAAACTTTATAATATTGATATGAAACTTTAGTATAAACTATAGTAAAATTTGCTATGAACTATGCTGAAGTTTCATATCAATATTACAAAGTTTAGTATTTTTACTAACAAAAATTCTCAAAGTAATACGTTTTTCCCTAAATTGAAAAATACTATAGTAAAAATTAATATAAAAAGTTTCTCCGTGTATGAATAAAAAAATACAAGTATACCTTTTAAAAAATGAAGACCAAATTAGATTGCTTCAAAGACAAATAAATACATAATGCCCAATTTTTCAAGAGTGATTTCGTTTTTTCTTTTAAATAAAATCAACTAAAAATACTTTGATAATGGCTTTTTTGTACGATACCTTGTTTTTGAATAAAAATATTGTTAGTTTTATTCAAATAAAATTAATCAAAAAATTTATAATAGTCATTTTCAGTAGATAGAATTCGTTTTCTCAGAAAAATAAACTGCAAGTATCTTACCCATATCTCCTGCTGTGATACTTGGCTTATTAGAATATTATTAATAATTTAAAGAATTTGAAATCCTTCTGTGGAAAAAAGACGCTTTCGACTGCGCTGGGATTCGAGCCCAGGTGTGACATTTCACCTCTACTTCCCTAATTGACAAATTATTAATAATCGTTTAAAATAATTTAATGAACAACATCATAGTATATCTTGCTGATACAATTCTGTTGTAATATTTTTTTAAGTGAAAATTGATGAATGCTCTCAAAAAATGTAATAAACGAACTCATTTAGCAATTTTTTAGTTTCAGAAGAAACAACTAAGAATTTTTTGTTCCACAAACCTTCCTTATGATGATTTGTCGTTAGATAATTTACAGTTTATCAATCGGATATAATAAGCAAATACACTAAAAAACCGTATTTTTATGGATATACAGTAAAACCCGGTTTATCGCAATACCTTCTAATCGAATGCCTCCCGTTCAGCGCAAATACGGAGGGGCTCCCACTCCTCCACCACCAGCCTGGCCAACTGGTTGTCGGCGCATGTTCCTCAACGAGTAGTTTCGCGCGCGTTCGCTGTTTATCACAAATTTAAAAGTGAGGGGTATTCCCGCCTATCCTTAAGAATCACGTGACCTCTCCTTCTACTAATAGGAGGGGGAAAAAATGGTAGAGTTTATTGCGATAAATGGGAAAGGCAAGTTGCAATAAACGGGTGTTGCGTTAAACAGGGTTTTACTGTATTCCATTTTCAAAATAAAAAAATAGACTAAAAATTGCTAAACCATTACTCTCTATCGCGGTTCTTTGTTACCCGGGATGAACAGTTTATTACTCACACAAAGTTTAAAATAAATAGCGCTGTATCCAATAAGGACAAATAAAATTGTTATACTCATTCGAGATGACTCTGATCTTTTCAAAAAGTATTTTACATGTTAGTTTGAAAAAATAATAGTCAGGGATTAATAAAGTACTCAAAGAGTTTTCAAAAATATTTTAAATTCTTCATTTTTACTGATTTTTAAATAAAAATTTCGAATTTGTAATTCAAAGGAAAAGGTTGACACAATTTAAAAAAGAATTTACTGACATTTTGTGGAAGTTAACCTTTGGAATTACACCTACGGAATTAAAAGAAATTCAGTACTTTCGGAGTTATTACTAGTTTTAAAACGAACATTCAAAATTTCACTATTTATACATTATTTTCTTATTAAATTAATCAACTCAAATTTTTTCACCATCCCGCGTTTCTAATTTTTACATTCTCATCATGGATGAGAAGCTATTAGTTTTATGTGAAAAATGATTTTCGAAATTTTCATCGAATCTTTACGTTTAGAGACCCCCTGAGTCAGAAAAAGTGTTTTTTACGAAAGTGTCTGTCTGTCTGTCTGTCTGTAGTAGGTCGTATACTCGATAACTCTCGATAGAATTATCAGATACAATTGAGCTTGGGCACACTTTATCGGAGCCGAAAAATTAAAGACAAGTTCGTTAACCAGCCATATCCAACTAAAATTGTAGAAACTAGAGCATTTTTTGTGTTTTTGATAAAACCTTTTTGGAAAAATCAAAAATTCTAATACTGGTTTTGGATAGTGCTCATAAATTTCTACAAATTATCTTCATAACATTCTTTGATTAAACCAAAATAAGAAATATTTCCGGTTAAATTATACGAGAAATAAAAAAAAGTTATGATACAAAATTATTTTCTACATTAAGATCTACAAATTTGAATTGCAACATTTTTTCATAAGATGTATATTTTTCTTTTTAATTTAAAAAAATACTATTGAAAATCCAAAATTCATTTTTTTTTAACAATAATATGTGAAATACGAAAAAACGTAAGAATGCAAAGTTGTTCGTTTTAAAAAGATCTACAACTTTTGTCTCACACAATTTCTGATAAAACATATGTTTTATGTTTCAATTCCAAAAATTCCATTTTTTAGACAAAAGATGTGAGATACAAAAAAAACGTTTACAAGGGGAGTGCGTCAATGTCCCTGAGCTTTCAGCACGAAACTTACAGTACCGAAAGTTCGATATGAATGAGTAATAATGCCGGAGTGACAGGACCCACTACCTCAGTTATTTCGAGAAATTGAGTTTTGAAAATTGAGATTTTCGCACGCGCCGAGTGAGTGAAGACCGGTGAGTCCTTCAATACAGTAAAGCGGTGGCGTAGTGGTGATGGCTATCGGCTGGCATGCTCGATGCGCGGGTTCAATTCTTTTTGCCAGTGATTTTTTTTTTTAATTTTTATACATTGTTAATTATTTACAATGTAATTAGTATAAGTTTTGATCATTTGTAATGAATTTAATTTAATTTTTTTCGTGTAATTGTTGCTCAAATCTCACTCAGATGCAGCCGACTTTGGGATTCAATAACTTCAGATTGGAAGGTCGAATTGAAGCGTTCAAAGCGCTAAAAGATTCGTTTTCGCAAGCACTTTCACTGGGTCTTTTCAGATTTGGAATTTGTCAAAAAACCGCGGAGTTATTCATTTTGCAATTAATGTAAAAATTACAACCCCCTTTTAAAAAATCGTTTGGATGTGTTAAAAAATAAAAACGAATCATGTAATCATTGAATATGATAGTTTTATACTTGCAGTATGTGTAAAAAAATCATGCTATGTGTGAAAAAATTTTCCTAGTGTATATGTTAATTCTTAAAAGTTATGTTATTTTGAAAATTCTGAATAAACAATTACATTACTCGGTAACTAATAGAGATATTGAACTCGGGTTTTCGGCATTCGAAAGGTAAAGAATTAAATATTTTAAAGGCAAAACAAACATTTAGATGTATTAATATTTTCAATTTTAAATACGCGTGCAAAAAATAGCTGTTTTTCGACTATTTTTTATTTATTGTTCGGCCGCTGTGGCAGAGGAAAATTAAATCTTTCAACTTTAAAAAACAGCATTTCATAGCAAATTTTGTGCTCTACAACTTTGGTCTAATACAATGTCATCATAAAACTGATATTTGAAGAGTAAAATGAGAAAATGTATTTAAAAAATGGCCTATTTTCGCACTTTTTGGCTTTTAACATTTGTTTTACAAAACGCACAAGGAAATTCGAGGCGCAAAACATGGTACGTCAATTACTATGATATTTTTGAGCGATTCCAATAAAAATCTCGGATCTTGCTCTCACATCCATGTTTCCCAACTTTCCATGCTAATTCGACTGGACTATTGTTAGATGGAAAATTATTTGCCTAAATGAGGTCTACAAATTCTCATCAAGACACTTCTCGACAGAATGTATATTTTATGTTTTGATTATTAGAAACACTATTGAAAAAATTCCATTCTTTAGCCTAAATATGTGATATGTTTATTAAAAAGTTACTGAAACTAGGCGAGTTAATACACCAATCAAATTGTATATAAAAAATAGTAACTAAAATATGTTAAGTGTTAAAGATGTGAACAGCCACTCACTAAAAAAAAGTATTACAATACTTCATGTATCTGTCACGTGCACAAATGTTAACTTTAATTCGTTGGGCCATAAAGTTCACCGCATACGATAGTGATTCTAACACAGCTGCACTCTGACAAACTATATCTTGTTCAGACAAATGATGCTTTTAGGTAATATTTATAAATGAATTCAGTTTATTGACTCAATCTCTTCGTTTTCAAGTTGAATAATGCAATAAAAAGAATCAATCAACGAAAAAAACATTTTTTCATTGCAAAACTAATTCAAGATTTCATTCATGATTATATTTTTTAACTGTAAAAGTCGTTGCTAAAAATTATATAATAATATTATACAAAGAACGCTAAATAATTACGATGAATAATTTTATATTCAAAAAATGTTATCACTAATAAAAATCTGACTTATTTTTATGATAAGAAAATAATAAAACCATAAAGCCCAGTTTTTCCTACAAATTCTGAAAAATCTCACCTAATCTACTTTGACTGTGAGATAAAACTAAAAAATATGTACAGTAAACAATTAGACTCTCAATCGACTTAGCAAATCGAGGAGACATACAAAAAATGTATCAAAAAGATCGGGACATTTAAATATCTCAAAAATCATGAGTTTTCAAAGAAAATCGTAAATACAGAATTTTATAGGCTTTAAAAATTCTATCTATTTGTGAATTTATTTACGGGTTCGGGGCTCTAGTTCAGGCCTAACCGGGCCCAACTCAATTCTTAAAATGAAAAGCTCTACTTTTAATTGCAGATTAGAATTTTTTCTTTATACCACTGCCCGCGGGCCCACAATGTGATATTGAATGTACACTCTCAACTTTTTGAACCCGCTGGAAAGGGTTCAGAAAAAAATGAATAAGAATAAAAATATATTACTTTGATCTGGAAAACCGTATAATCATTTGAAGTAAGTATTTGATTTCTTAAGGCCATGAATCAACCTGACCACGTGACTTAATTGTAGTTTATATTTTTTTCAAGTTTTAAAATACTTTAACTTTTCTAATTTCGATTTGATTGAAAAATTTCATAAAGACAATTTGTACCAAAGGTGCTCTAATTTTCAAAATTGCGGTCAAATATAAATGGTCAACGAATTTGTAATTATAATCCTTTCGAGAGGTATTTTTTTCGAATTTAGGCAATCATGAGATGTGGACATTCGTTGAAAATAGTGAATGTCGAATTTTACATAAATCAAAATATGTGATGAAAATGTAAAAACTTATCTTACACGAATATATCAACCTATATATTTGGCCACATAGTCAGGTTGGTCCACGCCCTTAAAGTAATTATTCCAATTAATTATATTACGGAGGCAACTAATATTAGATGGTTGGTTCAAATCGAATTATTTTCGTAGTTGTCTAAACCATAAACATTTTACATATGACTTTCTTGCACTAGACTCCCAATTAAATTTTTTCTTAATAAAAGCAACAATTTTTTGTTACGAATTCGGATTTAAGGCCATTTTTCTAATTTCCTCAATTATAAATAAGGCTTAGTAACAGTATTTGAAACTGAAAAATCTTCAACGATTCTTACATCTGAAAAATATATTTTTTTTCAAACTTACCACCGGGAGGATAAGTAGCAGAAGAACCAGGAGCAGGAGGATAATGCTGCGCGTATGGATCATATGGCGCAGGAGGATATGGTGCCGGATATCTTCCGGCAGTTGGATGAGTGAAAGCAGTAGACGTATGACCTTCGTTTCTAATACTGCTGGTTGTTGCACTAGCTGCAGTAGTAGTTGCCGTTTCAGACGCCTTTGGTTCCACCACATCCACCGTTGGTTTAACACTCGTGTTCGCAGCAGGTGGATAACTTGCAGCTTTATTAATCATCGTCGTATCTTCAACCGGCTTCGTTAAATCAGGTTGCGATTGAGGCTTGACACCTACTGCAGATTGTCTCGGATTCGTGGAATGAGGTGGAACTCCAGGGTAATAGCTTCCGTAAGGAGTTCCTAAAGATCTTGAACGAGGGTCTGCATAGTCATAATACCTAGGATATTGCGCATAAGGATAGCCTTGTGGAACTCCATGAGGATCCGGTTGTGGAACATCTAAAACGCTTTGTTCCATTCCCGCCAAAGGAGTCGAAGCGCCTGCGCTAACAGACACAGAGGCAGTAGGAGAATTAGAAGAGTCGCTGAGATTCTTTATTGCATTCGGAACTTCTATATTTCGTTGAGTTGATGGAGGTTGTGATTGAATAGGCGGTGGAATAGTAGAGTGTGGCTCCTCAGCTGAAATTTCATTATTGATAGTATTTTTCACCTGGCTCTGATTCAGGAAATTATTTTCAAAAACGGAAGAAGAATCAGTTTTGCTAACTTCCTTAGACTCAGGCAACGAAACTGGCTTGTCCATCTTTGAAGATGGTTCAGGTTGCTGTACACGCTGAGTTTGTACACTTTGAACGCAAGAAATGTTATCAGTTGGATAGGTTTGCGATTTTCCTTCTAATGATTTCTGACTTGAGGAATCAACGCTGGCTGATAAAGGACGATTAGGACGACTGTATTCGTTTGAAGTTACTTCAGCAACCACATCCTCTAGTCTGACCTCTTCTACTCTTTGATCAGTTCTTAATGGTCCATCGGAAGAATTTGAATTGTCTCCAATAGATCCGTGATCCACAGGTTCTTGTTTTATTTTCGGTAGCCTTGAAAGAGAAACTTGATTTGTAAGATTTACTTGACTCAAGTAAGGTTTCGCAGTGGCTGTTGCTATCGGCCGGGATCTCTTTACAGTTTCTTTGTCTGAGAACGGTCTGTAGCCTGGTCCAGCACTTTGTTTCGGGAGAGGTCGAGTTCCCTGGGCGCTCGAAGATGACTTCGGTATTATTGAAATGGCGGAATTGTTTCTCAAGGGAAAACCAACTTCTGCTTTTGAGTTCCTTTGTATCATTGAAGCCAAGCCTGGAACAAAAAATAATTTATAAAGTAAATAAATACATAAATTGTATTTAAATTCTATTCAAGTTAGTTGAATTTAAAAGTAAAATTTATTATCAACCTTTTTTTGGTTCTTCATCGCGTTTCTGCTGATTTAACTTAAGCGCTGTTCGAATAGCGATAATTTTACCAGACTCTAGCTGCATATAAATTCCTTTGGGACTCTTGAGAACCATAACTCTCTGACCAGCTTTCAAAACAATGCTTCCCTTATCCGGTGAATTAGTAGGGATGACGACGTCCAAAGGAAGAGTCATCTCCTGAGCACTCATGCCTTGTCTCTGCCAAACTTCAGCAGGAATCCACCTGCTGCCTGTACCTCCTCTGGAACCTATTCCTTCCGCTCCACGTTGTTGCATTGGTCTGACAGAAGCTACGGGTTTTGGCGTTGGTCCCATGTCACCAGCAACTGCTCCCAATCCGCCTAAACTTCCACCTCCACCACCTCCGCCAGCTCCTCGAATAGCTCTGATTTGCAATCCACCTGCTAAACAAGAGAAAAATCAAATTTAAAATTATCCAACTAATGTTTAAATCATTGAAATTTATCTTAAAACTGAAAATGTAACTTACCTCTCGTGGCAGTGTTTCCAGGTACGTAACTGTAGCTGGGTCTCGAACAGGTAGCTGCCATTTTCTCTAGTTCATATCCTCTACGAGCTAATCGTTTTTCAGCTTGACTAAGTTTCTTATCCTTGCGATCGACGAGAAGACTCTCGTGATGGAAAGGTTGTTTTGTTAGGAGGGAAGAATGCTTTTCCAATACTCGATGCATCACTTCATCAGTATAACTGTCCTTTTTTTGGGAAAAATCTTGCACTTGGCTGTCTTCTTCCCAATCCCAAGAGAGCGTAGTCGCCTCTTTCAAAGAAAGATGAGCGTCTGGATTGCACTGATCGACAACTCGATCAGCCATTCCTTGTTTACTAATCTGCCTATCATATATTTTTCTTTCTAAACAATTATCAGTTACTAGTCGGTATACAAAACATGGCTTTTTTTGGCCATATCGGTACACTCTACATACAGCTTGTGTGTCATGGCAAGGATTCCAAGAAGCATCAAACACAATTGCTCGATTTGCTCCGACAAGATTGATTCCTAATGATCCAGCACGTGTTGATACCAAGAAGAGATGGATTTTGGGGTTGTTGTTAAACTCATTGATGAGCTTTTCTCTTTCTAGTGCACTTGTGCTTCCATCTAATCTGTAATAGTTCACGTTTTTAGCCCAGGCCTCCGTGGTGCCGTCTGAGTATTTAAAATCGTTTCTAGCTAAAAAGTCTTCTATGAGATTCAAAGTGAAAAGGGATTGTGAAAATGCAAGTACTCGATCTTCTAGACGAATAGCTTCTTCGAGTATGCAGAAAAAAAGAGTCATTTTTGCTGATGCATCAATCAATCCCGGGACATAACCCTTCATTAATTCTGTCGCCTGAAAAATATCAATAATTATCTTTGAAGAATTTATGGAGACAAAATAATTGAGTGTTTTTCAAAGAACTTTAAAAAAAAAATTTTTAGAAAACTTACAAATCTACAATAATTTGAAAAATGATACTATTTTGAAAGTCACTTACCCAATCATATGGTATTCCTGGATCATCTTTACCCCCAGGCGAACTCTTCGGATCCTTCTCCTCATCTTTGGCAAGAATTTCATCTTCAGATTTCTCTACCTTTTCTTCATCACCTGGTTCCTCCTTTTCCTTGTCTTCATCCTTTGTAGAATCTCCTTGACTCAATTGCGTATTACCCCCAAGACAAGCACTCATAGGTCTTGATATCGGAGTCATTGTATTTCTACATGTTTGATCTGGATCATTATATCCTCCTCTACCTCCAGGGTTATTTTGCATCAAAGGTTGACTCTGCACACCATCTTTCCCACTTTTTTCGTAAACACCCTGTCCCTGAATTTGAATTCCAGTTCCTGTCTGAGAGGTTTTAGACTCATCAGTTCTTGCATTTACATCCCCAGAACGATTTCCAGAATAATCAAAAGATTGATTCTGATAATTTTGTTGTGGGAAATAATTGTTTTGATAACGATTAACATTTGACTCCCTAAAGTAAGAATCGTTACACTGATCCTGTCTGATTGGTTGCGAGTAATTCTGTTGCCAAAATTGATCATCGGAGCCCTTGAATTGAGATCCTTGATTCTGATGAGCATTTTCAGCTGAATAATTCGAAATGACCGAAGACGAAGCTTGTGATTGATTTGATGGATAATTATCAGTAGGATCATTCGTTGAAATACCTGTTTGACAGGCAGTCGACGTTGAAGCATAGTTTTGAGTCGTTTGAGTATCAGGATGAGAATACAATTGTTCGTTCTGGCTCATTGCAGAGTTTTGAGTCTGTGTTGAAGGATAATTAAGTGATTGATTTTCATTTTGTTGATTGAGAGGATACCTGTGACCACCCTGCATTTGTCCTGGAGCTGATCCAGATTGATTCGCAGAATAACCAAGATTTGGAGAGGAAGGGACGGATGTTCGTCCTTGGGATAAGTGATTCTGATTATATCCGTGAAGCGTTTGATTTTGAGAGGAAGAATTTGTTGCCTGACTTGAAGGATAAGACATCTGGTTTTGTGGTATTCCTGTATTTGTCGATATGCCTTGATTTTGAGTTATTCCCTGGTTTTGAGCCATTCCTTGATTTTGAGTCATTCCCTGATTTTGAGCCATTCCTTGATTTTGTGTCATTCCTGAAGTCTGTGGCATTCCCGAATTTTGAGTCAATCCTGGATTCTGAGTTATACCTTGATTCTGAGATAGGTTCTGATTCGATGGAAAATGTACTTGATTCTGAGGCACATTCGTTTGGTTCGTTTGCGAAGCTGGATAATGGCTTTGATTTCCAGACAATGCATTCGCCGCTTGTTGACTACCTCCAAAGCCAAGAGCAGGTGATAATGAAGGAGTGTTGGGAGCCATTTGATTCTGAGAATAACCATGAGCCTGATTCTGCATTCCCATGTTTTGATTCTGTTGATTAGACTGATAAGGGCTAGACTGGTTCTGTTGATTTTGAGGAAATTGATTCGCTGGAGCCGCACCAGTGCCTTGTTGATTAGAACCATAATTAAGTGTTGAATTCTGCATTGCTTGATTATCATTAGTTGGATAAGTCTGATTACTCTGAGTCGTTCCACTAGCATAACCTTGACTTTGATTACCACCTGCATAGGAATTGTAATCTGGAATTGTTACATTCGCTGTTTGGTTTGGCATATGAGCCTGGAAATTTGAATTTTGATTTTGGACCTGCGGATAATTTTGGTCCTGATTAATTGCTGTATAGTTGCGACCTTGATCCTGATAAGGATAATTTTGTCTTGGAAATATCCCAGGAGCTTCATAATTGCTTCCTTGATTCTGCTCGGGTCGAAAATCTGCATTCGGAGTTCCTGGAGTGAATCTCTGATTTCTATTCGCAGACTGATCATTACCTTGGATATAATTCTGCTGATTTGGATAACTTTGACTAGGATTATTATACTCTTGGTTTGTTTGAGGGTATTGTTGGAAGTTCTGACCTCCGTATCTCTGCTGACCTTGATTATTGTAAAAATCATTATATTCCCCTTGAGAGTTGTCATTTCGATAATAATTATTCTGCTCGTTTTGTTGATAATTCTGATACCCATGAGGGTACGAATTAGAAGCCCCAGTACTTGAAAAGCCAGAACTGTTTTTCTGCGCCGGGAAGTTCTGATAATTCCCAGGTTTGGTAGCGCTATTACTAGTCTCGCTCTCAATGTTGTCGTTACTATTAGTCGACGAAGAATTAGGCTGAACGCTAGCAGCAGGTTTATTTTTAACAGTAGCCTTCTTTCCTTTTTTACCTTCTCCTTTAGGCTGACGAGCTTTCGTTCGCTTGGCACCACCAGGTGGAACTTTTTCACCAATAGTTTCTTCCAAATCTAAATCATCTTCCTCATTTGCCTGTCGCTTCCGAAGAAAGTGATAGAGAATATCAGGGTGATTCCAAATTTTACAGCAGACAGCAAATGCCTTAAGAGGATTGGGAACCGCTCGAGTCTTGACCACTTGGTTCATAAACGTATCATACAATTTTCGTTGATGTGGTGTCATCCTAACAAGCATAATATATTCCTCTTTTCTTGGCAACGAAATCTGTAAAACAGAGTGCGACCTTCTTTGTACGAATCCTTCTAAAAGCGCATGTAAAACATGTGCCCGATATCTCATTAGTCTTATATCCTGGGGTGTGGAATCGATACACTGTCCGTTTTGAATTGGTCTCTCGAACATGTTACAAAATTCGCTCTTGGTACCCAAATAATTTGGCCTCACAAAATCCACCATGCACCAATATTCTAATAAATTATTCTGTAATGGGTAACCTGTTAAGACGATTCTACGCTTAGTTCTCATTTGCTTCAAAGCCAAGCTGATACTTGCGTGGGAGTTCTTGATTCTATGACCTTCATCGCAAATAACTAAATCAGGTCCAGGACTTACTAGAGCTGTATGCATCTCATCTAGCAATCCTTTGTTCTTATCCTCTTCCTCGACATCAACCGTGTCCTTAAAAGGCTGACCTCGTTTGCGCTTTGCTTTATTTGGCTTCTTCAACGACAACTGCCTATATAATTCGTATCCAATCAATAAGACACCTCCATTCTTTTGCCAGTCTTGAATAACTCTGGCTCGTGCCGCCATTGTTTTGTGCGAATCGTTCAGAATGTGAAGACGAAAGTGTCTAGGTCTGGTTTCCATGCCCGTGGGAGCATCTACGCTGAAAGGAGTTTTCGACTTGTCGGATTTCTTATCCTCGGTTTCTTGCTTGAGAGAAACTTCCTCCCTTTTCAAGGATTCTTCAGGCTCCTTTTTGATTTTTATGTCGTTGGAACCAGAAATATCATTTTTCGATTCTTGTTTAGGAACCGAAGGATCAAAATTTTGATAGGACTGAACAGGATTTCCATAACCAGGATACATTGAATGATCCATTGAAGGATTCATCGACGGATTAATTGAAGGATCCATTCCAGGATAAGCTTGACCAGGACGAGTTTCCATCCCCGGATACATCTGAGCCGGCATTTGATTATAGCCTGGTTGGCTACCGATGGCAAAATTACTTCTTGAAACATTCGGTCGTGCTAATGAATTGAAATTTGGCACCGAATTAACATTAGAGCCAAACATTGAATTCTGGGTCATGTCTCCATGGAAAGTTTGATTAACAGGATTCTGATTTAAACCTTTATCCAGCATCCCATCTGATCCGAAACCAGACATCATACTATGAGTATCGAATTCTTGACCCTGAAAAGCATTCTCATGCATGATATTCTGATTATCAAGTCGATTTGCAGATTCCGAAGTGTTTGACAAGTCACTCTGACTTGCCTCCTCTTTTATCTCCTGCTTAGTTTCAATTCCTGGCTCAGATTTAATATCCGGCTCCGACTCTTGCTTCGGAGCATTTGGATCTTCATATGGCAACCACATATTAAACTCAGCTAACCAATTCTGTAAAGTATTAATTGGCATGATGCAAAGAACCGTCCTTGCAGTGGTACACCGAAAAAAGATGTCGCAAAAGCTAGCAACCTGTAGGGTCTTCCCGAGACCCATACTGTGAGCAAGAATACAACCAAACCCAGAACTCGTTTTATATCTCTCGATACTCTCGACGATATTGTCGTAGAGGAATCTAATTCCCCCTATTTGATGAGGCTTGATGATCCTTGCGACCTGTGGCGCTAGAAAAACATCAGGCTCGAATTCTGGATGACCGACATTGATCAACACCCGGCCATATTCATCTGGAACATTATAACGATCATTAGTGTGCATTCCTGAGTTTGAAGGATCATCTTCATTATCGGTTTCCTCTCCTCCACTTGGATCGCTCAATACTATGCAATCATCATCGGAACTGTCACTGGAACTGGATATCGTCACTACATCTTTTCCTTTCGCCGGCTTCTGGGCCTTCGGGACGCTCGTCATTTTCCTCATCGCATGCATCTGCTTCTCTCGCAAAACTTCTTCTGCCTCGGCATCGGATACATCCGAATCCGAGAAATATTCTGACCTGTCGACTGGTTCCTTTTTAGGTACTACAGGTGAAATACTCACGGAAGGTGTCATCATTCGAATCCGTTGCTGTAACATATTCTGCCCGGTGGTCGGCCGACTTGGAATCCTCGAAATCGAAGTTTGAGCTCCGTGAAAAGCCCCACGTCCTCTTTGCCACTTCATGCTCTCCATGGGCCTTCTTACCTGACCTGATTGCATTTGACCTGAACTTGCTTGAGACCCAGTTCCAGACCCAGAGTTGACCTTCAGCAAAACCGTACTAGGTAGGCGGACCTGAGACGATGAAGAAGGTGAAGATTGAGAAATAGTAGTTCCTGCTTGGTTTTGTTTCCCTTGCAGGAGACTGATGACTCGCGTCTGTGTTTTGTTATTTTGTCGATTAATTGCTATCTGACGTTGTACCTCACGTATAATCCTCTGCTGTTCTTGAACCCGGCGAAGACGCTCCATCTCCTGACGCTGAGCTGAGAGAGTGGCTTCGTCGAGCTGCGTCTCGTCCATCACCTCCCGGATGTTTCTTCTCATATTCGCCAGCTTTTTTTCTGCTTTTGTCTCGCACTCGGACGCCGAATCATCATTCCCATCGTCTGTCTTTTGCTTCTTAATTACCGAATCTGAGCTATCAGAATCAGCAAGTCTTTTATTACTTTCACTACCTTCGATACCTTCCTCGTCCCCGGACTGTGTCTCGCTTTTCTCGATTTCCTCCTCGTCATCCATTTCTTTAGAAATTGGCTTTCCGAGCAAATCCGCTTCTGATACTTCCTGACCTTCAATGGGAGCACCTATTAAATAAAATACATAGATTTATTAGCAATACTTGAAAAACAGATAAATATAAAATAAATGTAATGAAAAAATAAGACTAGCCTTCCAACGGTAGAGTATCCAATATGTTAACTCCATCCACTTCTTCGTCATCGTCATCCTCATCGTCCAGAGGTGAGGAATTTGTATGCTGTCTTTCTGAATCCATTCTAACTCCAATTTGCGTGTCGATTGTTTCATCCAAATCCATATCATCCGCTGAACATCCTGCTTGAATTTCATCAAGTTCATCTGGATGCAGAAATTCTCTTTTTTTTTCATGATCTCCGTCGGATGTATCTCCGCTGAAATCATCTGAACTCTCATCATGTTCGCGACGTGGTGGACCAAGTGGAGTAAGATCGACACTCATAGGTATATCCGTTGGGGCTGGGGCTTGCTCTGGAACTCGAGGAGCACCACGGGGAGTGACTCGCTCGATTGTGACATCTCCAATTCGAGTCAAGAAACTATCCAAACTGTTGGACATTTTGGTTTGTTTCTTTACTTTCAAAAGGAAGCTAAAGTAACATCACTGGAATTTTATCAATGCCCTCAAGCCTGGTAATCATTTAGGTTAGTCAGAAGAATATCTCGTTTCCTAGAACATTCAATTTTAGAAGGAAACAATTATTCGTCAGGAAATAACTCGTAATAATATGTAAAATCTAACATAACTTATGATCAGCCTGCTGAAATCGATCGTCTCAAAGACTATAATAATTTTCAATGTGTCATCTTTCAAAATAAAAAGTAAATTTAAGTTTATAGATGGGACTTAGAAATAAATTCTCACTGATGAGGACTCCAACCTGAGTCGAAACGTTTGAAAGAATATAAGAAGTGAGTTTTCATTATTTCTGGACCCTAAAGTCAATTTATACATATATTAAATAAATTTAACTTTAGTTAAAAAAAAATTAATTCTATAGGAGTTTATGGTTTCAACTAGGATTTATTTACACATTGTTTAAAATACTATACACTGAAAAAATATCTGAGTCTTTGAAACTATCGATTTCATCGTGTTTCTTAAGAGTTATAGTAAATTGCTTACAACTTATTTTAATTGTCACATTTTTCTTAATTTAAAAAGAAAAGAGAGAAAAAACTTGTCAGTCATCTTACTCCAAAATAGTCTGAATTTCTCCTAGACTTATACACTAAGAAAAGTACTTCAACTTCAAACTAGGGGTATGTGCTAATCTTTAAATGTACTGAATAATAAAAAAATCAACTTTTATGTAATAGATAAAATAGTGAAAAATAACTCTGAATCGCTCCACTCGATGGTACTGAAAAATTTTTAAATAAGAAATTTGGAAAATTACTGAAAATTAAATATAATTGGCAGCATCTATGTGCAGGATAAAAATATCGCACATAAAATTTCAAAATTTTTTTTTTTAATAAAAATTACTAGGAATAATTTATACCTTTAGACTAAAAAGCAATAAGTAAAAACAATAAAAATCGATAAGAAATTCAAACCTGGTAGATAATTTTTATAATGAAAAATTTCTTATAATGAATAAATAAGAAATTGTATTCTTTATCACAGAAAAAACAATGAAAATACATTTATGTAATAAAAATAATCTCTATTGAAATTTAGATCATAAATAATTTTTGTTTCGAGGAAACACGTGTAGATTGATGAAATCTTTTTTGCTAGACATTATTTTAATCACATGCTACAATTTTGGATAAGAAAACTTCAAGTAGTTTGATAAGATTTATTTTTGAAAATAAATAGAATATTAATGATAAAATAACAATATGAGATAAAAATCGCATTCAATGCACTAGAATTTCATACTAAACTCACCTTCTTTATTCACGTTATCTCGGAGAAAACATAACTGAAATATTGCAAGCTTCAGTAAATACTGATTCAAAGAACCATTTCCAAAAATAATTTTTTAGGGTTTTGTAAAAACTATTTTGAGTTGGTTTCATAAATATGAAACAATTTTTCTATAGAAAGTATTTTTTACAGAAAATACAAAGATTTTTTTAAAAATCAAGAACCAAGATCCGAAAAATATTTTTCGATTATGATTTCCAATTAAAACAAGACTGATCCTTTAAAGCAATATTTATTGTATACAGTATTTCTACTTTGCTTCAACATGCAAAATTTCTAGGAAAAAATAAATGGTCTATACTTCACAACTCATAGATATAAAGTTGGTTGTGATCAATTTTTTTCATTCTCCTATGTTAAAATATATTGACTGAATAATTTTCTCAAATTCGTTTACTCAAAGTACTAAACTTTCCAGTGACATAAATTTTTATATTATTCTATTAATAAGTGTGTCAAAGTAATTACTTTTTGAATCATAAAATTGCGCGATTTTAAAAACACTTATCATTCTCATTTATTACCAGAAAGTTTATACCTTTTAATTTTTGGCTCATGATTGATAGTATCTTCCATAAAATTTGAAAATCATATTAAAATTTAGAAAAATGTGAATATGCGGATTTTTCAATTCTATCATAAACACAAATATAGTAAATCACGTTGTGTCTTTTTTACTGTAGTTTACATGGTACGAAAAAAATTAGTATCGTCAATTATTATTCATTTCTTTATTCATGTCAATGCAGTTTTTCATATGAATCAACAAATCATCAAAACAATAATAATGACCGTAAGACATTTTTGCCTAATTTTTCCTTAGGGATGTTTATATAATTTGAATCACATTTGGAACAAGAGAAAAATTTAGAAAACATTGTAATATTAATATTAAGGATGATATTTTGGTTGTTTTTTATTTTCAAACTCTTTGAGAAACAACAAAATACGAATTAGTTAACATAATCGAAAATAATTATAGTAAAACTCTTCAAAAATCCACTAAATTAACTTAATATTTTTAAAAACTTTCTAATATCAATTGAATATTGAATAATATCAATAATAATAAAAATAATCACAAGAATTGGAAATTCAAAATCATCTAAATAATGTAGAAGATCAAAAAAGTAAAGAATCATTTACAAATACACTTATCAATTTTATCATACCTGTTAGAATTTTTAATAGACTTCAACTCCAGATTCTCCAAAAAACTGTAAAAAGCCTTGAACTAAAATATGAACGATACGAAATAGCAGAAATAATTCTCTCGAGATCATTCGTTGGACGAGACGATTATGTGAGTGGCAGGAAAACTACTAATGTCGAGATTTCAGAACTGAGAATCACTGAACTTTAAGAGGTAATCATGTACAAAGGGTTAAACAAGAAATTCTGTCTCTCTTGAAAATATGGCCCTAATGCTGTAAAATCGTTTCCTGTTGGCGTCATAGAGCACATCGCTCTTTCCTCAAATCAGGGTGGGATCTGTCAAATGGGGCTAGAACAGGGTAGAAGCAGACACAGTTTGTTTTTTCATGAACCTCGCCCGGCGTCACAAAGCACTTGAAAGCGACGAAAATAACGGTTAATGATATATTAGATCTGCCAAATTCCGATTAGAGCGTAAAACGCGCAATGCATTCGCTTAATTATCTGTTAATTAGAAATTAAAAATAATGACACGCACACACGACGGACGCCATAGCGTCGTTGTTCGCCGCGACGATCGCAGACTCCTCAATGTCCGAAAATCACAAGCGGATCGAAACTTGGGGATTACTACAAAGACCTTATCTCTGCCATGCCACTCTCATCTTTCCTCGAGATGACTCGATACAATTAAACGATAGAAACTCTCCCGAAATCCTTTCAGAACTACTTGCACGCGTCGCTGATTCTCACTTTCCGCGGCATTTTTTTTAGGCGAACTTTTACCAGCGAGTGTACCGCCGCACGGACGCTCGCCATTTTGTCTACCAGGCTACGCACTTCCGCTGGAAAATTTGACTTCCGATTGCAGACTCGAGTATTTTTATATTTTTATAGGATTCCAGGATGTGAATGATTTTATGAAAGTATATTTTAGTTTTTTATGTATTAGAGGTGGACATTTTTCGTAGTTCCTGAGAAATATTGAAAATTTGAAATGACAATTATTTGAGGTTAGGTTATATTTTATTTCGTTTTCAATGTAACGGAATAAAGTTTATTGAAATTATGTTAAAAATCTTTCAAATAGCGAATATTAGCATTTAAACTTCTAGTTTTAATGATCTAAATTAGGCATTACATTAAAAAATAGCTTTAGTTAGATATTTTAAACAAATAAATAAATCATTCATTATCGTAACTGAAAATCTTTAATAAGATATAAAACGATTTTGTACTAATTACAATTTTGTTTCAAGTTTGACAAAACATGATTTCTTATATTTCTAGTACCTTTTTATTGTTTTCTACTTATATATAAAACAAACTCATAACAAATCAATGTTGTGCACAATTGAGACGAAAATTTGTAGATAAATTAAAAATAATCACACAGAATTGTTGATCCACCGTGCCATATTTTTTCGCAAAAAGTTCTTTTTATGTATCATAAATGAAAAAAAACTTTCCATATTTGAAAATATACAGATATTTACAGAGCTTACATACATTTTTACTAATTTTTGAAGTAAAAAACCTAATGCGGTTTGTCTTTAAAACTGTATGGAAGAAAATAGCCAAATGGTAAAAATCCCTTCACTAACAAGTACTTTTTCTTAAAAAACATTAATTAAATGGTTTTCCCCGAATTAAAACTATATTTTGTCAATTTGCAGTCTCACAAGCGTCTATCCAATCATTATACACATCCAGCGGCTCGGATAACAAATTTATTGTAGTTTGAAAGTCCTCCGAACAAACCCTACATGTTATCCGAGCCGTATTTCGATTTTTATCCCTGAAAAAACAAAATTTGAATTAATGGAAGCTAACTAACTTTACCTAATAATCAAAATTAAGAAGACATGAAAAAATATAGATTGTAGGTGAAACTTACATCTTAACCTCACAAGACTTTTCGTGATTACAAAATGGACAGTTAAACTGCGTATCCAAAGGTTCTATAGCTTTTCTCTTCGGCGGTGGCTTTCTCTTACTTTTTCTTCGACCCATTTTTTCCAATAAGTGAGATTTTTTGTAGTCAAATAATAAATTATGGATTTCCCGGTAAAATCGTTCACTTAGTTGTTTACTTGTCAAATGAAAAGTGATTGCGCAGGGCGGAGCGGCGAAGGACGCAGTCGCAAAATCTCAATCATGCGTACCAACTACCTATATCGTATCTTTGGTATCGTACGTGTAGTGATGGGCCGGCCAGTATCCCCCTGCCATGAACCACTGTTATCGTTAAACTTCCGCAAATACCATCACAATATATTGATATTTATATAAACTACCAGTTGATTTAGATTCCTGTCTTATTAATTTACAAGTTAACACAATGAAAAAGTCTAAAATATTTAATAGTTTATTGAATCACAATAGAAAAAGCAGACGACAAAATTTACAAGACCATACTATTTTTAGCGGGATTTTTAAATATGCATAAATCAAATTTTGACATTGTATTAATACGTGAGGCTATTTTTTATTACTTGTACACAGTTCTATCTTTTTTCGTCTTTACATAGATTTTGTTCGCTATCTCTATCTATACAAACCTAGATTTAAAAAATTAAATAGGTAATTTTTATCAAAATCATTCTATAATTAATACATTTGTTTATCTAATCGTAAAAATTATATTTTAACATTATTGTACATTACATAATTTTGAAAATACTATTATAATAATTTTAAACTCCCGCTAAAAATAACGTAATTTTGTTTCTTGACACTTATCGTCTGCTTTTTAGAAATTAGATTGTTCTAGACTTTCATTATTAAATATTCTAAATCTATTAAGCACTAGATCATGAAAATAATGAGATAACAAAAACCATTTATTGTTCTTATATTTGATTACTTCCTTTTAACTTTTTTTTAAGCAATTAAAGAAGTACTGCAATTTACCACGTTGACATAGTATATGCATTATGTGTACCGTAAATGATCAGTATTAGATACACAAGTCCCATGTATTTGCTTGTACTATCGGTCGGTCACTTTCCATCACTAGTCGGATTGAATTTGTTCATTGTTGCTCATTTCGATTCCCGGATAACCTCTTTAGGTAAACCAAACAAAAAATATATATTCGAATTTCGCGATTTTTTGTGAACAACCTGTTTCATTGTGCGTTATGGCTGAAACGCCTTATAAATTGAGTTGCGAGCTTGTTGGGCACAAGTTAGATGTGCGGGCTTTGGCAACTTTTAAAGACGGAAGTATTGTTTCCACCTCTAGAGACAAAACGGCTCGCCTGTGGAAACCAAGCGGGTAAAACATTTATATTTTCTCATGAAAAAATCTCTAAAATCTCTAGTCAATATTTAATTGTAGTAAAATAATATACTGCTAAGAATCACTTTATTTATCCTATTTAAAAATTTGGTTTAGAGAAGATGGCGAAAATTGTTTTGTTTGACTTCAATAATTATAGCATGAACAAGCAAAATTTTAAGATAAGATTTTGGAAAGTATCCAAAATAACTCCCGGAAATATTATAACGCAGAGTAGAAGAAATAGATACTTTCTACATTTTTCTGTAACAAAGTTTAAATTAAATTTTATTTTGTTATTTTTAAAAACCCTGGTTGCTAGTACATGGTAAACTTTCTTTAAAAAAAGAAAATGATTTTCTTATTCTGTTTAATTGCATCCAGAGTTTCCACATTACCTGAGTAATTTTTAAAAATTTGTATCTGTCATTTTAAAAATTAGGAAATAGCATATTTGAAGCATCTAATTAATAGCATAATTACGATTTATTTCAATTAAATGAAATTTTATGAATTTTGCTCAGGGTTTTAAACAATCACCCCACGAAGATTATTTCAAATAAATTATCATTTTACTTTCAGAGATGGAAAGAGCTACACCGAAAGTGCAATTTTGCAAGGACATAATAATTTCGTCAGTTCAGTTTGCGTTTTAGAAGCGACAGAAAAATACTCTACAGGCTTGATAATTACTGGTAGTAATGACAACAACATATGCCTTTATACACCAGGTGAAAGTGAACCCTTTCACACATTCAAAGCTCATGAAAACACGGTATGCAATTTACGAGCTGGTCAAGAAGAAGGAACTTTCTTATCCAGCTCCTGGGACTTGACTGCCAAATTATGGGACCTAAAAGACATAAGTAAACCAAAGTTAACATTTGCTGGCCACGAAGCTGCTGTATGGTGTGTGACGGACATAAAAAATGGCCTCATGGTAATTACAGGATCGGCAGATAAAATGGTTATAGTTTGGTCAAGAAATGGATCCATTCGCCACAAATTGACGGGACACACAGATTGCGTCCGAGACATAACTTGTGTAACCGATGACGAATTTTTAACTTGTGCAAATGATGCTACTGTTCGACACTGGAGTGCATCTCAGGGAGTTTGTATTGGAACTTATGACGGTCACACAAATTATATTTACAGCATATCAGCCACTCCAGGTGGTGAAATGATTGTTACTTCTGGAGAGGATCGCAGTGTTAGAGTTTGGAAAAAAGGGGAAATCAAACAGACTCTCTTCCTACCACCTCAGTCTGTTTGGTCTTCGAAGATACTACCAAATGGTGATATAGTGACAGGTGCTTCCGATGCAATTATTAGAATATTTTCCGCGAACCCTGATAGATACACTGATGCGCAGATTTTGCAAGCTTATGATGAAGAGGTCGCGGCTGTCCAAATGAGCGCCCAACAGGAACTTGGAGGTCTTAAAATTAGTGAGTGAGTACTCTTGGTTTACCTTTAAAAGACCAAAATTTGATTATAAAAACATATTTTTCAAGTTGTTGAGGTCCACCTCAAATGACTAGCAGAATTTCATAATTTGGTGGCTTAACCGACTTTTGAATATAAAATTTTATTTTTCTTTGGACAGGCTGCCAGATGCGAGCGCGTTACAAAAGCCAGGTCAGAAAGATGGTCAAACAAAAATGGTTAGGGAAGGTGATGGTGTGATGGCCTACAGTTGGTCTCAAAGTGAACAACAATGGCAAAAAATAGGGCATGTTATGGGAGCAACAGGAGGAAGTTCAGCCACTTCCGGAAAGCAGCTTTATAACGGTATAGAGTACGATTATGTCTTCTCAGTTGATATAGAGGATGGTGCTCCACCCTTAAAGCTACCCTATAATATTGGAGAAGATCCTTGGCATGCGGCTCAAAAGTTCATTCATAGCAATGGACTCAGTCAATTATTTTTAGACCAGGTACTTAAATTTTCTAGCTTTTAAAAATATAAGATATTTCTCAGTTTTAAGCTAAGCTCTTCTTTTGCAGGTGGCTAATTTTATAGTAAAAAACTCGCAAGCTGCTCCAGTGTTGAATACGAATGCACAATTCGCAGATCCTTTTACCGGGGGAAGTAGATACATTCCTACTTCATCTTCGGTTCCTAGTAATGAACCAGTAAAAACTCCAACTGCCAGTTCGTCCAACGCCTCTGTTGGTCCCGCTTACATACCTCGAACTACTTATTTGAAATTAGAACAAGCCAATCTTACGGTGATTCTAGGTAATTAACAATTTTACTCATTTACGAGGCCTGCCAATAAAGTAACCGAACGGCCAATCCACCTGTCCCCCTGAATAGCATATTTTCACTCGTTTCTTCCACTGATCAAAGTATTACTGTGATTCTTTGCATCGAGGGTATTCAGTTATTTACGTCTTAATTGTACAACTATCGCCTTATTACTTTATTACAGGTATATTCAGTGTTAATGTTTTTACTTCGTTTTACAGAAAAACTGCGAGAGTTCAATGCGAAACGAGGAGACGCCATAAATCGAATACCAGATGATAAATTAGAATCTGCAGTGAAGCTCGCAAGGGACGAAACTGTTACTCCAGAAATGATAGGAGTTTTAAAAACTCTTCTAGGCTGGCCTAATGATGTCGTGTTTCCAGCCCTTGACGTGGCGCGGCTAGCCGTCATGCGGAAAGAAATTAACGAGGAATTATGTAACGAAGAATTAATCCAAATTTTAAGACGACACGTTAATGCCGATTCTGTGCAAGCCAATCAAATGCTTACTTTCCGATTGTTAGCGAACATGTTCAATCAAGAAAAGGGAGAAAAGCTTGGTCTGGAGTATCGAGATGAGATTTTAAAAAGTTTGTTAAATTTATCATCTCTTGGAAATAAAAATAATCAGGTAAGGTTAAATGTTTTATAAAAGACTTAAGTTTGATTTAGATATTAAATTATTCAATTTTACTTTGCAGGTTGCAATAGCCACATATATGCTGAATCTAATCGTTGCATTGAATAAACACAACGATACACCAGGAAGGACAAGAGCACTCAATGTAATCTTTTCTTTGATTCCTCTTTTACAAGAGCCAGAAGCAATTTTTAGGATTTTAGTAGGTTTGGGTACGCTTCTTGCTGACACTCAAGATCCCGAGGATCGTAATGAATTGATTAAATCTGTACGTCAGAGTGAATCCGCCTTGACTATGCTTAGAACGATGTCGGAAGGCGCAGTCAATCTTAGTTCTCAAAATAAACTCACAAGTTGTTCAAAGCAAATTATTGACTTGATTTTCTGAACTTTGATTGCAGCGCTTTTGTACTTTTTGTACCTACTAATAGAAATTTTACAGTTCAGTGATAATATTGTTAAAACTTCAGCATATCTGCGAAACCACTTAAAGCTACATTGCCATTCGTGATTATTTACTTTTAAGTGAATGAGATGATTAGCTTATACATTTGAAGTTTTAAAAATTTAAATAAACAAAATTCGTATATTAAGTTTTTTTTAATTTTTGCAAAATGAAATGATGTATTATTAAGATTGTTTATCATTCTAATGTTAATTTATAGCTAGAACAATATTTTATGACAAAATTTAAAATAGAAAAAAAAATTCGTTTATTTAAATGTTCAAGACTTCAAGTTCATGATTAGCTTGTCTATGTTAGTTTTTAGAGGATCTGATGGTTAAAATCCAATAAAAAAGTTCTTTGCCCAAAATTTTTAAATTACTTTAACTAATGAATAAAAAACAAATAAAAAGTATTTAATAATTTTAAACATAATAAAACAATATTCAAGTCCAAAATGAAAGTAGAGTTTTATATTCAAAGATCTTCCGATTATAATATCTAAGATTGCTTTAGAACAAATGAGCTAAAGAAATTAAATAAAGCCTTTTGGCGTTTTTTCGTGAGGTAAATGACCTTTTCGTAATGATTCTGTTGGAGAAGTTGGTGTATTTTAGTTGCATTTGCTGGTTTACAACCTTTCACTCTCTGCTTCTTAAGTAGCAGTAACGGTTTTATGATTTCTCACTAATATTTTGGTAATTTAATCACTGGAATTTGCACTTAAATGTGGGAATTTCAAAAACTAATTTATTATATCACAATTTGTTCAAATTGATCTAAATATGCAAACGAAACAATCAATATTAATTAATGACCTTACTGTAAATTAGAAAGCAGAAACATTGAATGAATTGTCCTAAGGAGAACAACTGTAAAAAATGTATGCAAAATTTTACTTTCGTTAATTCCCTTCGCTCGCATGTCAGTGTCATCTCGCGTGATCGATTAACAGGAAATCAATCGAGCAACTTGTATATTGAATATTGATCTTCTAATTACGTAACTAATCATCCTCGATATATGTCTTGTGAATGCACGTTATGCATTATGTATCGTAATGCAAAATAATTGACGAAAATAATTTCCATATGCAACAGTTAAAATAATTATTTTTTCAATATATCTGATAAATCATTATCTACATTATTGAAAATAATAAAATAAATATTCTTTTAAGGAAAAAAACGAATAATGTGATATAATATTTTAAGGAACTTTCTAGATTTTACTTTCAGAGGGTTGTTAAAGGGAGGGAACAGGAAAATATTAAATTATTAAAATATGTGAACACAATAGCAATAGGGTTGCCAATTTCTCTTTCTAGTATAATATTCTTTCCAAAATTAAATCTTGCGTCAAATAAAACTCACAATTCTTTATTTTAATTTTGTACTTAAATAGGAATATTGTAAAATTTACACCAGAGATTGTTTGAAATCTTGTAAAAAATGTGCTAAAAAATTACGGAATTTAAATAATAAAAATTATAAAAGAGTCCCATTCTTGTCATTTTATATTTTTATTTTTTTATTATCTAGAAATTCAATTAAACTCGTTTAAGGGATTGTTCAAAGTCTTGTAACAAATATAGTTTGCATTATTATATTAGTTAGTGTAGATAAATCGATCAACAAATATTTTACGACTAGCATTTACAAAAAACTAGTCTAAAATAAAAGTGAAAATTGACTGATCATCCAATTTTAGTTGTAAGGTCATTTTAAGAAAAGATTTCATAGGAACTCTCGTATGGATTTCGTGATATAATTCTTTTCGACACAGGATATAATATTCATAAAATATAATTTTTAATGAAATATTATGCTAGAAGAAAATTGGCAACCCTCTGGTATTTATACTTTAATGATCTTAAATTTCACTGGTCTCTCCCCTTAGTGTCTTCACGTATGATGTAAAAAATTGCGCATTCTGAGGCTGCTACCAGCACTAAAATATCAAACCGGGGCTATGTAAAACCATATATAGGTAACCCGGCTTACTGTTGCGCAATTTTTTATCCGGTATTATGAACATGTTACACATATAAGTCGCCGGGTGGTCGCCGGCGACCAATATTTTCTCAAGAAATACCGTTTAGATTATACCCTTTGCTGTAGTGAATTTTTAAATCATCAAAATACTAATTCTTTAGAATTTTAAATCCTTTTCTCATGTTAATTTGAATCAAAAGAGAAGAAAAGCAATATATAAATCTTAACTAGGTATTAAATTTTTTGTTATACAGTAATGTCACTACATGTTCAAGCCATGAGGATACCACCACGAGATCTCTTCAAAATTTCAAAATTTTTCATCACATCTTATTTAATTATCACAAATAACTGAGCAGAAAAAATGAATTTGTAATTTCATATTTAAAATTTATACCAGTTAAACTTTCTAAAAAAACACTTTTTTTGTAAATGACCTAATTCTTTTGTGAATAAAATAATTGATATTTCAGTGGGGCAAAAATTCACTGGTACCTTCTCTTATTTTTAACTGACTACTACTAATATAAAAGATTTTCTCCACTGCTCAAGGAAATTTTAATTGTTGCAAAATAATTCTAAAGAACTACAATAGAATCGTAAAGACTGATCGCGACACTTCAAGAGATTTAAAGAGAGTGGCTCTCATTTTTAATGAAATTTTTTGAGATAATGTATAAGTTTGTATGAATGAATGAAAGGAAGCTTGGAGATGGAGAGTCACTGTGGCTGAGTCAGACACTGTAAGGACCGATAAAAAGCCCTGGGGTGATTCGCCAGAATGACCATGACCATATTACCGGGCAGAGGCCCCCAATACTTGCCAATACCCAACGACCAGCTTACTTACAATTAGTTATATATACGTTATAGGTTCTACCACTACCAGCAATCACATCACCTGAACTACTCTCTATATGTTGCTTACTTGCTATTTCCACTGTAATAAAACTAGCAAGTCTCTAAAGGATACAGAAATAGCTATTCTGGTCGATCTAGGAAAGGCCGTAAAGTTGAAGGATTGCTGTTTGTAAAACAAGAACTTTTTTGTTAAAGTAACAAATTATAATGTTTGCCATCAGTATGCCGATCTTTTCAATTTCATATTCACAGATTTTATTTATTTTCATTAAACACCCTGCTCTAAGTATTTGTATGTTGCAGAAAAATTTGTATTTTAACGACTCAAAAAATAAATTCTTTCATTGGAAAAATAGTTATGAATTTTTCTGTATTGTAAAATATGATAACAATGATAAATTTGTTAGGTATCGCACAATAAAATTCATTTGATTCCTTCAAAAAATGAAAATTTTATCTGACCAAGTCAGTAATTAATTTATAGTAATAATTTATTTTTAGTTAAAATGTTAAGCATAGTGCTTATAAAAATAATGAGTTGTTAAAAATTTAATTTTTTATTATAAAATATTCATATTCTTCGTAAAAAAATCTAAAAGAGATTGAAATTAAATTTCTGGCTGATAATTACAAAAGCAAGGAAATTAAATATAACTTTTGATGGTGAATCAAAGGCCAAGAAAAACAGAAAAATACTTTATTCAAGGAACACGTTTTTTTGTTGATTTGCAATTTATATCATCGAATATACTAATCCAAATACATAATAATTTAATTTTTGTTGGAAAAACTACGCAAATAAATATTTATTGAGAAAATTAAAAAATGTATGGCCATTTAAGGTCTATATTAATCTAGGATTATAATTAACACTTTTTGAATTATGAAAAATAATTCAAAATTTAATTTTGATAATTCAAGTTTCAAAGTAGCCAAATTCAGTATATGAAAAAAAAATTAATTTGCGAAAATTAAAAATCTCCGAGTACTTTACATGAGTTAAGTTTTATAATTTGACAAAAAATAGAGGGAGGTTTTTATGTTCCTCAATTCATGTGTAGATAAAATAAAATGATGAATTGAAAATAAAATTGTCCTGGACATTTGGCGGGCTGCCCTGACCCAGTTTGGGCCCTGACTCCTATCTCTTTGGTGAAATGTTCGAGTCAAGATTGCCCCAGGGAATCTCCGCCCTCTAACATACAATGCATCGAGATTCTGTTTCACACTCATATTTAAATTTTAAGTCAAAATTTCAACAAAATTAAAAAGGAAAAAGAAAGCCATTTTTTTAACATAATAAGAAGTTTTGTTCATTTTTAAATTCCTAATAGAACAAACCTTTAAACATCTTATAACAGAGATTTTTCAATATATGCACTACTTATGACTAATAAAAAATCCTCATCTATCTAATCATATATGTGAGATAATCTTCTGGTAACTTGCTTTTGAATTTATTCAAAATTGTTATTTTTCATGGATTCCTATTTCCTTATTCTGACAAATGCAATAATAAAACCTGTATAGAAAATCCAATGAAGAATTTTAGCACGATTATTTTTAAATAAAACTTTGAACAATAAAATACTGAAAAGTAGGATCTTGAATGAATTAGCTATTGGCTGAAAAAAACATTTCAAATCCTTCGTAAGATAAGTGAAGTTTTAATTTCAATAATTCACATCATGGCTGGGAATTTTATGGAAGTAAACAAAGAATAAAATCAATTTTTTATTGGAATAAGCTGGATATAAAGTTCTTTCAAGCATTCTGAGAAAAACTGTTTTGCAGAATTCTTTCATTAGAAGAGTTGATTATAAAGTTCAAAAAATATAACTAAAAAAAATCAAATGCAACATAAAATAGGGGCAAAAAGTAAAAGAACTTTTGATTTCAAGGGTCAAATCTTGTGTGCTCATATAAGAAATAACTAACTCAGAAATGGATTTTAAAAATGCATGAAACTAAAAAGTCGTAAAATTATTTTTCATCATATGCACGCAGATTTCGTGGTTTTTAATAAATTCAAGTACTTATTCATTTCTTTACGTTTTTGGGGTTTATATTTCAAATTTAAAAAATTAAAAACATCGAAAACAGATTTTTTCAATTTCAGATTAGATTAGGAAACAAAATTTTAGATTAATATAGAAAACTAGAAAACTTTAGATATTAGTTTCTTTTGAATTATAAAGGTTTCTAAATTTAAAAAAAAAATTAAAATTGATTACAAACTTAGAAACTTTTTACCTTTAAATTTAATATAATTAATTTTAAAACATTCAAAAGTAAGAGTATTGAATCGAAAATTGACAATATATATTTTTATAAAACATTTCATAATGCAAAACTTCCGAATACTTCATTATTGGAAAATTAAGAAGTTGAAAGCCTTCAGAATTTAATTCGCACGTTAACAGTATAATAAAAGCTATACAAAACAAAACTTGAAATCAACTCACTTGTTCAAAAATAAATGAAAAAATAAAAAGAGTCAATGGAAAAATCCGACATTGAAAAAGAAATGCTGATCAAGCGAGGGTCAATCCAAAAATAATGCTCTTCGATATTTCTCAAGGGAACCAGAGAAGCAGGATCGTTACTAAATTGTGTACAAGTATTCACACATGCAATTGTGCGGATATAAACACATATAAAAAGCGGTTTGTATAATGATAAGCTAGCACAGAGAACGAACCCTTATTACAGAATGTTCCAAGTCAAATAATAATAAAAAATAATATAATCATAGTCACACAAACATATATTATGTATATCACAGGAAATTATTCTTTATTTCGTTCTTACTAGATTTTGAGTATCGAAATTGCCAAAGATAATTGAAACGAGTACTGCAATACAATTTTAAATCATTCTGACTCCAAATTGAAAATAAGAATCGCATCTCTTTGTTAAAGCAGCGAGTCTAAATTGAAAAGCAGAAACGTGCATGTGCTAGATATGATCTAATAGATCGAAAAAGCAGTACCGTTAAACGCTGATATAAATTGCAATATATAGATTCGAGAAGAACCGGTGAAACTGACGTTTTATCTCTGTGAATGGGAAAACGATTTCCACTTATCTGACCGCAGTGAGAAAACATTTCTGAGAATCATAATGATGAGAATTTAATAAAAAACCAAGTGGTTAAAGAAATATTAATCGTTTCTTATGGTCGTTAAGAAATTAGTATTATTACTGATTTCTTAAATTATAGAAGTCATTCAGAACTGTTCCTTTTTGTTTAAAAATTGTATATTTAATAATTCAAATTCCAGAGAATTCTGAAACTTTTAAGAAGCTGAAAATTGTGATGCTCCAGAAAACGTTTATATCATTTCATAATTTTAGAATCGAATATTATTTTCAATCCTCAATGTTAGTAATACATATGTGAGTATTACTGTGGATCTGTACAATCATGTGTCTAAAAAAGTTGAAGAAAGAATTTGAAACTAGACCCTATATTGAAATCAAGAAATTGATGATAATACTTTAAATATTTTTATCAGAATTCAACAAAAATTCTTCGATTTTTTTATAAGAAAAACATAATATGATTGTAAATTATACTAATTGTTCCTGAAGACGTGACCACAGAGGTTGCAAAGCGTTGAACTTTTTAACTTAATTTAACATCAAATATATTTGTCTAAAAAACTCAAATAGGAAATCGAAGAAAACAAATTTTTCTTCTTCCTTCTAATTATTCTTAAGCCATATTTTAAAAAACTATATTGTGAATTTTGGAGTTCATCAGTTTATTGAGGCCTAGAGAATTGATCTGAAAGAAATGTTGTTTGATTAATTAAATGGAAAATCGTATAAAAATGATTTTTCGTATCTGTGTTTGGCGTTTTGCCGAATGAACAGTTGCTCATGTAATATTAGATAAAATGTGAGGGATCTCCCCCGTTACTCACGATTATCCAAAAGATCGATATCAAATTAGAGACTTTAAGCCAATGTGCTGAGTCTAATATCGGTGTAATCGACAGCACGTCAAAGATCAATCCCGCAGAAACTTAACAGGATCTAACGGCTTGTTATCTGTAGCCTTCAAAGCGTGTAAATTTGTAACCAATTGAATTTTCATGAAAACGAGAATTACTGTACTGTAAACAATCCTGTTCATCTAATTACTCGCATCGTCGTGACAGCCTTCTTGGATTGATCTTGCATCTAGAAAAAAGAAAATAATCTTTTAGAATCATATACAAAAATGATCAGAGCAACTTCCGATCACATAATTTATTTCCAGATTGATAGATTCCACAGAAAAAATGTCAACAGATAAATAAAATAATACAAATTTCTTCATTTTCTCCTGGTAACTATGCTATTGTTCAATAAAATTCACGATTAAACAGATGTATTTAATTTACCCTGACAATTTAATTATGATGGACTCAATGATAATACACTTTTTACACGAAATGTAGATTTCTAATTAAACAGAATACAAACCCATCTAGTGCCCGGAAGGTAGAGCCTTGAAAGTTCTGTGAGGATCGCCCTGGGCAACAACATCGCCTTGAAAATATTAGCAAATACTTGCCACTTCTTCTTACCTTTATATAAAATAAAGTTATTATATAATACAATTAATTTATATTAAAGAGCATTATCATCAAGGCTTAGACTAATTAATATTCAGAAAATAGACAGTACAAAGATTTACACCTGGAACTATATTTTATTTCCAGCATTAATTTTGTTAACTTCTTACCAAGCTTTCAAATCATAAAGTCAATAAAATCGATCCTTATTTATTTACTCCATCTCTCTTTGAATGTTTGAGCGTTTCGAAAACACTTCTTTGTCTTTAAATGTATTCTGAAGTTTAAGACAAATACAAAAAGGTTTTCAAATTGGTCACATTAAAAATTGTGCAAAAATCAATAAATTTACAAATTGAGAGGATCAGGATTTATTGATAACAAGTTGTTAAATGACGGTTTCTTTTTCAAGTTAAAGAAAACCGTTTATTAATGAGAAACGGGAAATATCAGCTTTATATCTTGATCATAGCGTCTAGAAAAAAAACATGTATAATGAGATTACCTACGATTTTATTTGACAGGATTTTCTGTCTGGCTACACGTGCGCATAAATAGAAAAAATTATTCATGTAGCTTCTGCAAGTGATGGTGCTAGTACGATATTTATTCATAAATGCTTCTTTCCACTTAATATTTATAGTCATTATCCAATCAAAATTTCCACTATCATAGACACTTAACAATGTCAATGTTCACATAATAAGAAATATAAAAATTGAATTAAAAGATGAATCGAAGAAGTGTTTAAATACAAGAACTTTTATGAAATAGTAAATAACCAGATTTAAATTTAATTTTTACAATTTTAATTTTCTAATAACTGACCTAAATATTTTTTTAAAATAGAAAATCCTTGAAACTGGTGGGAAAATATTTTACAAAGCAATAAATAAATATCAAAATAAAAATATCCTTTCAAATGCAAAATTAAAGTTAATATCAATCATCTCTTCGATTTATGAGACACTAAATTTTTTTTATCCCTTCTGCAACTTTTCATTGATTCAATGACGTGCCTTGGACTCTTTTCAGTTCGTAAACGAGAAAAAATATGTATAAGCGTCTCTGAGACTGAGGTCGAGTTAAATCAGACACGATCAGACCTTAACAAACACAAGGAAAGGTGGATCACGAGCAACTGGATTAGCAGTGAATGTATATTAGCGGCATAAGATGAAACTCATCGTAAAACCTACGACGAAAAAAGAAGATTTTCCCTTTTTAAT
The DNA here is from genome assembly GCA_030998225.1 of Diplolepis rosae. NCBI lineage: Eukaryota > Metazoa > Arthropoda > Insecta > Hymenoptera > Diplolepididae > Diplolepis > Diplolepis rosae. The sequence continues at coordinate 19,742,744 of JAPYXD010000701.1, read as the reverse complement.
GCGTGGGTGAAACACCTAAAAAGATTTCTTGCACTGAAGCCTTTTGTGATGTAACCTCGAATCTCGACTCTTGCTACACTTTTATTGATGCAAAATCACGCAAAGTGGTCATAAAATCTATTTTACGAGTCGATTTTTTTGTATGAAAGGCGATGTTTACACTTTTTTATATCTAGTTTTAAATTTATGAATTAAATATACCTGATTTACGGAGAAAATAAAATAAGGTAATGATTAATATTTTTGTCTTACTCCGTTAAATACAATTTCTGGGCTAAAGCTTTAAATTTGTGTCAATTCGTCCATCAAATCTAATTTTCTGCACATTGGAATTCAGACAAACTAATTCGTACTAACAATTTGAAAAGAATTTATCTATTTCAAAATGATACATGAATTCATAGAAATAGAAGATTATGGCATCCGTATTTGTCGCAAAACGAGATCCCCTTTTTCATAGTGAATACTTCTCAATTTTTGTCAATTCGTTTTTTTTTAATGGGATCGTCCTCCTCGCACATCAGTTTGTAATTAGAGTCATCTTTCAAATCAGAACATCAATGCTTTCATTAATTGGTAACTTGAAACTCAGTTAAAATAGACTAATGAATGAATCAACTTAAAAAAAATCATATATTTTTCGTGAACTTTGTAATATTTATGATTTTATAATTATTAATTTTTTTCCGTGCATCCTAATGCAGTGTAGATTTATATTTATATTAACGAAGTTTCTTCTCATCTTTTTACAAATTATAAAATAAAATTTATTTTTTAATAATGACAATAAAAGAAACATTTTTGTGCACATAAATCAATTCGCTGTATAGTAAAAAGAGCAAGTATAAGTGTTTCCAAGTCAACTGCTCAAGTGACACAGCTAATAATTTTTCAAACTTAAAACTTAGTTCACTATATAAAGAGAGCATCTATTCACACTCAGTTCTATAGAAATTTAAATAACGTATTCTAAAACTATACATGCTTCTATTTTACCAGCTCTTTCAAAGCTCCGTTCAGAAAATCGTAGCTCCGACGATTTGGGACATATTTACATCCATCAGGTCGTAAAATATTCTCAAAACTTGTAGCTTTTCGATGCAAAATTAATAAAGCTGACTTTATAAAAACCGCAAGATAGTATCATCGTTTAATTTGGAATTTGATCATTTTGAAAGATTTATCGATTACATATAAAATAGTTTCTTTGAGTTTGAGAGATTTGAGGATTACAACCTGAACAAGGGTTCTAAAGGAAAGTAGGAAATTGTTGACCATCTCTTCTAACGTATTTGCTTAATTTTTTCAAGAGCTGTCTTGTTCTACGTTCACGACAGGAAAGCTCCAGAAACGACCTCGCACTTCACCATCACGCATCGCCGCTCACACGACTCAACGTCTCGACTAGTGATAATATAACACCTACTGCTATTATGATAAATGCACCTTGACTTCATAGTCTTCTGAACTCAACATTCGATTAATCATATCCAATGATTCTTGTTTTTGCAAAATCTCTTGTAGTACGGATTTAGGTACTCCAAAATCGGAAGAATTTCAGAGTAGCTTATTAATTCTCCATTTTGCATCTTTCTAGTCTAATCTAAATCCCTTAAGAGTTGTTCCTTCAAAGGATATATTTATTAAAATCCAAAATTGTTCCTATTTATAAAGAATTTTCTGCGTCTGAAATTATTTTTTAATCTGAAAAATCGCTCTTGAAAGCGACATAAAACATGATCATAAGATAAATCAGAATCTTTTAGAACTTGTAAATCCGGTAAGAAAAAAAATAGTTGAAATCTAGGCTAAATTAAAACACGCAATTCTAAAAGTGAACAGAGTTCCCTGAGTGCATTGCATAATATCATTGAAGCCTTATAGAAGATGAGTGGGATGTGTGTCGATGACTTAAATACTTTTATGTAAAAGTTAAACCAATTTTTTAGACACGGTGATTATACATTTTCCAAAAGATATATATATATACCTCGACAAACAAATTAACCAATTTAAACTTCTATATGTATATAAACGCCTAAAAAATTAGAAATTTTGCCAAGTACTTAATTGAATTTTTGTTAGCCCATAGAATCTGGCTAGAAGTGGGTTGCTTGATTTTAAAGACTTTGCTGTATTTTCACTAATGTAATTTTTATCTTTCCACAGTTTAATGAACCAGGAGTCAGTAAGATTATCATGAGGATCATCATTGTCAGAATGATTATAAGTCACACGGGCAATTTTTTAAGTTTATTCCTTTGTATTTTTATAGAAATAAATTCTCACTGATGAGGACTCCAATCTGAGTCGAAACGTTTGAAAATATGAAACTCTGAGTTACATTTTTTCTGGGCCCTAAAGCCAACTAATAACATCAACAATATTTGAATATTAAAACTAAGGGTCGATATAAGTCCTGTTCATTATTCTATAAAAATTGTAAGTTGTTTCAAATATTTAATTACTTGATATAATTATTCGAAATGTTACTCTAACAAGCTGAATAGTTAATTTAAATAATTAAATGGCTAAGATAAGTAACAAAAATTTGTATAACATTTTTTAATAATAAAGTAGTTGGCATAATTACTCATTTTTTAGTATATATATTTTTTATTATTTGCTCCTTAACGAACGAATTTAGTTTAAACATGACAAGAAAAATAAAACTATATAAAAATCAATTTATCTTGCATTCAAAATAAAGTAAAAATTTCTATTAATCAGTTCGATCAAGATATGGAGAAATTTCAAGGCTACTTTTGCTCGAGCTTGATTCTTGCGGTTTTTGACCCGCGTTTCTCATGAAGTAGCAATACTACCATTGTGCTATTTTAGATGAATAAATAGATTACGAATATAGATTTCATATATTTCTAAACAGGGTCTATGTCCATGTTCAAGTCAGAATCTTGTTTATTTCAATCTGCAACTTTAGCGGCCGTCATTATACGTGCTTGCCTTGGAATTTTACGGAAAAGACGGGTCAATGTCGTGATAGTGCAAACTCGATAAATAAACCTGACCCTGTCCATTGATTCATTGACTCGAAAAGAGATAAATAATCGAGTAGCATTTAACAGCTTCGCTTCGTAATATCAACTACAGAATTTTGAAAACTTTAAGTATACCAGAATAGAAATTTGAGACCAATTACAAAATGGAATCATTCGACTTATACGAAACTTTCAAAATTAACATTTGAAAGTCTTTTAATTTTTAAAGAGCAGAAATTTGTCTGTCTTAAGATTTTATTCTTAAAGTGTTCCAGTGGTGAGATATTAAAACAGATACCGTCTGAACTCTAATAAAGTTGATTTCCAAACAAAACAATAAATGGCTTGAAAATTAGTCCCTAATTTATATCGCAGAATACTAGTTTCATTTGAAGACATACTCGAGCATAATCTCTTCTTTGACGCGTCTGTAGTTTTATTTTAAGATTTGTTTTCTCAGCATAGAAAAGAAGCAAAAGCTTAGAATTACAAGTAGGACTGAAGTATACGTTTTTACAGGGGGTAAATGATTAATTTCATTTTCCTCGCAAGTGTTTCATCGAATATTGCCCGGTACGTATTATCGTCCTTCCCAGGCACGATTCCTTACCCGGTACCGGCCGCACTTGACCTATATCTTATTATGCTCGCAGCGTCCGTCCGGATACGAAGTCGTGTGCATAAGTCTACAGGACTGAGGAGAGTCGATGTAAATATGTAAGTACTTTGGAGGTTGAGCTGAGTGTTCCCCTCTTCCGAAAGGTGGATATGAGGCTTGACTTGAGTCGTGAGACATAAAGTGGTATGCGGCACGCGACGCCACCGCGTCCTTCCTTCCTGTAGTGCAACACAGCGGTGATGGTAAAAGTGGAAGAATAGTACGACTCTTCCGCAAAAATCCATTCGAGGTCCTCTGAAAGCAGGCCGAGTTACCAGGAGGCAGTGGACATGGTCGACTCAAGGAACACTACAGAACTGACCTCGCTTCTGACACGCTTTGTCTGCAAAAAAGGACTTAGATTAATAAAGATAATTATACCACTGAGGAGAGAGAAAGCTTTGCAGATTATGCGGAAGCTGCTTTAAATTTAAATCTAGTCTCGAGAAAAAAAAGTGAATGTGCAAGGGACAATAAAAATTAATAGATCAACTGAGAACTATTTTTAAAATATCTCAAACTTTCTAAGATTACAATGTATTATTATGGAATAATTTATTTTTAGTTCTTTTTCCAGATTATGAGAATTTTTAAAAGTAGATATCATTTTAATTCAGGACATACAATTGAAAATTCAATTTTGGTTCTATTTTGACAAAGATGTCAAGGTTCTGCAAAAAGCAACTGCAGATTACAATTGGTTAAGACAACACAGGTCCTTGAATATGCCAAATCTTTTTGATTGGTTATGATATAATATATTCCAAACATAAGAAGAGGTGTTACGAAATTCATAATTTCGAAGGGGCGATTGAAGAGGTGTGTTAATGCGTGTCTCACGTATCAATCATGATTCATTTCCTTTAACGAAACCACGGAGTTTATGAAGAAGAAAAGAAACTTGTTATAGACGACACAGGAATGCGAATTTCTTTCTTAATTTCACTTCCTGATATAAAGTAAAACATACATAAAGTAAAAATATGAAATTTTGATCCAAAAATCAAAGATTTTCTTTTATTTAAAGTATTTGAAAATCTTTCTGTGGAAAAAAAGACGCTTTCGACTGCGCTGGGATTCGAGCCCAGGTCTTTGGATTGCCGGTCGACTGCTCTAACCACTGCAAACTTAACTAATTAATTTTCTTTTATCACAAGAATATTAAAAAAGAGAATGAAACAATTACCTTCTATGAAAAATTATCTTAATTTCTTTTTCGCATATCGCGAAATAATGGTATTTTGAAAATACCAGGATAGTAAATAAGCATCGAATAATGAATCATTTCAATAAGATAACTCAAATTTGATGAACAAATAAAATTAGATTCCATATTTAGATGTTATATTTTTATGACACTTAAAAAAGAAGATAAAAAACTGAGATAATTATTAGAAAATATTCTTTTTCCCCCTTCTTATATCGGTTAATATAACTTCAAAAAATTTGCCCTTCGGGCACATTCTCATTGCGCGTTTCGCGCAGACATAAGCAAGTTCAGTACACGAAGAGAAATGATGCAGATCAAGTATAAAATAAAATTATTTTATTTTATTTTAGAACATTGCAATCACTGATAGTAAAAGTCATACCTTCATTTTGGTTATACTTTTAATCATTGAATTTCTCTTTGTGTATTAATATTTTAGTACTACAATTGAAGTAAATTTCCTTTTATTGTAGACACGAGTCAAGGGCTTGTGATATTTAGAAAATTAGAACATTTTATAAACAAAACAAAAATTATAAACGCAAATCAAAAGACTATGTTTGGTTTAAATAATTTTAAAATATTTAATTTTTAAAGTACTACATGCCCTCAATGGGTTTAAAAGGTAAATAGAACTAGAGACAGAATTCCCGTTTACTCGTAAAATGATATGAGACAAGGAAAGAGGCTAGGAATTACGGTTTTTACCTAATAAAAATTCTATGAAAATGATTCAAAGTAACCATTGCCTTTATCAAGTCTTAGAAAAGAACGATTTTATTTCTAGAATTTAAAATTAAAAACTAAGATTGAAAATAATATAACAAAGTTATCAATAAATAAAATTTATAGTTATCAATAACAACAGAGAACCAAATGAGAAATGCTTTTTACGGACAGAAAAAGTAGAAACAAAACAAAAATGCTTCATCTTGCATGAGCAGATTTTTTCATTTTCTCAGAAAAATGTATTATTGTTCACTCTTCTCGAGTAAAATCAATTATTAAGAATTTTTCTAAGTGGTGAAATTCTCTAGTTCTATTAATATTGATCTAATTGAAAATTTTAACGCGAACAGTTTGAGGAGCTTCCTTAACATTATTAGAAAAGTATAAAAAATTTCTATTTTTTCAAGAATTAGTTTCTAAATTAGATGCTTGAGTTTGAAATCTCCCACTGTCGATGCACAAGCAAAATTATCTCTTTCTACAGAAAGATTACAAAATTCTTTAAATATTAAATTAGTTTTAAATGCTTCCAAAATGACTTTATTTCAGAAATTGTGAGCAGATATCGCTGGATAACTGACTCGTCCTTTCTTTTGGAGCACTGATAATGTATATCAAATTTCATAACAATCAGAACAGTTTTACGAAAGATATCGTGTCGTCAGCCTCCAACAACAACTACAAACAGACAGACAACACAACGTAAAAATGATTTTTTTTTTTGCTCAGGGAGTCGCAAACCGTCAAGAATTTATGTAAATTCAAAAAGTCAAATTTCATATAAAACATACTTTCTCATATATGATGAGAATGTAAAGATGAAGAAATATAGGGATTCCAGGATCCTTTGAAAATTGTGGAAAAGAGAAATGACAATGATTCCTGATAATATAATCACAGAAATTAGTTTTTGGATTAATATAAAAAAATTATTAACACATAACATAAATAACATAAAATAATTAATGATAACAATTTTCTGAACCGCCCTTAAATAAAATTCAACGAAATTATCTGAAATGACTGAAAATTTAAAAAATTCATGTTATTAAAGCAAACCCTATATGTACACCAGTCTCTGTACTTGAAGCTTTTATCCTTCCTGTGAGCCAATTTTCTCAGTGACTTTATCGGTCATCCGGTTCTTCCAGTCTGGTCAAAAAAAAAGGAGAAAAGCAGGCGCGAATGGTACAAAACTGAGGAGTCTTGGGTCCGGTAGCGCGGATCTCAACGTCGTCCCTGGAGGAACGATCAAGTCACACTCTTGACCGGCATCCACCAAGGTCGCGACCTTAGGGGAGGTCTTGACGAAGAGCTTTGCCTTCGGGGCGAAGTATCGCGCACGCGCACCACCTGCTTGCCCGGCGAAAGTATTTAAACAAGACCGCGGGCCTTCCAGAAGGCCACTATTCTTCGAACTGTCACGAATCGCGCAACTCCCTTTTGCTTCCTTCCCGGCGAACGAGGCACCACAGAACGTCCCCGACCAGACCGGAAAGATCGGGGGCTTTCCCTCTCGACTTGAACTCACTTTCCTCCAGTCTCACTTCCTGTCGAGAGGACCGACGCTCTCTTTCCAAACACCTCTCTCCTTCAGCTCCCTCGTATTATGTTCACAGTGACCAGTGTTTTTTATAAAATAATTCAACTGACAGTGTCTGTCTATTGAGCCCAGTGTCGTTCTTCAGATTCCTTCTGCAAAAAAAATATCAAACACACGTCAGGAAGAAGAGGCAGAAGCAAAAAACGCTTAGAAAAGAAAAGAGCATAGAAGAATCAAATCCATTTAGAGATTTTGTGTTAAAGTAGAAGATTTGTGTGAATACTATTTTCGTGATATATGGAGCTCGAAATTGAGATTCATTAGAAGCAAAAGAGGTTTAAAATTGATTAATTGTAATTCTTTGCGTTTTGTAACTTGTCTTTTTAAAAAAACACCCAACATTTGTGAAAAATAAACAGAAAAGTAATCTAAAGAAAAATAAACTAAGCTTACGAATTTCGGGAGATTTGAAGGTTTAAAAGAGCAGAAGAAGATCATCAGAAACACCACTGATTGTGAAGTTTAGTGAGATCTCTGAATGTTTCAGAGGTAATTTATTGTTTTGAGAAAGCCAGATTTAAAAGAGCCATGGAAGAACTGGAAGTGCAACAAGAATTGCAAGATCAGTTGGGGAATTTGTCGTTTTCGCCACCTCCAATGAAAAAGTGTGATACGAGGGACAGCATCTCTTCGGTAGACAGTGACGTGAGTCTATCTTTCGACCGACGTGGCTCCAAGGGCGAAGAGGCTGATCTCTCTGACACCGGAAGCTCCGATTGTGAGAGGAAGACTGGTTACAATAGCAATCTAGAAAAAGAACAAAATAAGAATAGTGATCAAGATTCTGGCGCAGATTTTTTTGACGACATCGTGCCAAAGGGATCAGAAAATCAGGTGAACATTTTCATTTAGCTCATACTTAATCGCGTATCAATAAATTTGAAATTACAAAAATTGGACAACAATTTTTACGGATTCTAAATTAAATTTGTGAAAAAAATGGGAGGAATCTTATTTTTATTGTAAAATTCTGCACAAGATTTAAAAATTAGTAATTAGTAGATAAACAGAATTGATACGAATGGATATAATACCGAGGATCACAGTAAATAAAACGGAATTATGAAACGTTGCATAATTATTCAACGGATATAGTTTCTACTTAAACACTTACGCAAGAAAAATATCTAATAAAAGATCAGAACCATTTATGAACGTTTTTTATACTAAAAATAAAATTTCTCTGATGGAATTATTACTTAATATGAAGTTCAAGGTGTAATGACTGCATTTACACAAAAGAGAATACTTTATAAATTCGGCTGCCACAAAAATAGTTTATTATTTAATACCTGTTACTAACGGCTAAATTCCAAATTATATTACAGTTAATAAATAATTTCTTGGTTAAGAACTCCTTTTCTCATAAAAGTACTTTTTCTACAATTAATCAACAAGATAAATATGGATTTAAATTATTTAAAAGGTTAGTGAGAAAATAAAGAGAAAAAAATTAAAATAAAATAGTTATCAATGATTTTCTAAGAGAGAATTGATACGAAGCCTATGTTTGGTGAGCAATAATAACATTATTTCGAAATCATTGCGATGACGAATCGCAATACAGCCGCCACACTTAATGTATGTCATTGATACTAAAGAATGTTCCATTCACGATAGATAGTTGCAAATGAATTATGATTTTAAAGAAGTGCAAAGTAGTTTAATCTATTTATAATCAATTAATGAACACTTGGAATCTTTCAAGATAAATACAAATTTATTTATAAGGAATAATCTTTTATAAATTATTTAATTTATGAACATTTTTCTTTCCGGTCAGATTCCAAAAGAAAAGATCTCAACAGTTTCAGCGGAGGACTTTATACCACCGAGTAACGAACTAGCAGACAAGATTTGTGCCCAGGTGGAGTTTTACTTTTCAGACGAGAACATCGTTAAAGATGCATTTTTGCTGAAGCACGTAAAGAGGAACAAGGAAGGCTACGTGTCTTTAAAACTGATTTCTAGTTTCAAGAGGGTCAAACACCTCAGCAGAGACTGGAGAGTGGTCGGCGCAGCTCTTGCGAGGTCGAAAAAACTGGAGGTGAATGAACAGGGAACCAAGTTGAGAAGAGTTGATCCTCTGCCACCTTTTGATCAGACTACACCTTCTAGAACTGTTCTGGCAGCACGATTGCCAGTAGAAAGGTTATCAGTTGAATCTGTCGCTGAACTCTTCAAGCCTTGCGGAGAAATCGCTCTCATAAGGGTCCTCAGACCTGGTCATCCTGCACCTGCTGAGGTGAGCCAATAAATTTAGAGAAAATAGTTCTTAGGATATTAGAATCTTAGAAAAATAAATACTCAAGACATATAGAAGAATGTTCAAGCCTTTATGTAAAGACGCTCGGCCATGTCTAGGGAATCACTAAAGAAGCCAAATTAATTAACACTTTAAAAAATCTTAGCACTGTTACTCGATACAAATTTTAATTCTAACAGCAGGTCAAAGTTCATTTCTCTTTTTTTCCAAGGTTATCTGTAAATATGATTACATTATAATGAATTTATAATCTAAAACGGTTTTGACGTTGAAACATTGACTGAAATCCGAGTAAACTAAACCTAGAGTAATTTTTATCACAGAAGATATTTTTCTTTTTAATTTTGTTCAGGTAATTAATTTAGAATTCTATGTTTTTGTTTTAGGTGCGTCAAGCTATTGCCAAAAGACCAGAATTGGCGTCAAGTGATGAATGCGCTATGATCGAGTTCATTGACTCAGCGTCAGCGAGAATGGCCCTACAAATGCCTCTGGGTGAGGCAAAGATTTATGCACTTCAACAATCCGCAGATAAGAAGAGGAAGCAGCAACCTCCTAAGAAGAATGCTGTGACAAGGGTGTCAAGGGAAGAAACTTATAATTCTTCAAGTTGTCCCAGTGGTTCCGAGAATGAAGAGGGAAAATCAAGACATCGAAGACAAATTTATAATCAACCGGTTTACCACGTCTTTACTGGACATCCTTTTCAACGTAAGACTGAAAAATATATGCTTTTATGTAGAATTTACCAAAGTAGAAATGCGGTGGAGGAAATATTGACTTTAGGGTCCACTTGGACATTCTACACGTTCGCTCAAAAAAAAAGTTTTCTTATGATACGGGTATTAAATAAATAGATATATAATTTATGCTCACAAAGACGTTATAATTCTTTTATCTGTACCATTTTGAACTCCTACCACTTTTTTTCTATTTTTGTGGAATGAAACTCATTATGAGCACTCTGATTAAATTCAAAACGTCACATCCCCTGTCACAACGAGTCTTCTTATTCACGGAATCTAAAGCTGATATTTCCGCCTAAATTCCATTGAGAAATAATTAATCATTTTTCTAGCTGGTCCCCCATCACCGGAAGCTTGGATGCCTCGAAGAGTCTCTACCTGTTCCATGTCTGGTCAGGACAATGGATTACTGCTTCGTCGACTTTCTTCATGTTCTGGTTCTGGTTCTGAAACCGGAAACTTTAACAGGAGATTCTCTTCCTGTTCGTCCAACTCTGACACTGGCTATTATCATGCAGTTTACCCACCTGGATACTATACACAGAACCGCAGATTTTCTTGTTGTTCTGGTTCTGGGTCTGGTTCTGCTTCTGGGTCGGACTGTAGTGGTGCATGCTTTAGTCCTGCTCGTCGAGGCTCCGGAGATTGTGGACCATTTCTCCGACGACTTTCAGCGTGTAGTAGAGATTCAGGATACGAAATCGGAACAAGAAGAATGTCTTCGTGCTCTTCTAGTTCTGAAACAGGGTTCTTTAGACCGAGAAGTAATAGTGGAATTGTGGTTACTCATCTTCCAGAAAATGTGACGAGACTTCCTTCTGGACCCGATGGAACTCGTGGATTTGGAAGACCGCCTAGGATGAATCCTATGGCAACTTAAGTGGAAACAGCTTGTTAGTAAATTTTAAATATCAAGTATCGATTTTTTCGAAGCTTCCTTTTCTCTTTTCTGAGTTCGTAAATATCTAGGTTTAACACAGTTGAAATTAAACTCTAGCAAAGAATAAAAAATATTGGAAATATATTTTTACAATAAAATATCATAAGTGATTATATAATATAACTGGTACAAATTTTGGAAAATTACAAGAATAACTACAATTTTTTGTTAAAATTTAAATTGATTTACTAAATATAACAAGCAATCACAAATTTGCATGCATAATTATTACGTTTATTGTAAATTATAATATTATATTATAAAAATACATTTCCACCAGGAATATTAGTAATCCATTGAAGTTTGAAAACATTATGTCACAATATTTGTTTCATAATATATATATATATATATATATTTATATATATCGACCGCCATTGTACATATGTATTTACTGTATAAAATATTGTGTGTTTTTGTAAGCGAAAATATTGTGAATGATTTTTAATTTAATTAAGATCGTTTGTTGTAAAAAAATTCTTACTTGGCACAATTATGAATGGTAAGAAATTTACAACATTTTTGAATGGTATTAAATTGCAATATTGCAATGTTTGTTTATTTATTGCTTAATACACTTTACCAATTAATGTCTTGGTAAAGTGTGTTCAACATTAAGTTTGAATGATGAAAATAGAATGATCTTGTTTCCATACTGCTTGAATGAGTATATGTGATGTAAAAGTTACTTACTTTGAGAAAGAAGTATAACAAATTTATAAAAAGTAGTTTTCATTTATTTACCTCAACTTTGGCCATTTAGCTCTGCCTTACACTTAATTAATACGACCTAAACAAAAAATTAAAATAAAATATGATTTTTTAGATATAAATATACTTCAAATTATATAAGCTTTTGATACATAGTTATAGGAATAATAATTAATTCACATTTAGATTAATTTGCATCAAGATAATGATTAAAAATGTATGGGAAGGGATGATCTTATTTTTCAATTTCCGCAATTCGGAAGCATTTATAGAAAAAAAAGTTATTTGTGAAAATACGTTTTATTAAGTATGCAAAAGAAATTAAATGATAAAATTATTAAAATAGATAAATTAGTCAAAATTATTGTTTAGTTTGATTTATTTTTCATAATAAAACGTATTTTCCAAAAAAATTATTCCCATACATTTTTAACTGGCAATACAGACGGTTTTCGACGAAGTGAAGTTAGCTATTTATGGAAATTAAAATGCATAATACATAATACCCCTAATCCTTTGAAATTTTAACCTCAAGTTTCCATCTGCTTAAATTCTGAAAATGTTCATGGCTTCTTAAATTGCCATTCATTTATTTAATTTCATACACTTTTGATTATTGATTGTAATTATATTGATGATTGATTATAAATAGTTTCAACATCATGAATTTATACAAAAATAAATAAAAAAATTCAATATATCGCCAGCATAAACAACAGAAAATGATTTTGATGACTTTCTCCTTCAAACCATTTCAAACTGAACTACTAAACTGCACTAAACCAAACATCAAAGGAAATCGAAAACCTGGAAAACTGCTGGCAAACTAGTAGGAAATAGAAAACAATCATTCATTATGGCTTGGTGGTTGTGTATGTGTATGTACTGAATTGATTAGAAGTAACTTCAAGATGTAGTTTCGTTTTGTCCCAATCCCCGTTCGTTCGTTCGTCGTCCTAATTTTGAGGTTAGTTCATGTTTACTTGTCAAGCAGTCAATAGTTGTCATCGAAATGTGAATATTAAAAATAGAAAAAGTGCTGTAAGAAGAAAACCTTTTGGTAGAAATTTGTCGAACAAAGTGATGTGAAGAATTGTGTGTATAATTTTCAAAGAATAATGTTCTTTCCGATAGGCTGGCCGCGGGTCTTAAACTCGTCGGAGCCTGAGAAAATTCGTGCTGTAGTTTGTAACAGGGATAAAATCCTTTTTGCTATCCTTACCACGGATGCATTGGCCATCTGGTATTGCAAGGTAAATTTATGACTTGATTTTATTACATTCAAATTGTGACTCTTATGCCTTATAGGTTATACATACTTGTCCACGTCACTAATTTATTAAATTTCATAGTTGGATATATCCCATATATTCTCGCGTTAACACATGTAATTTAATTAAATTGTTTTATATGCGATACGCCGTAAATTTACAATGTGCGAGATAACAATTTATCCTCATAACTTTACGTTAGGTGTCAATGTAATGCAATATATCTTCAAGTATTCATATTATACAAAAAGTAAAATTTCTGTATGCTTGACATTGGGAAAATGCGATTGATATCTGGTATAATAAATTTACAATAACAAATGATTTTACAAAAGACAGCTTTAATTTCGTTTCAGAGCCACTATCAGTGGTTTAATATTTACAGATCATATTAAAACAATTTTAAACGTTATTACCTATATAAAACACATTTTTTAAGCAATTTGCTTCTTAATAAAAAATAAGAATGATGTTATTTTTTTTAATATGGTATTTTATGTCATAAGAACAATTTTCAAATCATATTTTACATTTAATGAGATTTAAAAATGTTTAATAATATTTTAAAAAGTTATTTTCTAAAGTGAGCAGGGAACTTAAATTTCAAATTTTATTTCGTCTTGCGAAAATTTTGAGATACATAATTAGTTGTTTATTGCATACATTTCAATTTTTCGTAATTAAATATTATATTCAGTAATTTCTGAATGTGTAAGTTTACGTTTACGAATTATTATTATCCTTCATTAATTGTTGTTTCAATATTGAATTAATAAATATTTTGTTATGATTCATTCAATTTCTGATATTTTTTCTGATTGCTACTGAAGTTTTTATAAAATTGAAAGCAAATTTATGTTATTATATTTTTTCTACCATAGCCATGTGTTCCTATCGTATTTACTAGACGGCCTGCTGATTCTTTGAGAAAATACGGACACAATACTCTAGTTCAATGGAGGCCAGACTCGAGCATGTTGGTCGTTACGGTGAGTAAATTATTAAAACCACAAAACTCTTAGTTCAGGATCAAGTAAAACTAAGGTCATTAAGCATTTGAAATTTCATTTTAATAGACTTCCGAAAGTTATTTATTATTCTATCGGCTATCTTTCAATGGACCTGAGGCTCATGGATTGTACGAGCAACGAGATTCACCAGTGACAAGTCTCAGACGGGACAGTGCGGAGCTGTTTATTAAAGAAGTTATTCCTTCACTAACTTTAAATTTCGTAAGTGTAAAAATATTCCTTACTCAGTATTTTTTTTGGTTCTTACATTTGAAAAATATATAATTTTTGGTATAGAAACTTATTCAAGTATATTCAATTACAGGAAAAAACAGCATGGATCGACGGTGGAATCAGTTCCTTAGTTTGTATTCGAGATGAACTTATGGTAGCAACTAAAACAAGTCACGTAGTGCGTCACAAATGGGACGGGACAACGAATCGAGATTATTCCCTAGATCTCCGCCGTATTCCATTCAGCGTTGATCAACAAATTTCGACAGTTGCTGTGCCCATCACCAAAAACAATGTTTACGTTGCGGATATAGAATATTCACCGTTGGTTGGAGGATTCGCGATCGTTCTTAGCAATGGGAAGGGTGCATTCTTGACTGCTCAGTCTTTGAAATTCGATCCAAATGTTAGTAATCTTTCCTAAGAACAGGTTCATTTATTGAGTACCCTTTTTTTAGCTTGAATTTAATTATTACTTTTGTTACTTCAGCAAGTGCAAGGGATCTGGGCCAGAGATTTAGATGATGCAATTTGCGCAGCGGTCAATCACAAGTATCGGTTAATTGCCTTCGGAAGGCGAAAGTAAGTATGCTTAATGATAGTTTTTTTCTGATCAAAATATTAATAATTAAATACGAATTTTATTATTGAAAAAACCTCGATCAAATTTAACAAAAAAAAACAGTGTATCATGAATACATATACATTTATAGCTAACAATAAAAGATTAAAGAAAATTAAAAAAGGAGTTTTGGAGTTTTAAATTTCAAACTCAAACTAATTAATTTATTAATAAATTTTTATTAATTCATGATGCTTTGGTATTTTCAAAAAAAAATCGGGAACTTTTACAATAATATCTGAACTTGAATAATAATTGTTGTAAAAAAAGATTGTAAAGCACCTTTGGTGTTCATACTTCAATGACTTGAAATTTTACTGATCTCTTTTTAATACATAATTATGTTAAATTTATCATTTTCAGTTCTGAGGGCGTTGTTTATTACGTGGACGAAACAACGGGTGGCTTAGAAGTCTCTCACAGTCTCTGTTTGTCTCCTAAGGATTATCCAGGAAGACCAGGTCAAGTCACATGTTTACGATGGACTCCAGACAGTTGTGCAATAGCAATGGCATGGAAAGGAGGAGGCTTAGCGATTTGGAGTACGTTTGGAGCTCTTTTACTTTGCTCCTTGAAATGGGATTACGGCCTGAGAGTGGATCTTGCCCGAGAAAATCCTCTGCACATTCATACGATGGTATATTATAACACAAATTGTCTAGAATTTTATTTTTATTTTGAATACCCTCAAATTTTAGGAATGGTCAGCGGAGGGCTATCAACTTTGGATGCTACGAGAATCGCCTGAACCATTGATTTCAGAAGAAAATGGGAATGAAACTATCAGCACACGAACTTTGATACAAATGGATTTTGTCAAAAGTCCTCTAACCGTCAACCCTTGTATGGTGAGAGATCATTCAATTGAAATTATTTCAAAGAATCTGTATGATTCTAAATTCATAGTTATTATAGATTTCGTGATTATACAATTGATACTATTTTCATTGAAGGGTCACCATGGTCATCTTTATTTACAAGGAGAGGACCGCCTCTATTTAAATCTTGGAAGCGGGATTTCAGCCCATACAGGAAGCTTTCACCTTGCGAATGAAATACCCTTGGATAACACCACGCAAATGCTTTCGGGTTCTAAGCAGTGGTTGGTTGTTCCCATTCCCATTGCCTACAGTGGGTCCAACTGGCCAATACGAGTACGTGTTTAAATTACTTGTTAATTGAATTAGTAAAAATGTTATTTTATATTACAATTTACGTTTTTATTAGTTCACGGCGATAGACAGTGAAGGCCTAAGCATCGCTGTAGCTGGACGTACCGGGTTAGCTCATTATTCCCTGCTATCTCGAAAGTGGAAGCTCTTTGGTAATGAGACTCAGGAGCGTGATTTTATAGTGACTGGAGGTTTGCTGTGGCATCGAGGATTTCTAATAGCCAGTAGCTATTCGCTTTTGGAAGACAAGGACGAAATTAGAATTTATCCTCGTGATACGCGGCTCGATAACAGTTACGTTCGAAGCGTTAAAATGCCTTCGCAGATTCTTTTGCTCAACACGATGAAGAATCATCTTTTAACGTTCTGCGCTAATGCTCAAATTAGTATTTACGATATAGTACTCGAAGGAAATGAAGGTATTTATTATACTGTAAATTGATTTTTTTGATAATTATATATGTATATAAGAAATATATTGTTGCTACCTTTGGTCACCATAGTCAAGAAATAAATAACTAATGATTAATTATTCAGGTACTGGAAGTCTCGAATTAACAAGGACACAGACTATCGATATAGGTGGCCTTTGTGTTCATCCGGCTTGTGTAGTGAGCGCAACTCTCACGACGATTCGTGCTGAAACAGCAGGTAGTCATCCTCATCCTGAAAGTCTCTTACTCAATGTTTCCGGAAGACTTCTGATGGTTCAACGCGAACATTGTACAGACAATCCAGAAGTAGTGAGTGCAAATTTTTCAATAGCATGAATTTTATTTTCCCTTAATATTAATTTCAGGGGGTCCAATGCTCAGGAAATTGAAAAATTTTACTAAAATGTTTTGTTAGCTTTAACAATTTTTTTTTAAATTCATTAACCTTCCATCTTTAAATCATTAGTTTCTTCCGAGACTTCAGTTAATATTACCATATTTAATATAATTGCATAAATCATCACTTCTTGTAATTTATGTTTCTGAAAAACGTGTGTATTTGATTGAATCATAGAATTCTTGGCTATAACTATGCTTAATCGCTTAAACCTTAATTATTATCTCAAGTTATGTTACTGCATACATTTTATGATATATTTCTTAAAATTTAAGCTAAGAATTATGACTTTTCGAATCTTTTCTTGCAAGTATTTCCATAAAATTTTATTGTTTAGAAATTTGAAAAAAACTTAGGGAGTGAAAGCGTCTCTTTTTCTACAGAAGGATCTCAAATTCTTTAAACTTAATTATGATTTTTCAATTTTCAAAGCTAAAAAATTAAAAACATAAACTTTTATAAAATAATAAATCGAAGATTTTAAAAAAAAGTAATGTTCAAAAAATAGGCAATATTTTACATTTTTTCCTCTTTTTATTTATTTATATTTCAAAATTTCCAATTTTAGAACTTTACCTTTTCAATAATTCAATTTTGAAAGATAAAAATGATCTAATTCTTTAAGTTTTATATTTTAGAGTTTGGATATTTGTAAAATGTAGAGATATAATAGTTGAATTTTTCAAATTATAAAATAAAATTGATACTTCCTATAACTCAAAACTTGAACATGTTTTTATTTATTCAGTCATAATTCTATAGATTTGAAAATACCTTCATAAATTTCCCAGTTTTTTAATCCTCTTAATTTTCAATATTCTAAAGATGTATATTTCACTAGACACCGTAAATTCATAACGATTTTATTTTTTATTTTATAGCTTTTCACTTGTGGAGCACCGACGGTGTTGGCTTCCTGTGTGGAAAATGTATGGGTGCCATGGCGATCAAGAAGGGACAAGCCTCATTTGACAGAGGCTCTTTGGTTATTTTGTGGGGCTCATGGCATGCGAGTCTGGCTTCCATTGTTCCCCAGAAATCACCAGGATAAACTCCACACATTTATGAGTAAAAGGATAATGCTGCCTTTTCAACTTAGAATATATCCCTTGGCTATTTTGTTTGAAGAGGCGATACTGCTTGGAGCTGAAAATGATACTGTTCTCTACACTTCTGACCTCCATTCTCTTTTCTCCTTACCGTTTTGTTTATTGGAGTTGACGGTGTGTTTTTACCTTAAAAATTATTTAAATTCTGAATATTAATTGATTTTAATTGGAATTTTCAATTTAATTTATTTCAGAGTCAAGTCTACTTGCATCAAATTTTAAGGCAACTCATTCACCGTAATTTAGGATACCACGCTTGGGAAATAGCTAGATCCTGCTCAGCCCTGCCGTACTTTCCACATTCCTTAGAACTACTTTTGCACGAGGTGTTAGAAGAAGAAGCTACCAGTAAGGAACCAATTCCAGATGCTCAACTACCCTCAGTAGTAGAATTTATCCGAGAATTCCCAGGCGTTTGGGCTCGAGCAGTTGTCCAGTGTGCAAGAAAGACTGAAATTGCTCTATGGCCTTATCTTTTCTCTGTAGCTGGACCGCCTAAGAAATTATTGCAAGATTGTTTGCAACGTCAAGAATTAGACACTGCTGCGAGTTATTTAATTATATTGCAAAATCTTGAACCCTCATCGGTCAGCAGACAGCACGCTACTTTGTTACTAGATGCTGCTTTGGAACAAGGAAGATGGGAATTGTCTAAAGATTTAGTGCGCTTCCTCAGAGCAATAGGTGAGATTTACTCAAATTACAGAAAAATAAAGTCATTTTGAATCATATCTACTAGGATTCAAAATGAGTTACTTGTGTTGCAGGTTAAATGTCTTTAGAGAAAGGCAAGATAAAATTCTGATCTTAGAATAAATCAAAAGTTTATTCAATTTTGAGTGAAATAAAGCCAAGTTCATTGAATGTTATTAATTTGTAAATAATTTATTATATAAAATATAAACTATGTAAGGTATTTTATAGATTTTTTTCGAATCGTCATGTATTAGTTAGATGTCATACAAAAAATTTCAAATAAGTAAAAATAAATATATTATTAATTTGCTTTATATAGATCCAAATGATGTCGAATCTCCGCGAACTTCATGGGGTGGTACTTCAAAATTAGGAGGCCCAGCTCAAACTCCTCCGCTTTCTCCTCAAGAAGACGACTTGTCTCTTGTATTGGGAACGATGCAAGTGTCCAGAAGCCGAAGTTACAGTACGACAGTTTCTCCGAAAGTTCAATCAGACACTTCAAGCAAAGATTCAACGCCTTCGTCGTCCATGTTAGAAAAAACTAGAAACGTTGTTATGCGACGTAAAAAATCGGTACCTACTTTAAAAACTGAAAAGTCCGATAACAAGTGAGTGTCATACTTATTGTTAATTTCAAAATATTTTTAAACATGTATACAAATTACAAGCTGAACGTTCTTAATAAATTGAAAATTATAGAGAGGGTTCAGTGGAAGACTTCTTCATTGATGTGATTCTCCAAAGACACGCACGTCGTTTATTGT
Organism: Diplolepis rosae; assembly: GCA_030998225.1. Lineage (NCBI taxonomy): Eukaryota > Metazoa > Arthropoda > Insecta > Hymenoptera > Diplolepididae > Diplolepis > Diplolepis rosae. The sequence goes on along the minus strand of JAPYXD010000701.1, from coordinate 19,723,170 downwards.
CAGCTCGTCGATTGACAGATCTTGGTCGCTTTGCTGCTCGACTGGATTTCCATTTAGTCACGTGGTTGGCTCGCGAGAGGGACAGAGCGGCTAAAGTAGACGATTTCGTAGCAGCTTTAAAAGCTGTTCACGAAGACTTTATTTTCCCGTATCCAGTGCTATCTTTGCCTTCTTTATTCAAATTCAGGAAATCTAGTATCACGTCCTTAAGATCCGTACGTTCATCGAATTTAGAATGTCCCGAAGAAGATATTTCAGGTCCGAATATTGCAGTAGATCTTCCTGACAGTGGTTACACTAGTTTGCCAAGTAGCAGACCGCCTTATACGAGCTTGGTTTCACCGGTTGCAAGCTTAGAAACTCAGTTTCCTGTCGCTGAAACGAATCTCACACCTCATATGCTGCAAGGTTGATAAGTTTGTTCTTATATGTTGATTCTACTTATTCTGATTTATATTCTTATTTTATTCGCTAATGAGTTTAATTTTTTTAATCAGATTCACACAGCGTAATAAGTGATACAAGCACTGTTTGGAGAGACGATATTGAGTCTATCGCGGGAACAGGAGTTGGAACTGTATGTTGGGTTGCTCCGGAACCGATAGAGGCAACCGAAATTCATTCGCCATCTCCAACAGGTCCTGTAAGTCGAGCAGAAGTGCAATTGAGATACCTTTTGCAACTGTTTCTTGAAGCAGGCTGTCTTGGATGGGCTGCTGTCCTGGCAACGGTATTAAGAGATGCACCTGCTATGGCCAGGACAGTGAGAGCAGCTTACGCACCAATGCAAAGTCTTGGATCTGTAGTTAATTTACGGGATGGACTTCACTTGCTGACACGATGGTCGCATTCTGAATGGTGCGAATCGAATTTTTTTTACCTAAAAGATGTTTTTCATTAAAGACATAATATATGTGACCATCCGCGAAGGAAGGTACCTAACGCCTGAAAGCTAAATTTTACAGGATGGGCGATTGTAACAAAGTCCGTTAATAAGTTTGCGCTTACCAAACAGACGTTTTCTTGTTTGCGTGTTTAGTCTGGAAAATCTATTTTAGTTATCAGTTACTGAATAACCTTATAGACTATTATTGCATTTAGCCATATTATATGATCCGTTAGATAGCTGGCCTTAAGGGAAGAAACTCAAAAAACTTGAAGTTTTTCAAATATGAAATATTGTAAGAGGCGTATACAAAATAACAAGTTTAAATAATGAAAGTTGTAGTGAAAATAATATTTTCATAATTTCTCATTTTATTTTTTCAATGACTAGAAATTTTGTAAAAACCATTCGAAGAAAGGTTCAAATTTATGAAAAAACTTCTGTATTGAGTGATAAAAATTGTAAAAAATATTTTGACAAATATTTTGCTTGCTTTATTATTATATTATTATAGGTAGAGTAGAAAAATAGTTTTAGCAAGTGTGTTAAAAGTCGCATACAGAAAAAATTAGTTGTAAATAAAATCAAAATGAAGCGTTAAATAAATTTGATTTTACTTCTAATCCAATTTACAGTGCAGGGCAATTTAACGAAATTTACTAAGTTTTTTATACTTTCTGCAATTTTTATCACTTGTATTCAGAAATTCACCTGCATGCCTTTTGTGATATTTCAAAGAAGAGCACTTACATTATTTACTAATCTTGAATTACTTATAATTTTTTAAATTTCTTTTTGGAAGCTTTGTGAATATTTATTCTAACTTTGATTTAATTATTTCAAACTTTTTCAATTTATTTTAAATATTTCCTTTCGCAATCTCAATTGTTGTAATCAAATTTATTTTTCAGTCTGGGTTATAGACCATTCACATCAGGAATCCAAGGGCAAATATCTTTATTGAATCGTCTCGTCCTGACGAAACAGCAACAGGAACAAGAGCAGATCCCCGAGAGTCCATCCCCAAGTCCTGCATCTTCTTGCGGAAGTCAACCACGAGGTAACACTTCTCGTTCTCGACATTCATCAATCAGTCACACATCCACTACAGCTCTTGAGGAAGAGCGGTCACACGATTCGTCTACAAAAGTAGAAGAGACGAGTTTTCGAGGAAGTTATAATAACTTGAAAGAACTAGAAGTTAACACCTCGCAATCAGGCTGTATTATTTCTTAAAAGAAGTAGGAAAAATCCTTTTCTATACTACTTTTAAAACTATACTCATTGTCAGTTTCAAGTGATCAACTTTTCGATGAAAAAATTGAAGAACTTCTAGAAGCCTTCTACGAATATTTATAAATTACGAAGAATACTTAGTCTTATAAAGGCTGAAATCTTTAGACAATTGAGGGGCTGGATGCAATAATGGGACGAGCGCTCAAAAACGCGTAAAATTATTGTTTAAACTTTTTGTGATATAAACATTTTTTATTTTAAAAAATTTATTCTATTTTTGGTTTTTTTATCAGATAAATGTTTATACAAATAAAAATGAAAAATATTTTTCCTCAAATTCAATTATGTTTTTTTAGTTTCGTTGAGAAAAAGTGTTGAGGGAACTTGAAGTTTCAAACAAGTTTTAGTGGAATATTTATTCCTCACTATTAAAAGAAGTTTTTGGGACACTTGCACATTAATTTATTGTAACTTGGCTGAAATATCTATTTAGCACGGCATCACTTGCTTCTTTGTTAAATGCATATTTCAGCCAATATTTTTCACATTTTTGTTATCAAAAATATTTATCGGATAAAAAAACAGCAAATAGAAAAACGTCTCGCCTTATCATTCCCTACACTTTGGTAATTTCCCAAAGTTAATTTTTTTAATTTAATAATTTTCATATCACGAGACATTTGGATAATAATTTTACGCGTTTTTGAGTACCAGTCCCGTTATTGCATTCAGCCCCTCATTTTACAAGGTTAATCGAAAAAAATGATCTGCACCTAGGCAGACTCGAAGACTGTTGTTATTGTATGCTTTCAGCGAGGTTCAATTCTCCGATTAATTTACGTAAATAATTGTATATAAAAATGTTTTCCCAATGTTTTATAGTTTGTAAATAGAATTGTTTATGCTGCATTCCCATTTGATGTCGAATTTACTAGAAACGATGATAATTGGTATTTAAAGTCTTCTCTAACTAAAATAAGTTAAGATGGTGCAATTTTATTAATGTCAATGAATTCTATGTAAAGCTCACAATAATTTGCAATTTAGCTCGGGAATTGTTCAATTTTTTTAACAATAATAATAAGATAAAGATTTCATTTTCAGGTGTGATAAGAAATTGATTATTGATTGAGAATCAAATCATAAATTTTTTAATTTTAGTCAGTTTACTTCAAGTGAGTCGTTGTACAAAACTCATATATATATATTAATTGAGCCTATAAATCATTTGAAGATTTATAAACTGACTATAAATGTAGAATTCAAAATTCTGTTTAGAACAGTCAAGCTCTTTAATGGTTTTAGAAACCTTATGATGTACTTTTTTAGTCACTAAAAAAATGATGAAACTCCAATAATTCTTGCTTTAAAGGTCTAGGGTTCATTCTAAAAAATGCCGAAATAATTTTACTATGTTAGACGCTGGTAATCAATTTATTCACGTGTAATGACGTAAATTTGAAAATATTTGTGATAAAACATGATGCTTGTGCAATTTTACAACTTCTGGCTTCGTAAATTTAAATTGAGTGTGTATGAAAAAGCATATCGAATGTGAAAATACGAGCAATTTTTATTATTTTAATATTTTTTTTTGTTTTAATTTCTAAATAATGAACACTTACAAATACTACTATTATCGTGAAATTATGCTTATACAGCAATATAAGCATAATTTTATATTTATTTATATTTCATAATCTCATAATACGTTTATCTCATGAAAAAACCTGTATTTTATAAATTTTATTTTCTTTCTGCTGTGCTTTGATTTCCAAACAATAATGATTACCAGTATAATGATAAAAAAAATTAACACTTTTTTTGTTAAAGTATTTGTAAATGTCTTTCATGTGCAATATGTTTCAAAATACGTAAAAACCAAACAATCTTTAGGATTGTAAGCTTCGTGTTTATCTCGTTTCCTTCAAAAAAGATTGTTGATATATTTTATGATTTGATACGCGCTAATCTATTTTTACATATAGAAAAATATATATATCGTTATACATAAACCAACTTATTTTCAACGTAGAACGATGTAAGTTTACAATCATGTTTCACAGTCAACTACAAAAAACAGTAAAGTTAAGATTTCTGGCAAGATTTTATATTTTCCTCTGGGAGGAGCCAATTTCATATCTTTATTGACCCTAGTCCTTTAAATAAGAAATAATTTTACAATGTGATAGGCATTTAAATAATTGTTTTAAATACTATTGAAATCTTTGTTACTTAAATTTGAAATTTCTCAATTTTTTATACTAAAATAAAAACGGAATACGCTACACCGGATAAATTTAACAACGCCTGAATTTTAATAAAATTATATTTAATATATTGAAAAATTTTATGTTATGTTAGACCTAAAAATAATTTAAGTATTGACTGGTGGAAATTTATCTATGTAGTATTTACTAATTACAAAAAGAACTTCTGATTTGCAAACATTAGCAAATTCAGATTCGAAAAAGAATTTAGGGAGAAATGAGAAAATGTAAGACGATTGTATATTTTAACATTTATCAGGAAAGGAAATGGGAAGGCATTTGCTAATGTTTCTCCTTTGATAACTGCAGCTATCGCGGCCGTGGTCCGGGGACTGTAGGCGTTTGTAATTCAGCTTCATGTACACAAAAGCCTCTCGACCTGGGTCTCTTTAAGTCTAGTTTTCTAGCCTTTTGGGGTATGACTTCGTCCCGATGGAGATTTCGACAGGGGTGTATTAGTACTATGTACTTTCAATTACCTGGCCACTTGCCCTTAAGTTCCTCTGTCAACCAGACTAGCTGACGAATATATTTGTAACAGTAAATAGCGTCTATCCAAAAGATCGCTCGACTTCCTCTCATTTTTTCTCACTATTTTTATCTAGTTATTCACGTCCGCACTTTATTTAGAGTCCAGTCATATTGTCGAAAAAAGAAGCAAAATCTGGAATTAACTCAGAACCTTTTTTCTTTTTTGAACACTTCATTTAAGGTCACTTATATATCATTTGATTTTGTGACAAGAATTTCGAACCGGAAACTGGGCAATTTTTTTGAGAAAGGTGCCAAAAATCACAAATGCTCCAAAATATTCGAAATATGTTCTAATGAGAATTTGTAGACCTCATTTAGGCAAATAATTTCCCATCTCAACGTTTTTTTGTACCTCACATATTTTGTTTAAAAAATTGAATTTATGGATTTTTATGGTATTTTTTAAAATTGAATTGAAAAATATACATTTAGTAGAATTGAATTTTCGATTTTCAATAGTACTTTTTTAAATTAAAAAGAAAAATATACATGTTATAAAAAAATGTTACGATTTAAATTTATAGATTCTTTCGTAGTAAATATTTTTGTATTATAACGCTTTTTTCGTATCTCATATTATTTAACTGGAAAGTGGAATTTTGATATTGACTTTTTCAAAGTTTCAACATACTATAACTTTCCTAATTTTAGTTTAATCGAAAAATGTTATAAGGATAATTAGTAGAAATTTATGAGCATTATATCAGAAACTAGTATTGGAATTTTGGATTTTCTCAAAAAGTTTTTATTCAAAAAAAAAAAAAAAAAAAAATGCTTTTATCTTTACAATTTTGGTCTGATGTGGCTGGTGTACGAAGATATCTTTACTTTTTGGGCTTCAATAAAGTATGCCAAAGCTCAATCCAATTCGAAAATTCTATCGAGAGTTATCGTGTCGTCAGACGTCGGATAGACAGACGAGATAGACACACACTTTCGTAAAACCCATTTTTTCTGACTTAGGGGGCCTCAAAACATAAAGATTAGATGAAAATTTTCAGACATTTTTCACATAAAACGAATACCTTCTCATTCATTATGAGAATGTGAAAATAATGTTTTACACCAATAGTTTTCGAGATTGAACGTTCCACAAAATATGAACAAAATTAAGGGGATTAATTAGTCGAAAATTCTACGTCAATTAATAGAAAAGAGAATGTTCTAGCTTCATAAACTTCGGAAGTATGGTTCTCTGAATCATCGTCTTTTTTGCAGTTTTTTTTTGTGACAAAAATGGAAATCTGTTTCTTTGGCCATTTCTACAATTCCAGCGTAAAAGTTGCAGCAGGATAAATAAAAGAGGAATCAATTCTGAGAAATTAAAAAAAAATTATCCTAACTTGAATAGGTCAAAAGTTATGACCTTTCAAAGTTGACTCTCTCTGCTTTGTTGAGTCCAACTTACTAAAAAGTGCAATTGCAGTCCTGTTTTTGGTATTGAAAGCAAATACTATGCACTTAGTGATCAATAATGATCAACTAAACATTTATTATTAATTAACAAATAAATGTAAAATTTATTTGTTTAAAAAATTGTTTGCTTACTCATGAAAAATGAGAAATAAACCATTTAAAATAAATTTATGCTAAAAAACAAATGATTTCTGGCATCTTTCTCAAAAAATTGCCTGAGTTCGGGTCCAAAATTCTTATTACAAAACTAGATGGTATTTAAGTGACCTAAAATAAGGTGTTTAAGCAAAAAAAGAAGGTTCCGAGTTAATTCCGTGTCAAATGACAATATGACTGGACTATTACTCTTTAAATAATCTATTCAAATTTTGTGAAGTAAATCCAGGTAATAGCTAATCATAAAAATTAAAATTTGTATTACGTTGAGCTCATTAAATTTGATTGAAAACAAATTATATTTAGCAGAATAATCGTGATCGTAATGCCAAAAAGAGATTTTTCTCTATTCAACTTCTAAAGTTCGCATTTATAATGAATTATTGTAAACTGTAGTTTACTTATCGTAGACACAATGTACTTCATCAGATAGAAAAATTTTCGACGAGGCATAATGAAATTTCTCTGATAAAAACTTTCAATATCCTCTTGAAAGTCAATTTTCAGAGATATTTCACAAGATTATGGACGATATTATAAGATGAATGTTTATGGAATGAATGGACAAATTGTGCAAATTAAATCTAGAATGTTTGAGATAATTTTTACATTTAGAAAAGTAAATATTTATAAATCATGTATTATAGAAAATTATAAAAATACATATTATATATTTTCCCATATTTTTGTCTATTTTTCTGAGGGTGGGTGGAGTGGAATTGAAATTAACCAAGAGCATATCCTGTTGTAAATTTTATCAAAGTTCTTCCTTTATTTCTCCTTTTCTGTACATTCTCTGTTATATTCTATCATTCTTAACCAAATTCACTTTCGACGTGTGGAAAAATAAACTTTCACAGGCAATGATTGTAACTTCACAAACATGTGCGTAGATACTCTTTTTAAAAAAATAGCAATATTTTATAACTGAAAGAAAGTACAAATGTAGAATAAAATATGTAACAAAACTACAAAATACAAAGCGTTTATATATAATTCGAAACTCCAAGAAGAATTTTCGAATTCTTGCTTTGAAAGAAGCAAGATAGGCCAAATACTACACGGAAAAAAATAGTTCAATAAAGTTTATAGAACTGTTTAAGTTAAGAATTAAGGATACATGCATTTGCGGAACAAAGTTCTACAAAGCTTATAGAACTTTTCATAATTAATGTAGAACTTTTAATAATTTTTCTTGAATGTTCTGCTTTTTATACTGAAAAGTTCTATAAATTTTGCAGAACTCTGTTCCGTATATGCCTGTATCCCCAACCCTTGAACAGTTCTATATACTTTACTGAACTATTTTTTCCGTGTATTTGATTTCATAAATATATGAATTTAATTACTCTCTAAGATGGAAGTATTTCTGAACCACAAAGAAGTTTTAATTTACCTCACTAATATCGAAAATACTGTTGAAAATTGTTTTAATCCTAATTGAATCCGAAATTAAATACGCATCTGATAGATATATAATATAGAAAATTTTTTTTTTATATTTTACTTAGGCTCATGGAAGAAAAATCGGAGCCACGTCAAATTATGTTACTGAAATCTTTCAGTGAATTCCTTGAATTGTTACCATGCAAGGCACCAGACTATTTTAAAAAACGCATTCTAGTATTTTTGTTTCTGTAATAATAAATCATCAAAAATACAAATTTCGGGACTAGCTGACTTTGGTTGAGTCGGTTCGAGATATTTCATAAAGTTTCATTAAAAAAGGTCAACAAACAACGGTCGCCACAAAAAATATCCACACCCTTTTTATTTATAAATTAGGGTAATTAGGGTTGTAGGGCGATTGCTTGGTATAAGCCTCCGTTGTGTAAGCTGGTGGTGGTTGTGGCATTCCTAAAAGTTAATATAAAAATTAATCTGAATGTTTAATTATTTTGTAATTAATTTTGTAATTAAGTTTATAGTTTCAGTTGTTACTAAAAATAGATTCAGTAAATTAGAAAGCACCTGTTGACTGTACGGGATACGGTGGCTGAGAAAATGATGATGGATTGGCTTGCGGATTCTGAATCACTTGGACGAAGGTTGAAGGTTCTTGGACTTCTGAAACATTTCGCGTAGTTTTAACTCCTATTCATAATGTCAAAGTAAAAAAAATTTTTAACCCTTAACGGCCATACTTATTAGAGTTTCAGAATGGACCTCAAATACTTTAAGTGGTGTTCAAAGTCACATTATTTATTATTTTGGAATATAGAAAATATCAGAGTATTATTTAAACCTTTTGAAATTACGATCAATCAGTTTTGAAGAAAAAACAAAATTTCAATACATTTTTAAAAACCGTGAAAACATTTTTTCAATACTTTTTCTGGGGTCCACTAAGTATAACAGCTTTTCTTATTCTCTTGCTTTTTTATCGACTACTTATATGACAAACAAGAATAGATTTCATCATACTTTAAACTGAACTTAAATGTTAGTAAGTAAATTAGAATAAAAAGTGTTTGTAATTATTCATGCAAGTATTTTCATTTAGAATAATTTTTAAAATAAAACTTAAAGAATGTGAGAACATGCAAATTATCTCAATCAATAATACTAGTTTATAAAAAAAAGGAATTCATTAATAAAAACTTGAAAAATTTCTGAATTAGTAGTCACTCTGGACCATTTCAATGAAAATAACATTCTTGAAGATTTGTTATGAAAATGATTTCCTATAATTTTGAAGTTCTAACGTTTTAAATAAACGTCTAATGAAAGGCATTCAGATGCTTTGAGTATTTGGAAAAGATAAACTTCTGCAAAAAAAACCTGAGCCCAAGTGTTAAATTACACTACGTTGCTAACACTCACGTTCCGTGAGTAGAACAATTACATATCGAAGATAAAAATGCTTTGAAAAGCACGTAGTCATAAACTTTAAACAGTTATAAGAGACTCCAAGAGGGTTTTAAGATCGCAATTGTTATTTTTATTTTATTTTGAAATAGAAATTAATATTTTCATATTTTCAATATTTTGTACGATAAACGTTATGAAAATGATTCAAATAAAAGTTCAAAATAAGGCAGGACTACTAAATAAAGTATCTTGAGCAAAAAAAATGTTGTACGGTTTCAATAAATTCCTTAAGATTTTATGAGGGTGTGAGGGTTTTGACTAAAGTTTGACACACTTTTTTCTATAAATTCCTATTAGCTTCAACTATCATCGATTAACAAAATAATCTTTAAATAAAAATGTCCATATACGAATTTCAAAGATATTGAGAATGCTTCAAACGGAAAATGAAATTATGTCGAATTTGATTAATTTTTAAAATGAAAGAGATTATTATGAGTCTTCACTTTCAGCTCTAGCGATTCTAAGAAATCTTATCTTGAATCGAACAGCATAGTCGTTCTTGGCTCACTTATGTACTGACGATTATTATAAATTTTAGTTGGTCTCACATGATAAGACTGTTAGAATCAGACGTCAAAATCGATTATCAGCAGCACATTATCATTCAAAGATTAGATCTCAGAGAAATAGAGTTCGAATAAAAAATAAGAATTACTTAATAAACAAAAGGAAGTTATTAAAATAAAAACTTACGGCCATAAATAGCACCACGCTCGCGTTTTCTATAGCAAGGGCAGCAACTGCAGCAAACACAGCAAATACAGCAAATGAAAATCACTACCAAGGCCAGAACTCCTAGGACAATTGGCAATACCACGGAAACTCTGTAAAAAAATAAAAATTACTTATTAAATGCACAGTAGTATTTTCAAAATACAATAGATTTCTTATCTTCATTAAGCTACAAACCCCTAAAATTGTAAAATGAGAAAAATACATACAAACTTACCCTACTTTTATTAAAAACTCCTCCTCTGTACAACATGTTTGTCCATTTTCTGAAGGACAGCAATACTGTCTTTCAGGATAAAGTAGATGTATTCCTGGACAGTAACCTCCAACCACATCACATTGCATATCTAGAGAAAAAATAAATACTAATCAACTGCATGCTATATTTTAGAGAAAAATCTTGTTTCTCTAAGTAACTCAAAATAAGGGAGTGAGACTCCAAACAAATAATAATTTTTCGGACAGTTTTGATGTATATACCAGATCTCAATAGTGATATGTCCCGTGGAATAAAGTTTATTATATTAATCGAAAATCTAAATTCGAATTTCAATTACATTCAATAAATTTTAATATAGTGATTAGAAATAAGCTTAATATAATAAAAGAATTTTGTAGGTTATTATTTTTACCCAATTTTACTTATTAATGTACGCCAATTGGAACGAAAAAGCTATAACTAATTTGTGTTAGGTTTCATGGACGAATAACTTAAAATAATTACGATAAAAGTTCTCTGAACGATATCAACTATAGTTAATTACCCAGCAATTAGATGTTTCTAAACATTTTAATTGACGCAGTAAAACAAATTATTATTGCTTATGACTAAAGCATGTAAAACACGCAAGAGTCGATTAACGAAAACTTAAATTATGTCAAATATATAGAATTAATTTTCACATGTGATTCTATTATTCCAATTTCTAATTTTTCATCAGATTTCTCCGAATAAAATCCAATTGTCATAATGAAACTTTCATATGCATATAAAGCATTCTTTTATCAAGTATTATAAGTTTCCAAAATAGAAGATTAAAACACAAACACAAAACGTGTTCCACCGGTTCGCATTTATTTCTCTAACCACGCCCGCAAGAACAAAGACAAAAGTTACATAAAAAAAGCTTTCTTCATTACAAAGAATCTGTATCTAAAAATTTGGATTCAGTTACAATAAAATCATATGGTAACTACTTACTTGCACGTGTAAAGCTAATCCAAGAGCTTATGATGAAGAACAATAAAATATTCACTTTCGCCATTGTTCCCATTTTTTGAGAAAGTATCACTGGTAAAACCGATAATAATGAAAAATCAGCAATCACAATTTGTAAGAACAATCACTAGATTAAACTGGAACTAATTGACGCGAATACCGGGGTTAAAAAAAATATTCAACTTTCAATGCACACAGCTCAACGCTCAACGCTCAACATCAACTGGGAAAATGATATTCAATGACGTCCTTTCATATAGTCTCTAAGCTGTCTTACAGTGCGCTGTGCGCTTAGGTGCTTAGGTCTCAAACGCTTCAACCACCATCAACCACTTCCCACTTCACATTCAGGATGAAAGAATAAAACTCAGGCTGTGGTCGCGGAGTGGTCGCGAGCATAGGCGATAGCGGCCAGTAAACTTTGATCCTGTTTTGAGCTTACGCCAGATGGCGCCGAAGTATAATTTCTTAAACCTCACCCCGCTGACCGCCGCACCGAAGTTGCATCAATAATGATCACTAAGATGTTCTAAGATGCGAATGGATCGGAATAAACTTTGATTTTAAATAAAATGATATAAATAATTATTATTAAGTAATTATTCGAATCGTACTGATAATCTTGCTTTTTGTGATTGCAGTTTCGTGATGAGTGCATCCTCACATACATCGTCAAGCACATAATCAAAGTTATTGTTACCCTATGTTTTTCTAATCTGAAAAAAAAAAAATTTTAAAAAGGTATTTGATTTTTCATAAAATTCTGATATCTACACACAAAATTCAGTAAATTTCTCACCAAAGTTTATATTTATTAATTATTTTACAAAAAGTGATCACGATCTGCCTAATTTCTAAACAGAAAAAATATTTTATTTCACGCTTGGATGGTCCGTCACTGTGAATCAAACAAAAAGAAACGCGGGAAACTCATATTATATCTTATATTTCTTAACTTATAAAAAGTAATACTTATTACGTGTTCTTTCAAAGTAAAATTAGGATAAATCACACCATGTGTTGAAAAATAATAAAACAAGATAAAAATTTAATTGACATTACTGTGATTCACTTTATTGATAACCTCCCTGGCGAAAGTATCGGATAGGAATTCATTCCGAGCCAATCACAACTATTCCGGTTCATTCCGATATCTGTATCCCAGCCAATGCTAATCATTTCGAACCAATCGGAAAAACGTTTTGTATCTCGTTTGATGAAAAACAGTAAAAAATCGATCTGACCTAATCCGATTTAATCCGAGGCAACTATCTCAATTAATCCAAACCAATCCGAAACCAAGTTTTCAATCCAGATAAATTCGAATCAATCCGGTCTCGGATTGAACAACCTGAATTTTCAATCAGAATAAATCCGAATCATTCCGACCTCGGATTCGTTCGGATTAATTCTGATTGAAAATTCGGTTTGAATCAGCGGAGTTCGGATTGATTCAAATTGATCTAGATTGAAAACTTGGTTTCGGATTCTTTACTGTTTTTCATCAAACGAGATACAAAACGTTTTTCGGAATGGTTCGGAATGATTTGCATTGGCTCAGATACAGATATCGGAATGAATTCCTATCCGATACTTTCGTCAGGGCTCATAAAAAATATCTCCAATCCAAGGAGAAATGTGTTTTTATAATAAAATACAGTAAATCACATGAATAAACTATACCAAATAGACCTATTCAATTAAGAAAAACGCTAGAACGCATCTAAGGCAACATTAAAATGTTTCGAGCACTATCCACTATCCCCAAGAGAAAAGAAGACAAATATATGGAAAGTCTTTTCCCGCTTACGAAGCTAGAGCAAAAACCGCACTGTAAAAAATATCTACAAAATTTAACATAACCTGTTATCGTAAATTTTCACTGAAACATAATACACAACAGTAGTGTGTATGTAATTTCATAATGGCTACGTACAATCACGTATATTACATGATTTTCTACATGTTAGGTCCTTAGTTTCACTGTTTTTACACAATGTATTTTTTATGTAGTGGTGGGTAAATTACTTAAAACACGTATTTTACTTCATGTAAAAAATCTCGTGTCACGCGTCACATCTCATCTCTGGTAATAAAAGGACTCTGCACCACCGTTGCGATTTTTCAACGACTGTTGACAATTGCGTTGCGACTGTTAAACAATTTTTTATTAGAATTCAAATATTGTTAAAAAATTTAACAATTTTTGTCAAATTTCTACTGAAGATATCAATTTCCACATTGTAGTAGTTTATAGTAATTTATTGTGTTTCATTATATTGCTATAAAACTTATAATTCCTTACATGTATAAAACTTTTATAATCTGACCACTAAAATAAAGTATTTACTTCTAAATCTCACCTAATCAAGTATTCAATATTTTTAATACAAATTATAATTAAAATCTTCAGAAATGTCAACTATATAAAGTAACCACAGCTCCTTGATAGAAACTAACCGTAGCACTCAACTGTTACTTTCATTTCAATATCACTTTGTCTTGATTTTGATTAAATGTGAAGTTTCTTAACTTCTTCAATCCTTCAACTATTATACTTCTGTTACGTAAATAAATTAGATAGTCCTGTTCATCATAAACTCTAAAACATATTGTAATGAATCAAGTAACAAAGACATAGAATGCACTTTAAAACCAGTCATTTTGTGTTGCACTTAAAAACATTAAATTCTTTGTTACAAATAAGAAAAATTGTTTGGTCATGATTTTTATATAAATTATTCAAAAATTTTCAAATTTCACTTTTCAAGAAAACATAATGGTGTTCAATTTCCAAAAATTTCCGCACAATTGATCACAACATAATACTATTTCTTCGATTTCCTGGTTAAGAGATATTTTCGCTTATTAAATTACCCAGAAGCTGTCCCATATCGTGTGAATTTTGAAGTACAAACGAGTGATAAAATCCTCGCTTACAAAGTTGCATCTCTACATATGGAAATTTAACCCGCATATTCTGATAATAGCTAACTGGTACCCAACCATCTTTGCTTCCATAGTAGAACCAAAGTTTTTTTTTATGAAGTGACACGAGATCTTCATCTAGCTCATTCACAACTACCATTTCTTGTTTGGCCAGAGAAAAGACTTTCCGCAAAACAGGTGGTTGCAACAGTTGAATAATTGCTTTTGTACTTTTACTAGAAAAGCCATAAAAGAAACCAAAGGCTGATATCAGAAAATATTGTATAAAGAAAGGTAACAAAGAGAGTATCCACGAGAGAAAGATAAGCACAGTTGATATTCTCAAAACCTGCAAAATTGAATTCTCATTACTATGATTTTTTATTGTATAAAAATATACATTATTATAGTAGGATTCAAAATAAAAGTAAATTAAGACTCAAGTTATCTTAAAAAAATAAAAATAAAATAACGATTAAAATTCCTTAATCGGCAAACAGTGATCAGCATAATTGATTACCGCATTAAAATTTGTTATCACAGTTGCTCAATACATATTCCTAGATGAAAATATTTATTATACTAGAAAAAAATGGAAACATTAATGATAACTTTTTTCAAATAAAAATTACTGTAAGCCAAAAATTATTACAGTTTTTTTTTCAAATTTACTTTAAAACTAATCTGATTTCGATGAATGAAAGCTCATTTTGTTTATGAAACAATTTTCGAAAGCTTCATTGTCTTAGATTTTTCAACTAATTTTTGATTTTCTAACAATTACTTGGAAAAATTTTCAACGCAAATATAATTTTATTTAAAAATATATTTGTATTTTTGAAGCGTGGAAGTTTGTAAAGCGTAAACTTAAAAAAAAACCATAAAAATTTAACCTGCATTAATTATTACTCAAACAAATATTATTCATGTAATAAATTTTCACCACTAAAATAAAAAGTTTTCTCTGATAATATATTTAGCAATAGTAATAATGTTTTTTTGAAGTATTAATCACCTTTACTTCTTTAAATTGCAAGGTATTTATTTTCTTATACTAAATACATATAACTTAAAACCCAACTGGCTCTCATTCTGAATACTACTATAATTAAAACAAGAGTTCACTCTTTCTTTCTTTTTTTGAGTAAAAGGAGACTTACCACATTAACCAAAAATCGACCATTTGGACTATCCGCCATGCGTTCTATTGTTGGAAATAGCAAATAGCATTTTACTACTTTCTTAGAGATTTCTTCATCCCTGAGTAAATTTAAAATAAACCAGCAGCCAATGGAATGACCTACGAGGTGCAGTCTTGCATCTTCTGGTACGTATTTTTTTATGAATTCAGCCTATAAAAATAATAAAATGAATTAAATTTAAAATGACATTTAGGTTTTAAAAGATCCTTTTAATTTTTAGAACTATGTTTACAAGATACAATTCGTAAATCTACTTTAAACCTTGTGATTTAACTGTCCTCTCAAGTCGTATAAATGTTTATCGTCAGGTAAAGTGAGAAGCTTGCTATTAGGCTGAACGAATCCTGCATATCCAATAACCCAAACTGGAGTTTCAGGAGGCAGTTTCGATTTAAGAGAGTTGATAAAGTCGACGTAAAAATCTGGAATGCCAGGATTTCCTGGTATGATAACGATTACATCTTTTTTGCCATCTGGAACTAATCCTTCTTCTACCCATCGACCTAAAGTGACAACCTCCGTTGGGGTATTGTTGCACATTATCATTGCCCTCTGCATCTTGGATTTTTGATACTGTAAGATTTTCAAACATAAAGATATTGCTGAAATGATAATTTAAATCAAACTTTCAGTATATAAACTATAAAACCCTTTTTGGACAAGAATATTAAATTAATTTTCTGTGTGTCATTCATTAATAAACTCAATTTCATAAAACCCTTAGGTAAATTTAATCTAAAATTTGTGTACGTTGTTGAAAGATTTTAATAATAATCGCACGATAAATAAATGCCAATTTTGTAAATATATATCCAGTTAATTGAGTAAAAAAAGTGAATAAACTTAATTTTCAATTCTGAAATTGTGTCAAGTAAATTTTGTGATCAAATTAAGTTATTTCGCAAATTAAATCTCATTAAAAGTCTTTATTGAATTAAAAAATTCAATAAAGATTCGTTGACCTATTCAAATTTTGAGGTTAGAAAATCCGCTTGACAGTTTGAACTTAATTCAATCAATAATATACTTTTCTTTTAACAATTATTAAACACATGAATGAGAAATATTAATTATATATTCCTTAGCAATAAAAGCATATTTCATAGAAAATAAAACATTATTTTCATCAAGAAACTTGTATTTTATAGATCTTGAATGTCAAATTTGAGAAATCAGACAATCAATATACTTACTTTCAGATTTTACGGAGCACTATTTATTTGATTTTTCAGACTCTTCATAATCCTAACTTGAATTTGGTGGACTGAATCAGACTTATCAGACTGAATTAAAGATAATACACCGATATCCGATACGGGTGGACATGAGCGACATGAGATATTCTAACCTACAGATTTCAAGGTGTAATGTATATGTGTATATTCGAACCCGGAAAAACCTAGAATTTAAACTGTATAAGCAGATCTATGTATTTTTAAATAGCTGCTGTCTATTCCAAATTTATTGGTGGATTTTTAGCAGTTTATACAGAAAGTGACTTGCATAGCAGACACCGCAGCCACTGACAATTTGAACTGTCATGCAGCAGTCAGGGTGGTCAGGCAGTGTTCAGTTCCGCGGCCCGTGGTCTTCATCCTTCAATTACCATATAAATGCAATAAAGAAATAAAAATATAGAACAGCAGCAGCTGAGTTTATGTAGTTTATGAATATTGTAAATTGAAGTAAATAAAATTAGATAAAATGATAAGAGCCACCTCTGTCGCATCTATAAGAAAAATATCTATCGATATGCAAAATATTTTTTACTACATTCCACATACCATTAATCTATCAAATCATGTAATATGTTTCCCTAATATACAATCGAAATATTCTGATAATTTAATTCTAAAGACTTTCGGGTACTGGATCCTAATTTTTTTTTCTATGCTCACGACCCTGAATTGCATTCATAGCTCGATCGTGCTCTGGAAAATACAGTTTCCTGCAATTTTCATGACAAAAGTAAATCAATATTCCTCTAATAGAATATTCTTATACAATTTTTAAAAATATTTTATAAATGTATAGATGTTTTATGAGTAATTTAGTTGAATTATGAGCCATAAAAGTTTGTTTCATATTTACCGAATTCCAAACATTAGCCGAAATAGCTCAGTTGGGAGAGCGTTAGACTGAAGATCTAAATGTCCCCGGTTCAATCCCGGGTTTCGGCAAATTTTTTTTATATTCAATCGACTTTTCAACAAAAATGACCCTTATTTAAATTTTTATTTATATAAATAAATAATATTCGATCGTCGCGCTTCGCGCTCAGTCTAATATTCTTCGCATACATATAAGTTTATTTCTTGTTAATTAGTTGAGTTTGAAATTTTTGTCACTGCTTACATTATCGGAGGATCACTAGTCGCGTATCAGATAGGATACGTTGTCGACAGGTGTCCTCGTAGACAATTTCAAACTCTTATATCGCAAATAATGCCAATGAATTCAAATATTAAAGAATTCGAAAGACCTGGGCTCGAATCCCAGCGCAGTAGAAAGCGTCTTTTTTTCCACAGAAAGATTTCAAATTCTTTAAAATTTATTTTTTGTTATTTGATACTGAAGCTCAAGTTAATTTTATAATACTGTAGATCTGAATTACATTCTCTCAATGTTATTGAGTTTGTTTCTGATTTCAAATGAAAAATGAAAACCAAAAAAAAATAAAATATATATAAACCATAAATGGCTGGCTTATATCGACCCTCAATAATATTAATAGTGGTTCGTTTTTAACTTAGCTTTAGAAAGTTTACACCAAAGTAGGACTCATATATGTAATATTTTAGCAAACATTTTTTAAATATTTTAGAAATAAAGATCACTGATGAGGACTCCGATTAGAGTCGAAGCGTTTGAAAGAAAAAAATCTGCCCACTTCGCAGGCACATTCTCATCGCGCGCTTCGCGCGCAGCTCGCAAGTTTGAGCGCGCCTAGGGCGCGCGATTTGATCGTCGCGCTTCGCGCTCCGTTCTTTCTGGACCTCGCGCTTCGCGCTCGGTCTTGTGCTCTTCACATACATTCAAGTTTATTTATTATAATTTGATAATGGAGCTCAAACCAATTATATAATAATATTACAGATGATGTGAATTACACATTTTCTCAAAGTCACTCAATTTCTTTTTGAAATTAAGTGAAACAGGAAATTCAATTTACTTAAGGCTCTATCGGCCTTAAGGAACACATTCTCATCATGGCGCTCGCGCTTCGCGCTCGATTTTCTGTATACATTTCAGTAACTTTTTAATAAATTACATGATTAAAATAATTTATTTTCTTCCAAATCTCTCAAAAGGAAAAAACAATCGTAGACTTTATTTAAGGAAGCGATTTTGCAGAACAATGGTTATTTCTTATCTCACATATTTTGGTGAAAAAAATCGAATTTTTTAAATATTAAAAATCAAAACATAAAATATACATTCTGTCCCGAAATGTCTTAATGAGAATTTGTAGACCTCATTTAGGCAAAAAATTTTCCATATAAACGTTTTTTTTGTATCTCACATATTTTGTCTAAAAAATGGAATTTTTGAATTTTAAACGTATTTTTTGGAATTGAAACGAAAAATATATGATTTATCAGAAACTGCGTCAGACAAAATTTGTAGATCTTTTTGAAACGAACAACTTTGTATTCTTACGTTTTTTTCGTATTTTACATATTATTGTTAAAAAATTGAATTTTGGATTTTCAATAGTTTTTTTTAAATTAAAAAGAAAAATATGCATCTTATGAAAAAATGTTACAATTCAAATTTGTAGGTCTTTATTTATTTCATAAAATTGTATCATAACGTTTTTTCGTATCTCGTATAATTTAACTGGAAAATGGAATTTTGATATAGACTTTTTTCGAATTTGAATATGCTGTAAGTTTTCTAATTTTGATTTAATCAAAAAATGTTATCAGAATAATTTGTAGACATTTATGAGCACTATCAAAAACCAGTATTGAAATTTTTGAGTTTTTCAAAAAGTTATTTTCAAAAACACAAAAGTAGTGCTCAATCCCTCAATTTTGATTGGATGTGGCTGGTTAACGAACTTGTCCTTACTTTTTCGGCTCCGATAAAGTGTACCAAAGCTCAATTCAATCTGATAATTCTATCGAGAGTTATGCCGCACACGACCTACAGACAGACAGACAGACACTTTCGTAAAAACCATTTTTTCTGACTCAGGGGGTCTCAAAACGTAAAGATTTGATGAAAATTTCGAAAGTCATTTTTCACATAGAACCAATACCTTCTCATCCATGATGAGAATGTAAAAACGATTTCTTAAATGTAAATAAAACCTTTTCCTATGGGTGTGCCTTATATTTATAAATTAATGAATATTTTGTTTTAAGAGTTTAAGCATATATCAGACTTCGCATGCACTGCAAAAATACAGTAATTGGATCTCAGGCTCCGATGAAAGCCTTCTTCGTGAAGTTTACCGACTATCGTGCACTTTGAAAGATGGTGGGTGGTATTGTGCAGGCGCTTTATATTCTCGACTGCTATGAAAAGCGTGAATAAGGCTTTTGCATTGTGGGCGGAGCTAATGCAAATTGTCAGACTGAATGGATGGAATTTGTTTGTTCCATATACGTAAATAATAATTTTAATTATTTTTGTACACTGCACGGAAAAAATTGAATATTCAACTATGTGATAAGCATCTTACATGTTCAGTTGTATTATCTGGATATTGAACTCTAATATCTTAATATTCAGCTTTACTATCTCAAATATTGAAAAAGGTTGATATGAATATCTTTGATATTACAGCTGAATACTAAGATATGGATCCAAAATTTCCGTTTTTCTCTGTGTGTTAGAAATTTTGTAAAATTTTTTAAAATTAAGATACACGGAGAAACTTTTTATATCAATTTTTACTATAGTATTGTTCAATTTAGGGAAAAACGTATCACTTTGAGAATTTTTGTTAGCAAAAATACTAAACTTTATAATAATGATATGAAACTTCAGCATAGTTCACAGCAAATTTTACTATAGTTCATACTAAAGTTTCATATCATTATTATAAAGTTTAGTATTTTTACTAACAAAAATTCTGAAAGTGATACGTTTTTCCCTAAATTGAAAAATACTATAGTAAAAATTGATATAAAAAGTTTCTCCGTGTAATTTCAAAGAAATTGAGTTACTTTTTAGTCAATTTAAGAGCAGTTTTGCCAGATTAGGGGGCTTTCCACTAGATTTAGGGGATTTTTGGTGCTTCAGTGGAAAATTTAGGGAGAGAAATTCTTTAGTGGGCAAATTTAGTGGTTTTTTTTCGGGGTTATTTTATTTTAAAATCTCTAATATCCTTCAATCACCGTAATTGTTTAATTTGAAATAAGCCAAGTGATTGGTTGTACTTCCTAGGCGAGTATTAACGCTCAATTTCATTGGTTTATTGTACACATGTTCCAAAAATGACTAAAGCACAAGTAAATTATAACTGTTCTTTCCTTTGAATACTCAATAAAATTTCTTGAAAAAAGAACCATATTTATAATATTCTTTGATTTTATCAGCACTTTTAAAGAAATTAGCAGCGATTAAATATTAATCAATATAATTTCTCATTATTTACTGTTTCTACTAGATACTGAAATTTTTTTTAATAGTGGAAAATAGGGACTAATCTAGGGGAAAAGCGACTCAGCTATCAGGCAACACTGTTTAAGAGAAATTTTTAAAAATTTAACCACGATTCTTCCTTGTTTATTACTATAACTCAATTGAATTTTATAATATTGTTAATTGTTATGGATTTACTTTTCACAAAGTTACCCCGACTTGAGGAAAATATACATCTTATCGAAAAATGCATGCATGAAAATTTATAGATTTCTTCTCAGCAAAAAATAGGTATTTTATATTTAGACCCAAACTAAAGAAAACTTTATATATACATGAAAACTTCGGTGAATTTCGTGTACATTCTGAATAATCAGTCTCATTGTCCATATACGGAAAAAATTTGTCGCTTAAAAAGTCATCGACTTTGTGTAATACTCGTGGATAGGTTGGAAAGTCCACTAAATATTATAAACCTCCTTATTAAAGAATGTGATAGATAATCGCTGAAAATGTAAAACGTGAATTCGAAAGGTTAAGTGACAGTCGCCGAAAATTTAAAATACCGTGGGTTTTATTTTCTCTAAACCAGGCATCGAAAGTCTAAGTGACAGTTGAAGAAAATGTTAAACAGTGTAAAAAGACAAATATTATTTTCTGTGATATGATCCTGCACTTATAGTTAATTATTTTTCACTTTTACATTACCTATATAATCCTAATATGAACTTACTATTACATTTAACACTGTACATTACAGAAACGCAAATTTTTATAAACACTTCGCAGCACCGAGAATCGAACGCTCGCGCACGCACGCACGATCCTAACCCAATTCTAATCGTACACCTTAATAGAGATAATAATAGATAAATTTCAAATTTGACATAATACACTTTATCAAGGTAAACATATACTTACTCGCAACTAATTCTTCAATGTACGCTTCAATCCAGATTCAAACGAAATCAAACGACACGTAATCTCAAAATCTAACCAAAATTATTACAAAAACAAAAAGCCGGGCTATATTGTCTGCTGCGCGATGCTACGAATTACGTTTCTGCGCATCGCTTTTTGCGACTGCCGAGAAAATTTTAAAAGATGGCATATAAAATCTGATGGACTTTAGAATACAATTTACAAAACTATTTGTTTGAATTACTTTCATTTCAAATTATTCGATGGTCTTTTAAAATCTATGACAAATGAATCCAAAGATTATGAAACTTTTTATTACTTCTTAGAAAAGATCAGTTAGTGTTTAAAATACTTTTATAATAATAAATACGCGACTTTTTTTCTTCGACCTTGTTTTTTAAAAGTTATTCGACTTTTTTCTACTATTTCCTAAAAGTCATTGAAACCTTACAAGACTTTCTCCGATTTTACTTTCTGTCCACAACTCTTCGAATAGTCTGTTAAATTTTAAGCGACAAATTTTTTCCGTGTACCCACAATTGGAAAATCTTTAGTATGGTTCTACGCATTTATTTTAAAGTTTCTAATCCATTGTGAAAAACTTATCAATTTTACAATCTCTTTTTAAAGTTTTAAAGTATTTTAGTCGGAAGCATTTTTATATTTTGATCGATGCAATAAAAAAAGATGTAAATAATAAAATTCTCCATCAAGAAAGCCCTTAGTTAGCAACATTGTTTTATGTATTTTTTAGATCCAAAATAAATCACTGGTAAGGGTTCCGATCAGAGACGAAACGTTTGATTATGTAAAACTTTGAGTTTTTATTACCCTTGGGCTCTATGGTAACGCCAACTATCAACATCAACATATATCTTCAGTTATTTTTTTTTGTAATTTTTAAATTTTTTTATAATTTTTTTTGTAATTTTTTGCAATTTTTAAAAAGTTTTTTAGCACTGTAAATTTTTCAATTTTAATCTGATTGAAAAATGTCGTGGGGATAATTGGTAGAAATTTATAAGCACTATCAGAAATCAAGATTACAATTTTTGTTTTTTCAAAAAAGTATAATAGTAGATGTTAAATTTTACACAAATCTAATGCTTTTTCATGTGATAGCAGTGTAAAAAATCTTCCCGCTTGGCGGGCATATTCTCGTCGCTCGCAAATTTAAACGCACCTATAGGCCGCACGATTCGAACGTCGCGCTTTGCGCTCGGTCTTCTATTTTTCGCATTAACTTCATTTTTAATTTCAAATGAAGAAGGAAACCCAATTTACTCAAGGCATGATGATACATTCTCATGATGATACTCGCGTTTCGCGCTCAATTATTTTACATTATATCCATTAGAACGAAATTTGCATTAAAAAAAAAAAAAATTGCCATCTGAACCTTTTTTCAAATTCTACATGTTTTGTTTAAAAAATTGAATTTTTGAATTGTAATTGTATTATTTAAAATTGAAAGAAAAATATACGTTTCATCAGAAACTGTGTCAGGCAATATTTGTAGACCTTATTGAAGCGATCAATTTTGCATTCTTACGTTTTTTTCCATATTTCACAAATTATGGTTAAAAATAGAAATATACATCTTGTATAAAAATGTTGCGATTCAAATTTGTATATCTTTTTGTAGTAAACAATTTTGTATCATAACTTTTTTCTTGTATTTCGTATAATTTAACTGGAAAATGGAATTTAGATACTGACTTTTTTCAAGTTTTAACATACTATAACTTTCCTAATTTCAAGGAGGTTGCCTAGTGCAGGTACGGCTCAGTAAAAATGGGCATTACGCAAGGGCATGATATTTGTGGTATGCGGTAATTTGTAACTTATAAATTCTTTTATGCGTTAGAAATGAATAGATAACTACACGGAGAAACTTTTTATATCAATTTTTACTATAGTATTTTTCAATTTAGGGAAAAACGTATCACTTTCAGAATTTTTGTTAGTAAAAATACTAAACTTTATAATAATGATATGAAACTTTAATATAAACTATAGTAAAATTTGCTATGAACTATGCTGAAGTTTCATATCACTATTATAAAGTTTAGTATTTTTACTATCAAAAATTCTCAAAGTGATACGTTTTTCCCTAAATTGAAAAATACTATAGTAAAAATTGATATAAAAAGTTTCTCCGTGTATATTTTCACGATCCAACTATATTATTTTCTTGAATTTCTGAAAAATATATTCCAATGTTTGCTCGGGGCACCGGAGAGTACTTGATACCAATGCCTCATACCACAATAATAGATGTAAAGTAACGTAATTGAAAAATGTTATAAAGAACTAAACTGGATAAAGCATAACTTTAGGAAGGTTCAAAATGTGCTATTTATATGTGCGAGCAAGAAATCATCTAAAACGTTTACAAACATGGCGTGCGTATAGCAGCTGCTCTAGTAACTTTTTACATTCTCATCATGGATGAGAAGGTATTGGTTTTATGTGAAAAATGACTTTCGAAATTTTCATCAAATCTTTACGTTTTGAGACCCCCTGAGTCAGAAAAAATGGTTTTTACGAAAGTGTCTGTCTGTCTGTCTGTCTCTCTGTCTGTAGGTCGTGTGCGGCATAACTCTCGATAGAATTATCAGATTGAATTGAGCTTTGGTATACTTTATCGGAGCCGAAAAAGTAAGAACAAGTTCGTTAACCAGCCACATCCAATCAAAATTGAGGGGTTGAGCACTACTTTTGTGTTTTTGAAAATAATTTTTTGAAAAAATCAAAAATTTCAATACAGGTTTTAGATAGTGCTCATAAATGTCTAAAAATTATCCTGATAACATTTTTTGATTAAATCAAAATTAGAAATGTTACAGCATATTCAAATTCGAAAAAAGTCAATATCAAATTCCATTTTCCAGTTAAATTATACGAGATACGAAAAAACGTTATGATACAATATTATTGAATAAATAAAGACCTACAAATTTGAATTGTAACATTTTTTCATAAGATGCATATTTTTCTTTTTAATTAAAAAAAAAACTATTGAAAATCCAAAATTCAATTTTTTAACAATAATATGTAAAATAAGAAAAAAACGTATGAATACAATGTTGTTAGTTTCAAAAAGATCTACAAGTTTTGTCTGACACAGTTTCTGATAAAAGATATATTTTTCGTTTCAATTCCAAAAAATACGATTAAAATTCAAAAATTCCATTTTTTAGACAAAATATGTGAGATACAAAAAAAACTTTGAGATGAAAAATTGTTTGGCTAAATAAGGTCTACACATTCTTATTGAGAAATTTCTCGACAGGATGTATATTTTAATTTTTTGATTTTTAATATTGAAAAAAATCGATTTGTTTCACCAAAATATGTGAGATACGAAATAAGCGTTGTTCTGCAAAATCATTTCCTTAAATAAAGTCTACGATTGTTTTTCCTTTTTGAGATATTTGGAAGAAAATAAATTTATCAATAATCATGTAATTTATTAAAAAGTTACAAAAATGCATACAGAAAATCGAGCGCGAAGCGCGAGTGTCATGATGAGAATGTGTTCCTTAAGGCCGATAGAGCCTTAAGTAAATTGAATTTCCTGTTTCACTTAAATTCAAAAAGAAATAGAGTGACTTTGAGAAAAAGACTAATTTACATCATCTTTAATATCATTAAATTGGTTTGAGCTTCAGTATTAAATTATAAGAAATAAACTTAAACGTATGCGAAGAGCACAAGACCGAGCGCGAAGCGCGACGATCGAATCGCGCGCCCTAGGCGCGCTCAAACTTGCGAGCGAAGCGAGCTGCGCGCAAAGCGCGCAATGAGAATGTGCCCGCGAAGCGGGCAGATTTTTTTTATTAAGGTTACTACAGCATTTATAATAGCTACTGAATCTTGTTGAACAAAATACTATAGATTTACAAAATATATGTTTATATGTGCTCAAAGTTTCATGAAAATATGATCGTTGCTTCTCTACTAAAAAAATTCAAAATAATTCAAAAAGCATGACTTATTACATGCTCCCATAAGAACACATGTAAAAATTAAACACTATTTTCTCCGTTATTAACTACCTAGGCTACTTCAAATTTCAATGAGTGTTTCTAAACGCAATAATGAAGCATTAATCCAAGTTTAAGCAAAATCTGTTCGTTATGATTTTGGTAGGGAACCTCCTTAATTGAATCGAAAAATTTTATAAGAATAATAAGTAGATATTTATAAGCACTATCAGAAATCCATATTAGAATTTTGGATTTTTTCAAAAACACAAAAAATGCTTTTATTTTAACAATTTTGGTCGGATGTGGCTGATTAACGAACTCGTTCTTAATTTTCAAGCTTCGATAAAGTATGACTATACTCAATTCATTCCCATAATTCTATCGAGAGTTATCGTGTCATCAAACGCCGGATAGACGACATCAGACAGATACTTTCGTATTAAAGACTGTTTTTTCTGACTCAAGGGATCTCGAAACAAAGATTTAATGAAAATTCCGAAAGTAATTTTTCACAAAAACCTAATATAGGGGAGAAGCGGCGAAATTGGCGCACCTAATAGAAAGTGCGAGTTTAAAAAGAAAGTATATGACTAAAAATTATGAAAAAATATTTATTTAATAGCTGGATATCTTTTCTATACTTTCCAATGGATAAAGATTGCATTGAAAATTATTAAAGCAGGTTTTTATTCAGATTTCCGAAGGACTGCACCTGCGTCAATTTACCCGCCATGTCGGGTAAATTGACGCACTAATATTATAATCTTCTCTTGCCACGTATTAGTTATATTTTCATATATTTAGAATTACATTTCAGTAGCAAAGGTTGATGAAAAGAGGTAGTTATAATTTGAAACTAAATTTGAGATAGTATATCAAGATATGTGAAGTTTTTTATACCTTTATTCACATAAACCAGCCAAAGTTAAAATATATTTTATATTTGTACAATAAAATACTGGCAATTGTGGATATTTAAGTGAATATTCAAATTTAAATCATTTTTATAGAGAATTCTTTGAATTTGTAATCAGAAGTATATACAATTATTAACTTTAGAAGACTTATAAATAATAGAAACAATCAATCAAAAATACAAATTTTTTACTTACATTGCTTTCACATCTTAAAATCGAGAAAACTTTCAAAACACTGTCAGACTGCAAATTAATTATTAAAAATCGCTTTTAAAATGCCTTAATACCTCAAACTTAAAAAAAAAATTAACCACTGATTGTTCAAATGAATATAACCTTACAAAGTCGTTACATCAGTTTTGCGAACCACATTACCTCCCATGTCACAAATAATCTTAAGAAAAAGATTAGCAGAAAAGTCCAGCAACATTCAAATGTATATATCTATATATTAATAATTGTGTACTTACTATCTTCTTTATATTTTCAATCATAAACACCCGAGCACTTGACTTCAGTCACCGGTTTCCAGAAACACAACACGTGTGCCAACTTCGCCTCTGATTTGAATCTCGTATGCGCCAATTTTGCCGCAAGTGTATCGTTCATTAATTAAATACTTTTTACGTAAATGCTTATTTTTTCATACAAATATTCTATCCTAATCGTAAGATTAAATATCAAAGATTATAAAATCGTTGCATTAATCTAATTCACCTTGAATTACTATTATTTAACGATTTAACTCAATGGCTTCGAACATAACCATTATGCCAAAAAACGATTAATCGCAATAAAACTGTATTAAGCAATTAGATTTTTATAATTTTTTCTATCAAATACATATCATACAAGAATGCACACGATAGAACTATTTTTATTTTTTGTTATGTTATCATTTTCTGAAAAATAGGGTGCGCCAATTTAGACGACGCGCCAATTTCGCCGCTTCTCCCCTACCTTTTCATTGATGATGAGAATATAAAAATGGTCTTAAATGTATTACGTCTAACAGTAGGCAATTTTGGCTTACATTTTTTTTTACAGTGTGCTTACCTTTCTAGCTTAAAAAAAAACTGATTTGAAAAATGTCCGATCTTTGCAAACGAAAGAGCGATTCAAGAACTATCAATTGATGTAAAAAGCTGAAAATCGATTTTTCGGACGTTACCCAGGAAAAAAGAAACGATTGATTGAAATTTCTGTGAATTGCACATCTTAAAATTTACGATTAAAGGTATCTGAATCTGCAGTTTTATCTAAAAAAGATTGCATCGAAACATTGTTGAATTGCGTTTAGGACTTTTCAATCGTATAAATTTGTTTCAATGACGTTGAATCGTAGTTTTACGATTATAAGTGACACAGTCCATAAAATTTGAATCGTCAAGATACATTTCGTGAATTGTTCATCTCAATTGTGAAATCACGATTAACATCAGTAAAACAAATTTTTACGAATGCACTGAAAAAACAGTATAGCTGAGAGAACTATATTTTGGTCCTCAGAACCAGAAAATATTGCTATTAGACCAATCCTACAGTATGGTCCTCAGAACTATACTAGTATAGGTGAGACAGCTATACTGGTGTTCCTTACGTCATATTGCTCCGCGAAGGATACAAGTTCGTTGATATAACAATACGATGTATAGTGATCGTAAAAAAATATTATGCCTGTTATAACAATGCATGCGATAGAGTTGTCGTATGTTCTGTAATCTAGAGCTTTAATTATAAATAATAGGAAATGAAAAAATGATGCTCAAATTATTGTAACTATGTTACACTGAGAAAACTGGAGTGTCAACCTAAACATTTGGAGGGTGCAGCAGACTATATTTGAGGTTAAACTATAGGACAGCCTTCTAGATAGTGTAACTTATTACCTGTGAATTGTGAAAATAAGATGGTCAACTTCAAGTGTAGTACACATGTAATGTGTTTGAAATTAAAAAACGACACTTTCGGACCAAGTCATTTTATTTTTTAATTTTTAAACAGTTCCAACGTTTCGAGAACACAATGTATCTTTTCATCAGGGAATAAAAGTTCTTATTACCACATTAGTATTAAATTTGTTAAATCTGTAATAATGAATTATTTTATATCGATTGTAACAGATAAATTATTATAATAATATTTTTATCCATGGTGGGAGCAAAAATCTTACGCAATCTGTGAACACTGCTTTAGAGGGAAAAGTTGATCGCCGCAGAGAGAAAAACAGATTATCGAAGAGGGAAAAATAGACTATAATCTACCTCTATGGCTAACCTCAAAACTATTACATTTAAGCTTTCACAATTATTATGTTATAGCAAGTGAAATAGGTACTCACCAATTAGTTGACAAAAATAACCCTCGTGACACTTTAACACGTAAAGGACGCGAAACCGGCAATGAGGTTAGAGTCCACGCTGGTGATGTTGGAGGAAAAATAGGCGAACCTACGTGGCTTTACAATTTTGACGCGTATTTCACCAATCGACACTCTTTATAGTGATTCTGACACTCTTGTAACAGTTAAGCAGAATATCAAATGAGTGTCTCCCTGACCAAAAAGAAAAAATTTCGGAAAGAGTGTTGTACTATCTAGAAGTTCAGACTGACTATCTACATTTTGACACTCAAAGTTTGACACTCCAGTTTTCTCAGTGTAGTACTTACCTTCGAAAGCTTCGATATATTTTCTTAATTCCCAATCAGTCAATTTTGTCTTCACCCACTCGTCCATCGCTGCTGTGAATTGTCACGTGTGATAAAAAAATATGCGATACGGAAAAATGATCTTTCAAAGAAAGAAAAAATGCTCCAAACAAATCGACAAACGCTTCGAAAAAACGCCTCGAACAAATGACACTTCTTTCTCATTTCGAGGTTGGAGTTGCATACATCATTTATATATCCCTCTTTGGTACGAACCAACAAAAAGTAAAAATTTTCAATTTCTTCTATTTTTAAAAAAACCGAAATCGTTAACAAATAACTGAAAAAAATACCATAATGATATTTGTACTGATGCACGGAAAAAACATTATAGCTGTTCGACCTATACCGGTATATAGTGTCTCGACCCATGCGGTATAGGTGAGACAACTATACTGGTTTGCCGCCCGACCTATACATTGCTTCGCATGCACGCGACTCTAACCTAGAAATGAGAAAGAAACGTCATTTTTTCGAGGCGTTTTTTCGAAGCGTTTGTCGATTTGTTTGGAGCATTTTTTCTTTGTTTGAAAGATCATTTGTGCGTATCGCGTATTGTTTTATCACACGCGAAAATTTACAAGAGCGATAACGATGGCATAGTATTTTGTTTACGATCGCTATACATGGTATTGTCATATCAACGAACTTGTATAGCTGTCTCACCTATACTCGTATAGTTCTGAGGACCATACCGTAGCACTGGTCTGATAGCAATATTTTCTGGTACTGACGACCAAAATATAGTTCTCTTAGCTATACTGTTTTTTCAGTGTGAATAATTTACCTTTCTTTTCTTTTTCAGATTACCAGAAGGGTGGGAATCGTGACAAGATGGACACGATATTTTTTTCCCCCTCTACTTCAACAGCGTGTAACTTTGCGAGATATATATATTTTTTATTGAAAATTTTTTTGAGAATTTTTGAAATATATATAAATAAATGATAAAAAAATGGGTGGTTAAAAATTTTATTGCTTTTTTTTATTGACTGTCAAAAAACGCCCGAAATTCGGACTTCTAGACTAGAATAACCCCTTAATTGTGTTGTTAATTTGCTTTACTGATGTTAATCGTGATTTTACAATTGAGATGAACAATTCACGAAACGTATCTTGAAGATTCAAATTTTATAGACTGTGTCACTTAATCGTAAAACTACGATTCAACATCATTGAAACAAAGTTATACAATTAAAAAGTCCTTAAAGCATTTCAACTGTTTCGATGTAATTGTTTTCAGATAAAACTACAGATTCAGAAACCTTCAATCGTAAATTTTAAAATACGCAATTCACAGAAATTTCAATCAATCGTTTCTTTTTTCCTGGGTAAAGAGGTAGGCCGGGAATGAGAAATCAAAAGAAATAAGTATGAATCTGAGTTGATGATGATATATGTAAAAAGAGATAGACAAGGACTTGGGTTGAGGAGATAAAAGAAGATAGACGGCGATATATTATATCACGTATAATCGTTAATGTAAAACACATCACTTTCATGATTTCATTCAAGAGCGGAAGTACTTGTGACGATATGAATGCATTCAAATGTTTCGAGCAATGTTTACTTCCGTTTCGTATGTGGGAAACTATCCATATCTTTGTCTTTTTTCTTCTTGCGAGAAGTGCTTGGAAAATTTGAATGTCAACCGACATGCGCTTTAGCATTTTTCTTAAATAAAAAGGTCTATAAACAGAACGTCCTCTCTACTCGCGATATATAGGCTGTGATAAGAATATTATCAAATTCAATTGTATTTCTGTGCTATTCTATCAAATTTAATCACAGTTTTACAGCAGGGTTATCAAATATCCCAGATGTTAAACGAGTTGATTTTATACATAACCAAAAATCTTTTAGTTGCAATTGGCTCATATCTTGCGAACCGATTCTCAGACTCGATATATTTCTCAAAATCACAAACAAAAAAGTCATCAGAATTCATATACAGTCAAAAATTACAGCTGACCACAATCTCCTCTTAATTACCCTCTATTCATCTGTCAATAATTTTAATTGAGAAACGTTTGAAACTAGTAACGAAAAACCGTTATACATTTAAGCGTACCCCCTCCCTCCCCCCTCTTTCCACCAGACAGAAGCGACTTGTTATCGAAGAAAAACCAGGATCCATCGACAAGGCAAATATATGAGGAAGGGATAATTTTTAAGTACTCAGAACAA
Source organism: Diplolepis rosae (assembly GCA_030998225.1). Taxonomy (NCBI): domain Eukaryota; kingdom Metazoa; phylum Arthropoda; class Insecta; order Hymenoptera; family Diplolepididae; genus Diplolepis; species Diplolepis rosae. Next base: position 19,691,396 of record JAPYXD010000701.1, on the reverse strand, counting down.
AAACCGCGTGAATCGTAAAGAGAGGTGAACCGACCAACCGAGGTCATCGACAAAATGGGTGTTGACGACACGAGGGCGTATCTTTTGAGGAGGAGCGTCGCCATCAGGAAGGGACGATTGCTCCAGAACAAAGAGTTCTTGGTGGGGGAAGCAGTACAGAGCTCGCCTCGCAGACCTGCAGTTACAATATATCCGTCGGGCGGTGAACATGTTACACCGTCTCTCAAACCCGGCATTTAATTCCCACCGGAAGTGAAACTCATATTTCCGGATTGCTTTTCTTAAAATTCGAATCCAATTGCGTCGAATGCGATTGAAAATTCCAAGCGGAATCGTTATTTTATTCGGATGACAAACGGCTTTACTTATCCGACGGGCGTTTCGTTGGTGAAGACTCTGAAAAACAGAAGTTTTTACTCTGGACTTTCCACGTCAACAAAACATTGAGTGTTCGTGAGAAACGAATCTTTTTAATCTTTCGTCGTTGAAATAAAGTGTTCTATGATCGATCGCGTCCCTGGGAACTGAGGTCGAATCTCGATCCAGCTTTAACAGAGCTCGCAGTCCCGGTCATCCGCATTAAAGGGAATATCCTCGAAGCTCCATGGTCGTTTGAAACTACCAGAAACTGTGTTTTTTTTTTAAATCTTGGCGGCGCTCAAGTCTTAAGAGTGGAAAATGTAACCCAATCCCTTTTTGGTGTTACCGGTACTTTTTATATCAATGCGACGGCACTCGAGTTTATTAATCTCGAGATGCAAATGAGAACATTTCCTAAGGATTCGGCAGCTACAAGTATGCGAGTTGCATGAAATTTGATTTAAAGTGCTAAAAAAAGCGAAAATGTAAACAATAGGCGGTATTAGAAGGATAATAGGGGACTTGACTCGAAAATAAGTTTACCTCAGTGTTTTTTCGCAGCCAGTTTTTTGTGATATTCGACAATAGCGTTGCTTGAGGATAGTGTGTTTTTGTGTCAATAAGAGGATGCAAGAGTGTAAGTGCGGACGTTAAAACGCGCAGTTCGATACAGGTGTGGCGTTGTTTCGTCTATGATATGCCCTTGAGGGGATAGTTTTTTTTGTTCCTCTTTCGAAGAACGGCCCCCAAACTCGGGATGAACTGTCTCAAGGGCTCGTCAGTCTAGTCATCACAGTGGAGTTCTGCTTAATCGCAGGTAAGACATTTTCTCAGCAGTTTTAGAAAACCTTTTCTGTGTTTGGAAATTTCCATTCCTGTCTTATGATCGGGGATTGGGGAATCGGCAGGGGGTAATTATCCCTTCTGTTCAAAGGAGACCTGTAAATGCTGCTGTAAGTGCTGCTACGGCAGCAGAACCTGGAATCCTTAATCCTTACAAAGAGATCTATTATTGTATTTTATTATCTACATTGCCGGGTTCGCTACTCTTGTTTTGTTCTTTCACACCTAATTTACTATTTTCAGCTTTCAATACATTTGAAGCTCCTTTTTATTTGTTAACTTTATTACTGATGTACTTTTAGAACAGTTTGTGAGATTACTATTTGATAATAGAGCAAGTTTTTATTCATAGAATAATTTGAGTGTTTTTGGATTAAGTTCTAATTTAATCATTGTTTTATTTATAGTCGAACTGGGTTTGCATTGAAAGATCATAAACTATCAGTTATGTAATGTATCAGTCGAAATAGATATTGAATAACTAAGAATTATCAATCACAGAATTACGTTCATAACCTATAAGCATTTTTTTATGTTTATACATTTCACATATATACATATACAGTATTATTAATACACGTGTTTCATTTATAATAAAAACAAGAGTAAAACGTTTTTATTTGTAATATAAATCATTTATCGTGAAATAAGATGACAAATTTTTGTCTTTTGAGTAGAAGTATATAGACTCTGAATATAGACATAATAAATAATTTTATTTTGAATGAAAAATTTTGTCATCGTTCAATGAACATTCAAAACTGTAAGTACATATTTAACTGATGTTTGTAACGTATTTTTCCTAAAACGAAAATTAAAATTGACTGCTGCTTCACTGTAAAAAAAGAGTTTTAATTCAAGTCTAAAAATCGGCTAACTTTAAGATGTAACAAAAACTAGACCATTAGAGAAGGACAGACTTATGCGCTTATACACAAGGTGGCTAAATTTAAGCCAAAATCGCCTGTTAGACGTAACAAATTTAAGACTTTTTTCTGTGTTCCGCTGGACAAAGAGCAGCCAATAATTAAAAACAAATGAATTTGATGAAAAATCTAAATTTTTTTGTTAGTATGTCTCATATGAAATTTGTTAAAAATAAAGAGGATGTTAAGTTTTTTTTTGCAGGATAAAATGTTGCAAACTTAAGTTAGGGCCAACTTATTTTCGAAGATATTGAACTTTTAACAATTTTTATCCTGCAAATCAATGACTTCTTTCTGATTCCGTTTGCTTCCTAGAAAAAGTAAGCGGTTATTTTTCAGATTTGAATTTCTATTTATGAAGGTTCACTACATCTCGCTCTTTGATTATATGTTGCATAATCTTAATTCGTATACATAAATTATAGTCTTATAAATTTCCCTGCAATAAACTTGAATTTGTTATTATGCATGTCCGTATTTATATCTCTTTATCTCTTAAAAAAATAATTATGTTTTGCAAAGACTTAAAGAACTGTGCCATGTGTAAACGTAAATTATTAATTATTCTTCTTGATGACTATATTCATTAAAAACGATGGTCGTGCTTAGATTGTATATATATACATTTTTTGACCCTCAAAAAAGTCGTTAACTTTAAGGTTTTAAATAATAATCATAACAAGGGTATTGCAGTGAAAGTGTTTTTGGGAAAGGGCTTTGTAATACCACCTTTGTAATAATTATTTTCTGGTAGACGTTCATAAATGTATGTTGTTACTATTTCAACTTATAGACTCAGTAAATGCAACAGATTTTTTCTCTCCGTGTGACTTTATTTCGATAGCTTCATATTTTTCTATCCTCTTCATACTTAGTGGAGGCTTAATGTGAGAAAGTATTAAACTATCCAAAAATTTAATTTAAAAATTTTAACGGATTTTCATATTCCACCTGAGTAAAGTTTGTAAAATTGTTTCTGCGACGGAAAACAAATCATCGTATTTTAAATTTTAAATCTTTTTAATGCCATGGATCAATCAGACCACGTGACCAAATTATTGTAAAAGTTCGTGTAAGATAACTTTCTTTTTTTTACAAAATGTCTTCCTGGAATTTTGGAAAATACAACAGAAATCGATAAAGAATTTCTGTCAACTTCGTTTGAGTGAAAATTTTGCAAACAATTTTACAGTAAACTATTTATCGATATGTCTTACAATTAAATAAAAAATTATTGAAGAGAATAAGTTAATAGACGTACTTTATTGTATTTTGTTTCGTTTCGCAAGTTTTTAGAAAGATACTTTGTAAATTAAAAAAGTTATCTTACATAAGCGAATAGATGTATAATTTAGTCACGTGTTCCGGTTGATCCATGGTCGTCTTAAAAAAATTCTAGTAAAAAAAAGTGTACGTTACAAACGTGCTTTATTGTCTTTTGATACGTTTCCCAAAATTTACAAGAGATGTTTTGTGAGTTAATAAAATTATCTTACGTGGACAAATTAATATATAGTTCAGTCAGATGTCCGATTCAATTTACTTACAGTTCTAAACGTTCATTAAATGATGGAAAATATTTTTTCTGAAAACTAAATGATTAGTTTTTGCTTCATTAATTCAAAAAGTAGCGTATATTTCATGACAGATTAAATATTTCTAGGACCATAAATATAAACATAATCATTAATTTTGTTTTGAAAGGAAAAAAATTTTCATCGTTCAATGAACGTTCAGAACTGTAAGTACACTGTAAACAAATTTTCGGAAATTTTTCCGAAAATAGTCGGACAGCTTAAAATACAAATGGGTCGTAAATTTTTCCAAAGATATAGTCGGATATATTTCCGACATAGAACTGGAAATAGTTCCTACTGTTTGGTGGGAGAAATATCCAGTTTATTAGGAGAAATTGATATATTTCATAATTTATGTGGAAAAAGATCCAACAAAAATGAACTAATTTTGGTATTTGTAGAATAATTTCTGCTTTTCATGGGAAGAATTTCCTACAACTTAGGAGATTTGTGAAATATTCTCACCTTTTTGATATATTTTTTAATAGTTCGGAAATAAGTCCGAAAATTCGGCCAATTTTCCTCAAATGTATGAAATATTTCCACATTCTGTAGGAAAATCTATGCTTCTTAAGGATTTAGTAAAAATTTCCTAATACATAGTAGTAAAATTAACTGATATTTTTTACAGTGTATATCCGATTCACCCTTAAAAATATTTAATTTAATTTTATTGTTTCACTTACCTGTACTTTATTTTTATTTTTCTGTATTGGTAACATCATTTTTTCGGAGTGCCAATGACTATGAGTCAAAACTTCTAATGTCAATGTCAATGTCAGGTGTCTAACAATAAGTAAGAATTTACAGGATTCATATATACTTACAGTTCTGAACGTTCATTGAACGATGGCAATTTTTTTCCTTTCAAAACAAAATTAATGATTATGTTTATATTTATGGTCCTAGAAATATTTAACCTGTCATAAAATATACGCTACTTTTTGAATTAATGAAGCAAAAACTAATCATTTAGTTTTCAGAAAAAATATTTTCCATCATTCAATGAACGTTACTGTAAGTACATGGATTCATTGTAATTTTCTTCTCATTTTAATTTTTGCAGGAATAAAGTATAGTAGATTTATTTCGTGAGTTAATTTGATAGGAGAAACTTTTATGGAGTGAGTAATATTTGTAATAAGTTGAAGGGTTTTTAAATTAATTTTTTATTTTAAAGTCTAGAGTTGGACTTGAGTTTTTCTGCAAATTTGAGCATTTTCACCTATTCGTTGGCACAATGGACCGGTTTTTTCGTTCACTATCAGGTTGAACACTATCAAGTGAGTACTTCAGAATGTACTTACAGTTCTGAACGTTCATTGAACGATGGGAAATATTTTTTTTGAAAACTAAATGATTAGTTTTTGATCCAGAAAATGAAAAAATAGTGTATTGTTCATGAACGACTGTATTATTTGAAGGGCCCTAAATATAAGCATAATAATTAATTTTCTTATGAAAATTTCTTTTTATCATCGTTCAATGAACGTTCAAAACTATAAGTACATTACTTCAGAGGCGATTCTTATCAAATATCTTCAGTATTTTTAAGGTCTTCTCGTTCCATGAATGTTACCACGCGATGTCGATTTTAAAGTTCTCTTCTCGAGAACCTTTCGTACCTTACGGCGATGCCTTTTGAAGATATCGAGGAGTAAGGTCGATTAAGCGGAAAATATTGCAAATTATTACACAGCCGGTTTTGATTATCGCGTCCCGGAATACTTAAATCAGCGACAAAGTAACAGATTTCTTAAAACTGCTCTCTCTACCTCCCCAAAGGCTGAAACTTTATTTTTGGGCATAAGTCCATTAAAAAAAGAAAAAAATACTAAAAATATAATTTTATAATCCTAAATTCAAAGAGATCAATTTCTCACTCTGTCTCTTGTTTCTTTTTTTTCAATACCTAAAAAGAGATAAAATATTAATTCAGCTGAGAACTGCGTTCTTCGCCTTTGAATAAGTAAGTAAGTTACTTTGAATTGCATTATTTGTTACGTCTCGAATATTGATCGTCGTTTTGTTTTGAAAAAACGATACGCGTTAAATCTTGTGCAACTCTGTCACTTCCCGTGCAGAAATATATGTAGGGGCCTTGTAGGGCTTTAACCAGTTTTTCTTATTTATAGTTTGACAAAGACTTGGAAAATAGTCAGAACCCTTCTAGGCGCGTCACGCTCCTTCATAGAAATACTCTTTACATAAGGAAAAAAGTGTTATATTATTGTTATATTAATTTTAATGATATTTTGTATCAAACTCAAGGCATACAGTAAAAAATTAAAAATCCAGCAAATCCTAATAGATGATTTTGGCTTAAATTCAGTCACACAAAATGTACTTGGAAAAATAATATCATATTTCGCATAAAATATTCAATAAACACGGAAATAAATAGTTTTTCAAAGTTTATAGAACTGTTTAAGAGTTGGGGATACAGGCATTTATGGAACAGAGCTCTGCAAAATTAACTGAAATTTTCAGAATAAAATACGTAGCATCTCTTGAACAGTTCTATAAAATTTATTGAACTATTTTTTTCCGCGAAACTTCTTCAAATAGTGTAAATATAAATTTGGTTATTCAAATATGTTTTGACGTACGTGAAGAAATTTATATATACATATACATATTACACGCAACTTTGGGTTTCTTCTGGGTTATTTTGAATCAGATCAACGAGAAAAGTTTTAAAATTGTATTCAGAATAATGAAATAGGAAACCCGATAAGGGCCTTGTCAAATCCATATTTTAAAAAGGGCAAGATAGGGAATTTTCTGCACAGGGTTCACGTGGAAAAGAATTTTTTATATCAATTATATTTATTTTTTGATATACAAGTATGAGTTTTATTTGATATAAACTGGATTTTTTCTGGTTATGCTCTTTGAAATGGAAGAGACTAGAAAAATTTCAATTGATAAAAGCGTAACTGGTGTGCCTTTTGCACTTGGAAGAAAAAGATGAAAAAAAGAACAGATGAGATATTCTGATTTTGTTTCCGGCAGAGAAGAAGGAAAGCATCAGTCAAAGTCTCAAATACATTTCTAGACTCGAGCATTCCTATATAAGTTTTTGAGCTGATTCTACTTTGCCTTAAGGCTAAGCCTCGTTTTTCGACCACCTGATAATTCTCTTTTAACGACTGCGGCAGGTTCCCAGTTCTATTTTTGAATCTCATTGTCTTGGTAAACACGGTCTGCTTAGAAACGTTCCTCAAAAATTTCAATCGTTCCTGGAATGTTTCGATCTGGTATTCAAATTTTATTTGCAGTAAATAACTCCCAAAGCAAATATATTTAAAAATGATTTTTTCCGTAGGTCAATAACACGTTTTATAAATGTGCAAAATTTAGTTACATGGAATAACTCTGTTCAGGAAAAAGTATGTACCGAACATCGTTCCTATGTTTGGGATACGAAAAAAATGCGTTTGGAAAATCTTACGGAACTATGCAGTAATATTATTGAAAATAATCAACTGAGAATTCCAAAAATCATTTAAAATTATCATTATAAATATGACGAATAATTTCTTGGAGATCAGAAAATAATTCATAAAGTATTCATGAGGTACAAAGTAATGTCTCAACGGGAGTCAGTTGAGAAGTTGAGGAACAGTTCCGGGAAAATTCAAGGCTGAGCCATAAAAAAAAATTATAACCCGTGTTTTCCTTTATTCTTTGGAGACATACACACTTTCACACAAGCAGAATTATACATATATTTAAATTACAATTGCATACATTATAAACAAAACAAACATAATATAAAATCAAAAAGTACATTATTTTGTAAGCTGTGACTTATAAATCAGATGTAGAAAAAAAAAACAAAGGTCACTCTCTAAACCTGAATTAGTGAAAAAATATCAACTGATGAATCAGTGCACTGGTTTGATTTCACTGAGGAATCAGTGAATGCGCCATGTGAACATAACAATAATAATTACAATATATAATAATAATTACGTAATTTCTTTTTAGGGTTTTTAACCTAAAATAAACGAGTTTATAAATCGTTAAAATATATTGCTGGTTTTATTATTCCCACCTGAAGATTTCACTGATTTTCAGTGAAAGACTTATAACTGCTGCCATCAGTGAATAGTCACTGCGAATCAGTGGCCGTTCACTGATTTAGGTTTAGAGAGCAGAATCTCGTAAGATATTGCATATTATACTTGAAATATTTCTTGCCTGATTCTTAATAATTACTAAAAAAAAAAAGTTCCGTAATTTTTATCGAAGTTCCGGACCTTTTTATGAACAAATTTTTCCGTGTAACATTCGTTGAACTACATTCGTTTTGGAATGTACGCAATTACTGAAGGTCTGTACGTTATCAGTAATTTCTTGCGTCTTCTAAAAAAAGTCCCGAGTTGCTGTAATACTTGAGAGATAAATTGCTGCTATAATTGAGTTCTTCCAAATAAATGAAATTGTTCACTAATTCTTTTTCCAAAAATCTGTTCACCCATTTTGATTATTAACCAACAACAGGAACAATTGTTCACCATTTGGGAGCAATTGAATACGTGCAAAATATCGCTATGATTTTTATTGTAAAAACGCCTTTTTTGCATCTTACCTTTTGATTATTGATTATTCCCTTGGCACCTGCAGATCTGAAGACAATATTTCATTGTCAACCGATTTTTGATATGGTAATCGTCGTTCAGATATAACTTTAGTTCAACTTGAGTGATTTTTTTTACTTCTAAACATCCATTAATAGATGTTGAGAAGAGACAGGACTAAATTTTTATAGCAATTGCTGTATAAATTTAGCGTTAAATTTACATTTGCTGAAACTTTAATCACTTTATCAATATATTTCATGAACAAGAATTTTGAAGCTGATGACAGTGATAAATTATTAGAATGTCGTTGACACAAGATAAGAGATTGTTTTTCTGAATTAACGCAAAGCGTGATTCTATTGAGTAACTCGTAAGAATTTATATTATATGCGCTAAAAATATTCATTAATGCCGTTAAAATAACAAAGTTTTATATCATAGGCGACACATTTATTCAAAAATAGAACATGGCACCAACCAGTGTCTGATTTCAATGACTGAATTTTTGTTATGAACTACTTTTCTTCAAATTTATATTATTAGGGAGAAAAAACTTAAAGCATTACTCTTTGTACGGAATTCAAGTTCGTTAGAAGAAATAACAATGTCGAGTTGCAACTTTAAGGGCATGTGACGTTTGAGAAAAGTAGCAACTTCGTGTGCACAATTTAATCCAGTTTCTACATTTGTGTCTAAAGTACATAAAATTTTGTTCTTAAAATTTGGGAAATGGTAAAGAAGATAGAAACCGAGATAGATAGACTAATTTCCATTTATTTCCATTACCATTTCCCAGATTTTGAAAACAAAATTTTATGCATTTTAGACACAAACATGTAGAAACCTAAAATTAATAAAATTTTCTACACTGATAAAACAGTTTCTTTGATCAAAGAAACATTTCTTTGATATACGGTCAAAGAAAAAATTTCTTTGAATTAAAGAAAGATTTGTTAATTAAAAAAAAAATTTTTTGATCCAAAGAAATAGATTTGTTTACATCAGAAATTTTTTTTTTTAATTAACAAAACTTTCTTTAATTCAACGAAATTTTTTCTTTGACCGTATATCAAAGAAATGTTTCTTTGATTCAAAGAAACTGTTTTCTAGATTTAATCTCCTAAGTATCACGTTTAAGTGAAAATTTTGAAAAAAATTTTACAGTTAACTGTTATTATCAATAAGTTTTCAAATTTTTTTCAAAATTTTTACTAAAAGAAGTTAACAGAAGTTTCCCAAATATCCAGAAGGATATTCTGTAAATTTTAAAAAGTTATTAAACATGAACGAATTAATGTATAATTTAGTCACATGGTTCGATGGATCCATAGCCATAAACGAAAAATTCTTACAGTGAGTGAGTTCGATTTTTCTGTAAGTTTATAAAGAAAAAATAAGGAAGACTTGATTTCGCAGAAGTTACTGTTGAATAAATTGTTATTTAGTTGTATTTATATTGAGTGGCAAATGAGAAATTGCGGAAACTAAATAAGTTTATTTTACGTCTATCTTTTAGAAAGGGCTTTTCTCTATAGATAGTCACGTATCTGAGAATTGGCGGTTTTATTCCGCAGCTACTGTAGTAGCAACAGTAAAAGTAGAAAAATAAGTGATTTAACTGTCCTAGAAAAAGCTTATCTCATTTAATGTTCCTATTCTCAAGGTAAAGTATACACATGCATCTATAGGGGATCTCGTTCTATATTTACAAATCATAGATTAGCCACTGAAAAACACTGAAACGATCGGAATTTTAAGGTTATGTTTTCTATGTATCCAATAGAATGATATTATTTGTAATCAGGAGATTGAACAAATTCAGGATTCATTGCTATGATAATTACAATATAGTTGAATAATAGATTTTGATTAGATAAAAATTAGATAAAAATTAAATAAAAATTAAAAATAATTAAAAAAAAAATAACCTTAGGTTTCTTGTTACGTTTGAACAAAATTAACTATCCTGGCTAAAGTATCGGATTGAAATACATTCCGATTCAATCAGAACTATTTCGATATTTGTATCTGAGCCAATGCGAGTCATTCCGAACCAATCCGAAAAACATTTTGTATCTCGTTTGATAAATGTCAAAACTTGATATGACCGTATCTTTGTGAAAAAAAATCGCTCGTGACTGTTCAATAGCTCAGTTTGAAGCAAAAGAGTAGTGCTAGATGATATTTGAGAAAAAAACCAAAAAAATTTCTTGCGCTCTGTACATAACCTCGAAAGTAGCGAAAAACCCTATTTTTCGAGCACATAACCTCAAATATCTCAAAATCCTGACGTGATAGGCTGATTCTGATTTCGGATTCGGATTCTACATAAAAAATTACCCCGGAAATGATCTTTCGTTTTCCAACAACAAATACAAACCCATTATTTGCAGACCTGTGTTGTGATTGTAAACTCGGTTTGGATCAATTTGAAATCGGATTGAGATACAAAACGTTTTACGGGTTGGTTCGACATGATTCGTATTGGCTCGGTTACAGATATTGGAATAGTTCTGATTGACTTGAAATTAATTCCAATCCAATACTTTTGCCAGGTCAGAATCAGATTTATCTTTTCATCTTGGAAATCTTCTCATTGCTTGATTCTGCGTATGATTTTTTCATCATAAAAGTTGTTTTACCAATGACCTTTCAGGAAAATAAATGTTTCTGCGCTTGCGTTACACTGAGAAAAAAATTTATCCAACAAAACTTTTTTTGTTATCCTGACAAAATATTTTGTTGTCCCAACAAAACATTTTGTTTAAGTAACAAAATTTGTTTGATATAGCAAAATGTTTTGTTGGCACAACAAAAGAATTTTGTTAGCTAAATACTAACCAAATATTTTTGTTGATTTGACAAAACTGTTTTCTCAGTGTAGGTTTGGGCCAACTCATTGCTCGTAGTAAGCGGGCAATTAAAAAAATGACTAAGTTTTAAGGCCATGGATCAACCAGTATAGCTGACTAAATCAATGAAATCAGTTTCCTTTAAGATTTTTCCACAGTAATGAATTTTTTTTACCTGAAATTTTAGGACATAATAAAGAACATATTAGCGGATGGCCATAGACTTTAATTACTTTTTAACCATTAAAATAACTTTAGTGTCGGTAAAACAGGAATTTTTTTTTTATTGTTTAGAACTAATTCAAGTCTATAGTGATCCGTTAATTTGCCCTTCACTATGTCCTAAAGTTTCGACTGAAAAAATTCATTATTATGGAAAAATTTTGATGAAAACTAATTTTATTGATTTAGTCAGCTGTACTGGTTGATCCATGGCCTTAAGATTTCAAACCACACTTCAGTAAAATGTATCAAATAGAAACATGAACTGAAGTGCTGAACAGAAAATCAACTCTTTTTAGAAAAACCAATCTATCAGAAGCCATTCTGGAAAGTTAGTAGATCTCCGATAATTCAGTAGCAATAGAAACGCTGCGAAAATCGAGAAGGTTACTTAGTATTGGCGAATCCTCTTACTCCTGATAAAGTTACGGTGGCGCTTTCCTTTAAGGCCACGGATCAATCGGATCACGTGACTAAATTATACATTAATTCGTTCATGTAAGATAACTTTTTTAATTTACAAAACATCTTTCTGAAGATTTGAAAAAAATATCAAAAGACAATAAAGCACGTTTGTTAACTGCAAAAATTTTTACAAAATTGTTACTAGAATGAAGTTGTTGGACATTCTTCGTCGTCTTCTATTATATTTTCCAAATTTTCAGAAAGGTATTTTGTGAATCAATAAAATTATCTTACATGTACTTTCAGAGAAAATTGGTCACGTAGTTTGGTTAATCCATGGCCTGAAGGTCATGTCATTGACGTGATTTTATCCAATACTTTTCGTCTTTACCATTCTGAAATTAATAACTCAAAGTCCCGTCAATAAAATGTCCTTAAGGCCATGAATCAACCAAACCACATGACTAGATTCCTACTTTACCGTCATTTTAGTTTTTGCAACCTTATTTCTATAAAAAATAAGATAGGTGACTGAAAATGTTTAGAATTAAATAAAATGCACTAAGATAGGTCTGTCTGGTTATAAATGCTTATAATTATAAAAAAAAATTTCTTTGTAAAAAAGTAATTTTATAATTATAAACATTTAAGACCAGAAAGACCAGTCTTAAGGCATTTTATTTACTTTCACAAATTTTCAATTTGTTATCTAATTTTTGACAGAAATGGGGTTGCACAAATTTAAAATGCTGGTAAGGTAGGATTCTAGTCACGAGATCCAGTTGGTCCATGGCCTTAAGGGAATTTTCCTGAAATTTTTGGACTATGTTACTAGAGAAAGTTACCAAAAACTACTAAGGAGTCATATAAATTACGTAAAAAACGTTTCATTGAAAAATTGAAAGTTTCAATGCTTTATTGGTCAAAGTTTCCTTCTAGATTCTTAAAGCATTAGAGAGCCAATAGGAAGCTTCTATTTCCGCGTACGCAGATGCATTTTAGCACTAGGTTGAGTTAGATAGCCGGTGCGTTCGTGGGAGAGGAAATTAAAGAGAATGTAGATAAAGCAAATCGATTGTTTCATTTCTTTTAAAAATCCTTTCCCCTAATACATCATCACTAATATCTAATACTATTAAAAATTTCTAAAAAAATGTGCTCCTTTATTATTTATTTATTATTATTTATTATCATTATTTATTTATTATTTTAAATCGCAGCAAATTTGAATTTCCCCACTGCCATATTTGAAACTTTTAAATTGCAATTTGCATATGTATTTATTTTACTATATACTGAAAACTTCACAAAATGTTTTAGACAAAAGTTGCAAATTTCTTTAAAATACATGTTTTTGGTTCTACGAATTTTTGCTCTATTAGTGAATTTAAAAAAAATGACGAATGCATTTTATGGAGTGTAACAGGCTTAAGTACAGTACGCATTAGAGAGACTTTTTTTATCAAGAAAAAATATTTAGAAAATTATTCAACACTTTCTTACAATTTTCTGAATATTTCTTTCCATCGTTTATTTTATTCTTAAAATAAATTCTTGTTGTTTTATGAATAATTTACTCATTGTGTATTTTGTTGCTAAAATATTTTGCTAAAATTTTCTAAATAATTTTTCCCATCGTATTTATTGTTAAATAAATTAATACAAGACAAAAGATGTATTTTTTTGAACTCTACAAATTTTTTCAAATCTTCTTTCGCTTACCAAAATATTTTTCAAAATTTTTTAAACAATTTATTAAAAACGAGGTTTTTGTTCTGTTTTGACCTTGAAGATGTAATTTGAAGGTATTTTTAAAGTCATTTTCGTAATCAGCGCCTCATAATACGTTAGCAAACTCAAGTTAAAGAAGATGGGAAGAAACTGTTGAAAAAACGTTTTCTTTATAGATTTTACCTTGAAGATCGAATTGGGGGATATTTTCATGATCCCTTTTGTCACCAGCGCCTCAAAATACGTAATTATATATACAGTTCGAAGAAAATCGGAGGTATTTATTCATTTTTTTCAAATTATGCGACTACTTTTCTTGGGTTTATGTTAAAGACCATTGTTATGCTAAAAAATATTTTTAAAAAAACAAAGAATTAAAAAATGCCAATAAAAAAGTTATTAACCGTATTCAAAGACGATTTTGGAACAAGTTTTTCATATTGTTATATAACGGGAATTTTTTCAATATATTAAGGCAATTTATTGGTTCAAGTATATATGTAAATAATAAATATTTATTATAATAATAAACGTTGAGTTTTATTTATTCAAGAATATTTCAGTCTTATAATTTCCTACATTGGTTTTAAAATGATATCTAGTTTGAATTAGTTTTTGAAACTTGTCATTTATCATCTTGTACATTTGTAAAATGATGTGTAATAAATTTAATCACATTGTTTTTTTTGCCTTATAAGCCTGAAAATGATTACATAATTTCGAAAAGCTATGATAGAAGGTATCCTATAAGCACAAGTCAGTATATTACAATAAAACAAACATTCTGAACTACTAAAGTAATCTAGACATTGCTTGAAGCTCTAGTATGATTTACCGTCCAAAGACTGTGGAAAAATTACTATCATTCTAGAAACAAAGGTCTGCAATTAGTAATAAATCTCAAACTCTGAGAGAAAGTCTCTAAGAGCAGAGAAGATAATTTCTGAGTATTAAAGCATTATGCTCTTGAGGCATCAGTGAAGGAGCAAAAGTGGAAAGACATAGTTAGCAAAGGCTTCGTAAGCTCAAAGGAAATATGCGAAAGAGAAGAAAAGAGTGGAGAGGAGAGGAGAAGAGAGGAAGAGTGCCAAATCTTATATTTAAGTGAGGAGGGATAGAAAAGGAGAGAGACTTTACAAATGTCATTAACTTCGTGTTGGCGTAAATAAATAAATCACCTCTCGACATTGCTTGGAGGTTGAAGAGATTAGGAAAGGAGGACCACGTTGGCGTCTCTGACTGGCGAAAATTTCGTTAAGAACGCTTGTGATTGGTCAACCGGTTTCTCTTAGATAAAGGGGCTTAAGAGGGCCCGGTTCCCTTCTTCGTAACTCTTCCATAAGACTTGCATAGCGCAAAGAAAAAAATCATTTTCAAAACCAAATTCTAATTGCTTTTTGCACAAACCTTTTTCTAGGATTTATAGTCAAAAACCAATCTTACAGCAGGCATTGGAAAAGTTGAAGTTCAGAACAAAAAATAATTGGGTTAGAAAGAATTCATTGCAATTATTAATGTAGTTTAGTACGTCTAGACTTTATAATGGTATACAGCATTGACTGCATTTCTAGCTTCTAGATCATTTAAAGAATTTGGTCCAATTTCTACATGTTTGTGTACAAAATATACAAAATTTTGTTCTCAAAATTTGGAAAATGGTAGAGAAGATAAAAACGGACGTCGATAGACTATTCATGGTTTTGACGATGAATAAATTTTCCGATATATTTTGCTAAAATTGAAATTTTAATTAATTGAAATTTAAAATTTTGTTGAAAACTTTGAAGTGCAATAGTTTTTTGGATTTGAATTTTAGAACACAATGTATTTAATCTTATTTGTAGAACTATTTGAGTTTAATCCAAAACTCTAAACAGAACTTCAAAGTGACATGTTTGATAACATGTCTATTATTATATTGACCCAAAATGAAAAAAATTATATCTAAACAGAACATTTTTAACAGTGTGGAAATGTACTCTCTAAATCTGAATCAGTTAAATTTTCACTGATTGAATCAGTGTTTTGCCTTTTCACTGATTCATCAGTGAAAAAATATTTTCCACTGTCAAATCAGTCAATTTTCACTTAAATAATCAGTGAAATTTGACTGATTTACAGTAACCTCTTTTTAGCTATTTGAATCAGTCAAATTTCACTGATAATCAGTAGATTTTGACTGATTCAAATTTAGAGAGTATAGTTGTAGAGATATAATTGCCGATAACACTTCATTTTTATATTTATGAATAAAAAAAATTGCAGAACTTTTACTAAAACGAAGTTAACAGACGTTCCTTACCATCTGTTACATTTATCACATTTTAAAGGAGATACTTTAAAAACAAAAAAAGTTATCTTATATCATTGAATTAACATATAATTTTTGTCACGTGTAAGATAACTTTTTAAAATTATAAAACATCTTTCTGGAAATTTTGGATACGTATCGAAAAACAATAAAGCCCGTTTTTTAACTTCTATTTAGCAAAAATGTTGAAAAAAAATATTTAAATTATCGATAATTACAGTTAACTGTAAAAAATATTTCAAAATTTTCACTTGAACGAAGTAGACATTCTTTATCGTCTTCTGTTGTATTTTACACTGAGAAAACAGTTTTGTCAAATCAACAAAAATATTTTGTTAGTATTTAGCTAACGAAATTCTTTTGTTGTGCCAACAAAAAATTTTGCTATATCAATAAAATTTTGTTACTCAAACAAAATGTTTTGTTGTGACAACAAAATATTTTGTCAGGACAACAAAAAAAGTTTTGTTGGATAAATTTTTTTCTCAGTGTACTTTCATTTCCATGGCCTTAAGGAACATATTCTCATCATAGTACTCGTGCTTCGCGCTCGATTTTCTGTATACATTTTTGTAAATGTTTGATAAATTTCATGATTAAAATAATTTATTTTCTTCCAAATATCTCAAAAAGGAAAAAAAATTCATATACTCTCTAAATCTGAATCAGTCAAAATCTACTGATTTTCAGTGACATTTGACTGATTCAGATTAAGTGAGTATGATGAGAACGTAAAAATATATCAGAGAAGGTAAATTGAATTACACAGAAAAAAAATATTACTTCTATACTGGTCTTATTTTAATTTTGTATAATTCGTTTCAATAAAATATGTTTTATGTTGAAAATTTTTTTTTAAATCAATAACATATATTTTGTTGGCTCCAATAACCCTGTAAGTATTTTTTTCTAACGCACCTTCAGAGTTAAGATGAAGCCTGGTGGAAATGTGAAAATTTTCTAGAATTAAACTTTCCTGGGTGCACTTAAGTGACATCCTGAGTGCCCTGTATGAATAATATAACAATATTGATGAGAAACAAATCTGTAATATACTTTAATCGCGTCCGCGATTTTTTTTTTTTTTAACAACTCAGTTTAGTGCGATTCCAAGAAGATATCGGCTTTCAGGGTAAGCGATTTAAATGAAATTTGATATGTTTGCAGTACATACCAGGAATAATATATAATGCAAAATAGGTAAAAATACCCATTAGTTTATCAGATACTCTTGAAAAATATGAGAATACTCGGAGAAATCTGATTAATAACATGTTTTATATTTTTTCACGACTAACTTCGTAAAAAATAAAAATATTGTGATTTTCCAAAAACTGTTGAAAAGTTTATGAAATTTCACGTTGAAATGACTAGTTAAATAGTTTTCAGGAATAATAACTGAAATAGTTCGAGAAAAAAAATCAACTTAATTTCTGATGTAAAAAAAATAAACATAAAATTTACACTGATTCAATTTACTCAATACGCGTATTTTTTACTTCATACTAAAATTGTAAATACTTGAACCAGTATATTAAAGTATCAGTAGAAAATGTACTTACAGTTTATTATGTCTATATTCAACGTTCTTCAAATATATAATCTGTCATTCTCACAAAAAATTATTTTCCATTGTTCAATGAACCTTCAAACTTTTAAGTATCTAACAAGTCTCAAGTAGGTATACATGTTGATTTTTACATTTTCATCCAAAATTAGAAGGTATTAGATTTGTGTGAAATTTGACATTTACTTTTTGAATAAATGTCCAGGTCTCATGACCTCCTCAATTCACAAAATCGGGTTTCCAATCCTGTCTGGTCCATCTGTCATTGTTGTTATTTGTAGAAACGATACGTCTCGAAAGGATTATCAGATTAAAATGCGCTTTGATAATATACTTACAGTTCTGAATGTTCATTAAACGATGGCAAATTTTTATTCAGAATAAAATTAATATTTAGAACAGGAATTATATCGACCCTCAATAACAATATTTGTAATGTTAGATAATTGGCTTTAGGGTCCATAAATGAAAAAAACAGTAGTTTTAATCAAACGTTTCGACTCTGATTGGAGTCCTCATCAGTGATCTTTATTTCTAGAATATGAAAAAACAACTAGTGAATATTGCGCATTTGAGTACAACTTTGGTATTGTCTACAGGATAAAAATATGAGAAAATCTACATAAAATTAAACATAAACATTTTTTGGTAAGTTTATGTTTAATTTTATGTAGATTTTCTCATATTTTTATCCTGTAGACAATACCAAAGTTGTACTCAAATGCGCAATATTCACTAGTTGTTTTTTCATATTCTAGAAATAAAGATCACTGATGAGGACTCCGCAATCAGAGTCGAACCGTTTAATTAAAACTACTGTTTTTTTCATTTATGGACCCTAAACCCAATTATCTAACATTACAAATAAAATTAATTATTATGTTTATATATTACTTTTTAATTTAATTTTAATTTTAAAAAAACTTTTTATAGAATTTTAAGACTTGAAATGATATTTTCATAAATCATAGCTTATTTTCTCGTGGAAAATATTCTCTACAAATCTACTGTTTTCAATTTTGAAAATGAGTGAAAAATCTCCAAATATAGTTATTTTTAAAAAATTCTTTCAATGGTTTCAGCCACTAAAAACTTTACTTTTAAAATTGGAAGCAGAAGAGTTGTAAAAAATATTTTCCTCGGAAAAATATATTATGATTTATGAAAATCCAATTATTTCTAAAAAAATCGGTAAGAAGCTATAGTAACCAAAAATTCTATTACAAAAACACTTTTGATAATGTAGGCAGTGACAAAAATCTCAAACTCAACTAATTAATTTGAAAATGTATTATTTTTCGGAAGTTTTGAATTGCTTTAATAAAAAATAGTTTTTTTAATAAGACACGACTGATAATATCATTTCAAGTCTTAAAATTATAGAAAAACTTTTTTTTCCAAAGAAATGATTTTTGGCACGACAACTACTTTAATATTTGTTTCAATAATAGTGTTCAGTAATTTCTTACTTATTCTAATGACATTTCCTAATTTGATCAAAATTGAGAAAGTTATAGTATTTTAAAAATTTATAAAAGTCATTAATCAAATTGGATTTTCCAGTCCAACTATTCGAGATACGAAAAAAAAATTAAAATGCAAGTTTTTTTACTCAAAAGAGATCTACAAAGGTATTAATTCACACATTTTTATTTCTTTATACTTATGAATCTTGAATTTTTCATATGAAATTATTCATATTTTAAATGAACCGTTTACAGTATAATGTTGTAAATTAAAGACAATTATAATATTTTAATAATGAAAAAAAAATTTTGGTATATTTTACTAAAATTGAACTTTTTTTCATTTTCGAAACCAAAAGTAAACTCAAAAGTATTTTGAGAACAAAATTTGGGAAATAGAGCAGATAGAAAAGGACAAAAATAAACTGCTTTTGGTTTTGATAAGGGAAATAATCTTTCCGAATGATTTTTCTAAAATTGAACTTTTTTCACTTTCCAACCAAAAGTAGTCTATTTACATACGTCCATTTATATATTCTTTGCCATTTCCCAAATTTCGAAAACAAAATTTCATGTATTTTGGAAAAAAACATGTAGAAACCTACACCGAGAAAAAAGTTTTATTTAAATTTAAGAAATCAAATTTCTAGCCTTTTTTAAATGAAAGAAATTATTTTTTTAACTTGATTTAAAAAAATATTTTTTCGATTCAAATACAGTACTAGCAAAAACTTATTAAAAAAATTATTTAATTTTATTATCTTGGAAGGAAGACAATTTTTTATTTAAATTAAAGAAAATATTTCTGTGAGTCACATTATGTATGTACTATGCGACTGCGCAGACATTTATTCCTTAAATTCAAAGAAAAAAGAAAAATTAAGAATTTTCTTTGAATTAAGAAAAATTTTCTTTGACCGTATAGGAATGCATAATTTTGTTTGATTCAAAGAAATTTTGTTTGAATTAAAGAAACTTTTTTCTGGGTGTAAAATCAATAAAGTCAACTAATATCCTAAGTATTACATAATAAAGGATATATTAGCGAATGGTTGTAGACTTAAATCAGTTATGAAAAACCAAAAAAAACTAATTCCTGTTTTACCGGCACTACAATTTTTTTTTAATTGTTTGAAAACTAATTAAAGTCTATAGTCATACGGTAATATGTCCTTTATTATGTATTAAATTTTGAGCTAAAAGAATTCATTATTCTAAAAAAATCTTGGGGAAGTTAAATTTATTGATTTAGTCAGCTCTACTGGTTGATCCATGGCCATAAATTAAAAACTTTTATTAAAAACGGCTATCCTATTCTTTAAAAACTTGAAATCTCTTCTGAACTCACACTAAAAATTAAACCTCAACTTCTTTCTAAGACTTGGAAGAAGCCTTTTCACCAAAAGCAAACGCTTTAAGAGTCACATAAATAGAAATCTCTGACTATTCCGGCGTATTTGCAAATTTGACCATGACGTTAGGCACTCAGCAAAATTTTTTTCGCGCACGTGCGTGAACGGAAGAGCGTTATTGCTAGTAGAAAGAGAAAGAGAAAAGAAAAGGAAAAGAGAAAGAGTGATCTTTTCGTGTAGAGAAGGGATGAGGGTCCGATGCCAAGAATTCGAGCGTCTCTAACGGCTAGCCTGTGCCTTATCGACCTTGACCTTGAATCTTGTTAGGTGTGCGCATGTGACGTAACGTCGAAAAGTTCTCAAGTCTACCACGTGGCAAGTTTATCTACCGCGCACCGGTGAGAATACACGAGAAAATGTTTTTTTGCGAAGGGTCCATTGGACGAGGAGAAGAAGGCTCAAAAGAGGAAACAAGTAGAATGAGCGAAAGGTTTATGAAAACTTGCCGGATGATCTTAATAGAGAAAGGTTTATAATTTTGGGTTTTAATTTAGGGAAAAATGTGTAATAGTGAGAATTTTTCGCAGCGAAATATTGAACTTTAGATTTTCCCTAGATTCCTAATATTTTTTGGAATTATCATTATAAAATAAAACATATATTTCAAATTAATTAGTTGAGTTTGAAATTTTTGTCACTGCCTGGCAATCGAAAGACCTGGGCTCGAATCCCAGCGCAGTCGAAAGCGTCTTTTATTCCACAGAAAGATTTTCAAATTTTTTAAATATTGAATTCATTTGCATTTATTTGCGATACAAGAGTTTGAAATTGTCTACGAGGACACCTGCCGACAACACTGGCCCAGCATCGCCAAAAATTTGCCGAAGATCGGCTGCCAATATCGTGCCGTTGCTGGAATGATAACTCCGGTATGCACTTGGCGGCCAATGCTGGCCCAAACTCTGGCCGCCAGCACTTGTTTTTGGCACAGCAACGGGCCAATGCTGTGCCGAACTCTGGTTTTCTCACTTCCAGGATGGTTTGCCGTTGTAAAAGTGACACATGTCCCAATAATGTGCCGACCATGAGCCCGACTCCCCGTGTAGAAATTTTGATAGGGGTCTAGTGGGGCCCCGACGAGTTTGCCCTATCTCCAGTCGGGATCTAGCGTGGAAAACTAGTCAGGGCCCCGTCGGTAACGTAACGCTTTTGTCGACGTGGGCCCTACTAGACTTTCTAGTAGGGGTTTAGTGAGGTCAGCCCTTACACTACCCCACCTACAAAAAAGGACACCATTAGGGCCCTATTGGACCTCCGCATTGAATTTAAGGGCTAAAATCAGCAGAGTCACGTGACCAATTTTGTTCAGGTATCTCACTGAGAAAATAATAAATAAAAAGGATTTTCCAGAACTGATAGAAAAAGTACAGGGGAAATGCGAGTTACGACTCTAATACTTTCCGTTTTTAACGGCAACGGAGGGATATTCGCTTGGAAGGTTAAGTTTACTGTTTTCACAGTAAAAAATCTGTTTTCAAGATAGGAAATTTTTTCTGAGTAAATTGACAGT
Source organism: Diplolepis rosae (assembly GCA_030998225.1). NCBI lineage: Eukaryota > Metazoa > Arthropoda > Insecta > Hymenoptera > Diplolepididae > Diplolepis > Diplolepis rosae. The sequence continues at coordinate 19,669,625 of JAPYXD010000701.1, read as the reverse complement.
TTAACTTACTTTCCGTAGTTTGTAAAGGCCCCAAAAGTGTCATTTTTGAAGTTAAGTGAACTGCAGGAACATAGGTAAATCAAATAAGAGCAGTAGTTGAATCGATGAATATTCTTAGTACATTTCAAAACTGTATATACTTTCAAGTAGACTCTAACTTACTATTTTTATATACACACCTACAAACACACACCCCCCTCTCTGCACTACACAAACGCTCGTTTAGGTGGTATTAAAAATTATCCTTAACGCTGCGGGTTCGAACCTTCTCTACTTATAATTAACGCATTACTAACCTAACGACTAAGCCTCTCGGGCCTCAGGGCCGTGTAAGAAGTGTATAGGCCCCGTGTAATCGCGAATTTTTAGATTTTAGCCCAATTTATGATTGTGATTAAAATGTTTAAGACTTTTAATTATTAAATCGATTTTTTATAAGATAATATATTTTTGATAGAAATAATAAAAAGATTTTTATACATTTTAGAATTATTAACTTGTATTATTGTATATTAGTGATACTTTATACAGGTTATGATTCCTTTAATTTTTGTTTTCAAGAGTAAAATCAACGTATGTTCAGAATCTAAAAAATTTGAGTTTTTTCAATTCCAAAAATATGATGAAACTTTTGAATCAAGAAAATTAAATTATCGTTATTACCTCGACACAATAAGATACACACACATACACATACGTGCTCGCATATGATTATTATAATTACATGCGAATTCGAGTCAAAATTATCAAAAAGTTTTCTTAGATGTTCTTGATTCCTCTTAAGTATTGATCATATTCAAGACCGTGTTTAGAAAATCTCCATTTTTCTCAGATAAGATCAAATTTTAATTGGAATAAAGATTAAAAGTTATGTTGTATCTAATGGACCTAACCTTAACCACAAATATTACAAGTAGGGATTCTCTAGTCGGGGCCCCGCTAGATACAAATAGATTTTCCATACTTGAGCGAAACAAGTAATTCCTCACTGGAACCTGACAGGGCCCCTATCAGTTTTTTCTGGACTAGAAATACTAATCGGGTGTTAACAGGGCCCCCACTAGTTTTTTCTAGAAGAGGAAATTCTAGTCCGGGCCCCACTAGAACCCAACTTGAAATAAGGAAAGATAGGGCAATTTCTACACGGGTCTGGCTCTTCTACTTTCAGAACTGGATGCCATAGTAAAAATGATAATCGGCTTGGTATAGGGCCGATACTGGGCCAAGTTTCGGCTGAAGGTCGGTAAATTTAAACAGTCGAAAAAGGCCGCCGTCGTCGGCTCAGCACTTGACCGATGCAAACAGTGACACTGGCCCAATAACAATGGCCGACTCTTGGCTGCCGAGATTGGGCCAATATTGTGCCGTATTATCACCTTCGGCAATTCGCACTTGGGTAGTGATAGTAATTTGTACTAATTTATGGAACAAGTTTGAATGAGAAAGATTATGTACTTGCAGTTTTGAACTTCATTGAACGATAGTAAACATTTTTCTTTGAAAACAAAATTAGTTATTATGTCTATATTTAGAGCCTTTCAAATATACAATCTGTTATTAAATATACACTATTTTTTAATTTAATGAGAAAGAAACCAATCATTTAGTTTGCAAAAAAAAATATTTTTCATCGTTCAATGAACGTTCAAAACTGTAAGTACATAGAAGATTTTCAAATTCTTTAAATATTGAAAACATATATTGCTACGAAAAGTTTCTCCGTATAATTATTGATGAATAAACATTGGTTGTTAATTATAGACATTTGTAAATAAATTGAGCGTTGAAACTTTTTCTGGCAACCTGAAAAACAGGGAAAAGTCAGGGATTAATTTTAATCAGGTGGTTGAGTTTAAAATTTTTGCCACTGCCTACATTATAGGTGTGTAGCTCAGTTGGTTAGAGCAGTCGACCGACATTCGGAAGACCAGGGCTCGAATCCTGGCACAGTCGGAAGCGTCTCTTTTTCCACAGAAAGATTTAAAATTCTTTAAATTAATTTTAATTTCTGGAAACATATAAAATTAGTAAAATTAAATTGGTTATATTTTTTACTATTCCAAAATACCGCATGAAAATTCACGAAAATATTTGAAGTATATCGTAAGGAATAAAATATATCGGTTTCATATTATAAAAACATAATTTATGGTTACGTATATTCACTGCCAAAATTATTGCACATTATGCACCCAGAAAAAAGTTTTATTTAAATTTATTTTAACTCCATTTCTTCAATCCGAAGTAGAAACCCCTTTAGAACAAATATATATTTATTTGATGTTAAGAAATCACGTTTTCAGCCTTTTTCAAATAAAAAAAATAATTTTTTCAACATTATTTATTTGATTTGAAGAAATATTTTTTTGATTCAAATACACTACTGGAAAAAACTTAAGAAATAATTTATTTAATTTTATTATCTTTCAACGAAGGAAATTTTTTCTCTAAATTAATAAAAATATTTCTGTGAGTCACATTACTTATATGTATTATCCGACTGTGCTGACATTTATTTCTTCAATTTAAAAAAAAAAACAATCAAGAAATTTCTTAATATCAAAGAAAATTTTCATTGACCGTATAGCAAAGCACAACATTTTTTTATTTAAAGAAATTCTTCTTGAATTAAAGAAACTTTTTTCTATGTGTGGTTTTAAATTGTCATTAAGATGATTATTACATTATAATTTTAATTGTCAATAAAAATAAACATACTTTATAAATAATGCAAATTTTATTAACCGTTTATTTGCTCAGAATATCCTATGAAAATTTGAAAAAAATAAAAATTCTAGTTCTGAAAAAATCAGGGAATTTTGGTATACGAAAATATTGGCAACCCTGAAATTACTCATTAAAGTCAGAATATAACTAGTATTGCAGGTTTAATATTAAATTCATAAAATTCTTTATATATTCATTTTTGACACTAGCTTAATTGTTTTTAAGCAATAAAAAGTTTTCAGTGTATAACTTACCGCTTTTACTAAGTTAGAATCTTCTGTTGTTCTTTACTCTTACTGGCATTTAAAATAAGAGAAAGAAAAGCGTGGTAAAGTTTAGTTTTCATAATTTTTGTTGCTTAACAGATGATCTTTAAATATGAAGTAGTTAATATTAATTAAATCAGAGTGAAAGTTACTAATTACTCAGCGTAAATGCGTTCACTTTCAATTAGTAAGAAAATCGTCACTGTAGATTAGTTAAAATTACACTCTAAATTAGTCAATTTTTCAACTTTTCGACTAATTGGGGGGGGGGGGGGGGTGAACGGTTTTTTTTACTAATTCGGATTAATCGGATTAAGGTCTTTATTTAATAGATGTTTTTATTCACTGTGAATGAATTACTACTCTCAATTAAAATATATGAAATTTCAAACAAATATGTACTAATTCAGAACAATACGTATATGCGGCTTGGCTTATTACTTTACCTTCATGGAAATAATTTCTATTAGATTTTGGTAAAACTGTATGAAAATATTTTTTTGTAACAGTGTGCACTGGTTCATTCTGAATCGAATTGCTCGGCAGCCCGTCAATCATTTTTATTTTAAGGTATATTGTGCCACCCTTCCAGAGACTGCTGTCATCCACTTTAATCCTGACGGTTCCTTCTATCTTGACACCCTTCCTCCCTCTTCCAACTGCCTTACATTTTTCCGAATTGGTTTCAGTTTCTGTCTTTGTTCGCTTCCCCCAAATCTCTACCTTTTTTTTCTCTCTCTCAAAATACCAGACCTTATACCAGAAGTAGCCTGTATCAAATTTCCTTTTCTATATACTATTATATTGAAAAAAAACCGATAACTTTCTTAAAAATTAGATTTGATCATATTTTCTTAAGGCAATTGACCAAGCAGGTCACGTGACAAAAATTATATCTTAATTTAGCCATGTAAGAAAACTTCTTTTAATTTACAAAACATCTTTCTGAAAATTTGGGAAACTTATAAAAATAAAATAAAGCCCGTTTGTTAACTTCTACACGGTGAAACTTTTCATAGCAAAATATGTTTTATTTTATAATGATAATTATACAAAATATTAGGAAAATCTAAGGGAAATCGAGGTACAATGATAATTATTTTTAGCAGACTGAAAATTTTTCGCAGTTGAAATACTGAAGATTTGAAAAATGATATGAATCTTTAGTATAGGTTATAGTAAAGTTTAATACAATTTATAGTAAATTATCATATAGACTATGCAAAGTTCAGTATTTCGCTGCGAAAAATTCACACTATTATACATTTTTTCCCTAAATTAAAACGTAGTTTAGCAAAAATTGTAAACTTGGGTTTATTCGAAAAGTAATAACTAAAATGAATTTTTGGTACCAAACAGACATGACTGAAAGAGCAAAGGTCTTTCTGGTACCAAAATTTTATTTTAGTTATTAATTTTTGAATAACCTTACATACTGTAATTGTAATTACCGACGTCACGTGATCTAGTTGATCCATAGCCTTAAATATAAAACAACGCACTATAATACATATATGTATCATCGCAAATATTATTGACCATTGGCTCTAAATTTATTGTACTCTCTGAATCTGATTTAGTCAAATTTTCACTGATTGAATCAGTGATTTGCGTTCTCACTGATACACTAGTGGGAAGGATATTTTCAACTGTTAAATCAGTTAATTTTTACTGAAGTAATCAGTGAAATTTGACTGATTCACAATAACCTCTTTTTAGCTATTTGAATCAGTTAAATTTCACTGATAATCAGTATATTTTGACTGATTCAGATTTAGAGAGTATTTAAGGATTCCATGGATCAACCAGTACAGCTGACTAAATCAATAAAATCAGTTAAATCAGTCCCCCCCAAGATTTTTCCGCAATAATGCATTTTTTTGACTAAAAATTTAGGACATAATAAAGGCGGTATTAGCGAATTGCTGTAGACTTCAATTAGTTATAAACAATAAAAAAAATTATTCCTGTTTTACCGACACTAAATTTTTTTTAATTGTTAAAAACTAATTAAAGTCTACAGCCATTCGCTAATATGTTCTTTATTATGTATTAAAATTTGAGCTAAAAAAATTCATTATTTTGGAAAAATCTTGGGGGGGGGGGGGGCTGATTTAACTGAATTTATTGATTTAATCAGCTGTACTGGTTGATCCATGGCATCCTTAAATTGATTTACAAATTATGTATATTTATAACAGATATATTATTTCTATGATAAAAATCATTTAAATTAACTAACATTATAAAAAGTTTATAGCTGAACTAAAAATGCTGTTGATTGATGAGTTGGATGGCATTCTTGTAATAACGCTTGGGGGAAAAAGGGGGATGAATTTTATGGGAGTTATAACAATGACGGCAATTTAATATTGAAATTTTTCCATGACAGGGTTAGACATATCATGTTTAGGGTGTAAGAAAAAACCTTGTGCAGGTAAAATTGTGGAAGAGTTATTTTGTTAAAAATTTCTCTTCTAACTACACGTTACGTTTAATGAAAATTTTTTGCTTATAAGTTTAGTGAATTTGATATAATAGTTTCGTAGCTTTAAATAATGTAAATCATGAGAATATGACCATTATCGGAAACACTATTAATTTATTGATTGGTAAAACATTCTTAATTTTATGGTTTATGCTATACTATCCGCAATGCTGTTTGCAGAAATGGATCAAGAATATCAACCGAAGAAAAAGTTGCACTGACCAATTAATTAACAGTGGTATCTTATTCAAAAAATAAATAATTTTGTTAAATGAACTAAGTTTTTCGTTTAAAGAAAACAAAATTTGGTTGGATGAGTTCAAATATTTATATGGTTAAATAAACTGTGGGTGAGATTTGTTGTTCTATGGAAAATTTATTTTAATTAATAAAATGTTAGAAATCACAAAAAAGTTTCATTATTAACTACTAAGGGTTAGTAAAACACTTAACGTTATCGAAAATGTCACAGTATATAACTATTAACATGCGGTTTGCAATAAACAGTAATAGTAATAAGTAAAATGAAGAAACATTCACGCCTACATGATGCGTAAAAGGACCTTTCGCATGAGCAAATCTAATTGTGTTCATTTACATGAGAAAAGGAAACGCTGCGTAGGCAATTCATTAAAAAGTCGCCTCTTTGAAGTGCTAACTCAAATAAGTGCCTAAATATGCGGCCCAGACGTCTTAAACTTTTCTAAATTGCTTTCTTGCACTCGAACATTAGCTTTTCTACACTCGTTTATTCCTAATACTCAAAATTCCATGTAAGGTTTCCCGACTTGACTATGCGAAAAAAATGTTGTGTAAAAGTCTCGAATTTTGTTTCTGTGCCTGAAATACAGGAGAAATTTGACGGAAAATGTTGATAAAAATTGAGAATAAATTACGTACAAAATGAGACGGATTGATTTACTACCGATAATTTGCATCAAATGAGACTCAAAATTTTTTTCAGATTCACTCGGATTGAGTTCCTTTCCGAAACTTTCGCAAGGGTAGATAAAAAGCCTCATAGGATGCCCAGATCGATTCCACTTGAAGGGAAAATAAACTCGATCCAGTTCATTTGCACACCCTTAAAATAAATCTGATCAAATTTTCATCCTGAGTAAACATATATATTTCCCTTTTTTCCCTTTTTTTTTTTTTGATATTGAACATCATTTTATGGGAATAAACGTTGAGCGCGACAGCACTGTGAGTAAAAGTGCTTGAACTCTAGGGCATTATGAATATTCTCATCTCACATCTTTTTCCAATACTCCTGTTTCCAACTGCACCGGATGTTGAAAATTCGCTTAAGTGAAAAACTTTTTCTGGACATGATTTACATTTGGTGTAATGTAATCCAATCCAGGACACTTTTCAACAATTTCTTTTCTTAAGGCCATGGATCAATCGGACCACGTAATTAAATTATACATTTATTCGTTCATGTGAGATAACTATTTTAAGAAAATGGTACTAATACAGCTTCACACCAAAGAAATCAATTTAAGTACATCGTTTGTTCTGGTCGAATAATCCAAACCTTCCATTTTCACTTATAAATTTAACTTTACATACGCCCAGAAAAATATTTCTTTGATATAGGGTCAAAGAAAAAATTTCTTTGAATTGAAGAAAGTTTTGTTGATTCAAATATTTTGTTTTTAACATTTTGGAAATGGTAGAGTTGATAAAAACAGACATAGATGGAATACTTTTGGTTTTGATAATGAAAACAATTTCCGATATATTTTGCTAAAATTGAACTAATTCCCAAATTTTGGAAAATAAATTTTATGTACTTTGGACACAAACATGTAGAAACCTAAAATCAATCAAATTTGCTAATTTCCTAAGTATCATATGCCCTTTAGTGCTATAGTTTTTTCTAAAAATGTGAAATTAGCGCCACCCTTTTTTGTATTTTTTAGATTCTAATAAATATCACTGGCGAGGGCTCCGTTCTGAAACGAAACTTCTGATTAAATCGACTTAATCATTTTTGGACTCTAAAGCTAATTTTTTCCAATAACGTACCATTTTATTAACATTGAGGGTCGTTTGTTAACTTTTATTTAGCAAAAATGTTGACAAAAATTTGAATAGTTATCGATAATTACAGTTAACTGTAAAATTTTTTGCAAAATTTTCACTCAAACGAACCTCACAGACGTTCTTTATCGTTTTCTGTTGTATTTCCCTAATTTCCAGGAAGACATTTTTTTAAATAAAAAAGTTATCTTACACAAACTTTTACATGAATTCGGTCACGTGATCTGGTTGATTCATAGCCTTAACTATTTACTTTTCGTTGCTCTACAAAAAACCAATTGCTTTGACATTTAATTTAATCCAAATGGAATTTGTTTTCAAAAATTCACCCCGAAGTTCCTAAATATTCAGTACAAAATGCTTACGACTTTTTATAGTGTATCGAATTTCCGGGATGTGTTTTCAGCAATACAATTTTTCGTTTAAGCTTCCTTGCTACGTTCATCTCATTAAGTCGTAACTAACTTCGAAGCAATTAATCTGAAATCTTGTTCAGACGTTGAGGGAAACGGTATTTTAGGATTGGGAAGGGGGGGGGGGGGGGTTAAAGGTGAATGCGAGGGTTGAAAGTCTCTACGGGCAAGGAAAAGGGTAGTTGTGAAGACTTGGAGCACTCTCTGTCCAGGAGCTGACTGGAAATATTCTGAATCCTGAATCTTGACAGTCAACAAAAGAACTATAGAAAACTCCTTGACTTAAGGGTTTATCTCAGATGCTTGTCATTCATACTTTAAATAAATTGGATTTGAAGGAAGTTCCATGTATTTAATTTAATTTTTTTATTATTTTCCTCTTTGAAAACTTCAAAATTTTGGTTATTTTTAATTATTATATCAGTTATTATTAATAGAATTAGTAAAAAAAAGACTAAATAGAGGAAAATAAAATAACCTGCAGTAGTTGATTAGAGAATTATTTCATCTGAATTGTATTCCTCTTGATTTACATCAGTATTAAAACAGAATTCCAATTCATATTCACTAAAAACTCAAAACCACATTAGCGTCCAAGAAAAAGTATAATTCAGTGAAATTTTCACTGAAGTCAAAGAGTAACCCAATTTCAGCTATTTAATCAGTGAACGTTCGTTTTTCTGTTGATATTTTTTGTTAAATATATCTGAATCAAAAATAATGTCTTTGAATGAAGTAAATTTTCATTTCTCTTATTGTTTAGTAATATTTAATATATTATTTAATTTATTTAATTAATAATTATTAATTTAATAATAGTTTATGATTTATATGTAGTTATTCAGTAACTTATCACATTTTTTTAATATTGGTAATTCTATATTCCCAAAAAGCTGAAATAATTGTAGTCTCGCTCAACCGTAACTTCTAGGATATAAAGTTGCATAACTGCTGTTTTTTCTCAACGGTAGAATTTGCAACATTGTATTTGTACTTGTTTCCGCCATGATTCTAACAACTTATTTTTCATCAATTAGATTTTAATATTTTACTTCCTGCAAGTTTTAATATAAATATACGTCAGAAAATTCTTAATGGTCTTTTTTCGCTTCACGCACAAGCTTTCAGGGTAAATTTACCGGTCCTGTACTCTACGATGATCGTGTGCCTCGCATGTTTTGCTTCCGTCTGTTCTCGCAGTTAGCATTTCTCCTTTCCTTCATCTCATTCCCCTTTGGAACAAAAAATCCCTCGGAAAGCGAAAACTACATTCTGCAAGACGATTCTTAGAAGCCTTTCGTGATCAAACTAGTGTCGTAACTTTTAATTTTTTAGAGTTGTATATTCGAGAACTTGAATGTATTCAGAATCAAAAGATTGATGCTTATAGGTTATACCGATATCCGATAGATAAATATCAATGTAGAATATTGATTTATACTGTATACATTGCTGAATAGTAATATTTTTTGTATTAATAAAAATCGTTTAATAAAGTTTATAAAATTTTCTTATGTTAATTTTGCATAGGAGTTATATCTTTTGTTGATTAATGTAAAATATTATTTAAAAAAATATTCCGGAGCCCAAAGCGCCACGACCGAATCCCGCGTCCTAGTTTTTAAATGCAATTGTGGCTCTAATAGATATAAAATAAAAATCGAAAGCGAAGCGCCAATATTACGATGAGAATATATTTTTCATTAGAACACATAGAAATAGATTTTGTTAAATAAATCAACAACATTTTTATTGATTCAAGCATACACTGAGAAAACTGGAGTGTCAACCTAAACATTTAGAGGGTGAAGCAGACTATATTTGAGGTTAAACTATAGGACAGCCTTCTAGATAGTGTTACTTATTACCTGTGAATTGTGAAAGTAAGATGGTCAACTTGAATTCTGTAGAGGGGAAAAGTTGAACATCGCAGAGAGAAAAATAGATTATCGAAGAGGGAAAAATACACTATAATCTACCTCTATGGCTAACCTCAAAACTTTTACATTTAAGCTTTCACAATTATTATGTTATTATAGCAAGTGAAATAGGTACTCACCAATTAGTTGGCAAAAATAACCCTCGTCACACTTTAACACGTAAAGGACGCGAAACTGGCAATGAGGTTAGAGTTCACGCTGGTGATATTGGAGGAAAAATAGGCGAACCCACGTGACTTTACAATTTTGGCGCGTATTTCACCAATCGACACTCTTTATAGTGATTCTGACACTCTGGTAACAGTTAAGCAGAATATCAAATGAGTATCTCCCTGACCAAAAAAAAAAATTTCGGAAAGAGTGTTGTACTATCTAGAAGTTCAGACTGACTATCTACATTTTGACACTCCAGTTTTCTCAGTGTAGTATTTTGTTGCCAAAATGATTTCATTAACTCAAAAATGTTCTTTGGTTAGTAAAATTTGGTTAATACTACCAAATATTTTGATTGCTTTCAATAAATTCCAATTATTTATTAGATTCAAGCAAAAAAATTTATCACAATCAGTAAAATACTTTGTGCATGAATTGAACAAAACGTTTTTATTAAGGGGATTCAGCACCTTTAATATTTTTATTTTTGAGTTTAGACCTTCCATATGATTTTTTTATATTTAGTACCTTCATTTAAAAAAGTTTTGGGGTTTTTTAAAAATTTATGATTATTTTTTTATTTTGTACCTTACAATGTATAGCAACTTGTTGAGTATGGAAAATATGGTAACGTGACTGAAAAAAAAGTTACAAATAAAATAGAATAAAAAAAGAAATAAAAATATCCCAAAATATACAAAAAGTGTTTTTGCAGTTGATTTTTTAACTAGAGTGCTTTCCATATCCAAAACTATTGATAATATAACAAAGAATAAGTGGTAAAAATTTCAAAGGCCTGTGTCTAATAGTTTAGATTTTATTCAAACATATGTTGCAAAAAACACAGAAAATCACAACTTGCGGAAAACAGAGTTTAAGGTCGTTCTCTTGAAAATCACTTTTCTTTAGATTTCTTTCAAACTTCGTAAATAAGTATTTTTTACCATGATCTACAAAGCGGTAAAAAGATTATCATCAAGACCGGTACTTAAAATCGAGAAATTAAGCTCCAAAGTTGAATCTCTTAACACGTGTTAGATAGGCTTAGTTCAGTTTCGCGATACCTTTCTTTACATTAAAAGCACAATTTTCTTTAGATTTTTTTGGAAAACTAGTATGTTATACTAAAGATTATAAGGAATCGTATGCCATCATAAAAAATACGTGTACCGGCACTACTTATAAAGATATACGTTGTTGAAACTCGCAGTTGCACAAATTCTTAGCCGTCTTGCTGAAGCAAATATGGTGACTTGGCAACACCACATCAACAGCGAGCGCGTACGCTTACATTTGACATTGCTTCCAGAGCTTTGTTTTTACGAGCAGCTGATTTTTGTGAAATAAAAAATGCATTTTTGTTAAGAAATTTATTAGACATCTTATTAGTATTTACAAACTGTCACTAAACTCATAATATAATCTCTCTCACACCATATGCTTTCGACTCGATATGAGAAAGACAGGAAAGCGGTGTTGCCAAATCGCACAAATCGACGCAGAAGTAATCCCACTACCTATGATAGAGTAGGATGAGCACATCTACGGGCAAGAGAACGTCCTTAAAGCAATGTCTTGTAGTGAAGCGGGCAGTCAACATTGTGTTACTAAATCATATATGTATATAGATAAAGGCAATATATATGGGTCATTCCATATTAGATTGACAGTCGACGTCACAGATTTGAACAAGATAATTTTTTTTCAGTTCTTTATCAACAATAAATAGACACGTATTTTTTTGTTTGGCCAAACAAATTTTTTTTACAAGTATACGATTTTTCTAAGAAATGATATTTTCGATATCTTTCAAGCCTGTTTATCTTGAAAACAATTGTTCGCACAAAAAATTTTTCAAATTACGAAAATTAGGGGTTTGACTCTTCTTTACAGAGATTGTTGCGAAAAAATTGTTTAAACATTTTTTAACATACAAAAGTAAAGAAATAAACGCAAAATCGTTTTTTTCCAAATTTGGCCCCTTTCGAAATTTTTTTTTTCGTGAATTTAGATTCTTTGAAGTCTGTTATAAAATATGACAATCGAATAAAAATGACTGGATCATTGATTCGGAAGTTATGGAATTCTGAAGAGCCTCGCTCGCAATCCAGGCGCTTCCACGCGTGGCGAACGTTTACCTTTACTTTTAGCGCTAATAACTTACGCCCGGTAAAACGCTCAACGCGTTTGGAAGCGCCCGGATTGCGCGCGAGGCCGTGCGAGGCCGTGTGAGGCTCTTCAAAATTCCATAACTTCCAAATCAATGATCCAGCCATTTTTATTCAATCGTCATATTTTATAACAGACTTCAAAGAATCTAAATCGACGAAAAAAAAAATTTCTAAAGTGGCCAAATTTGGAATAAAACGATTTTGCGTTTATTTCTTTACTTTTGTATGTTAAAAAATGTTTAAACAATTTTTTCGCAACAACCCGTGTGGAAATTTTGTCCTGGCGCTAGCCAGGCCCCAACCAGGAAAAACCGGGCCCCAACTTGGGTATCGAGGCAGGACCAAACCGCAAATGAAACGCCTAACCCGACCAAAGCCTACCTCATGGCCCAGTTTGGTCCCAACTTGGCACCGTTCATTTTGTGAGTCTCAGTCAAATTGAATCAGTGCCTCAGCCACATACATTTTTTTTTTAATGTCTTCATCTAATCCTTCTAGAATAATTTTCGAGATTTAAAATGTAGTCAAAGTCATATATTTTAATATTATTAACAAATATTTTGAATTGAATTTGATTTTGAGATTACACGGAGAAAAATGGATATTGACCCATAATATCTAGATATTGAGGCACAATGTCAGTAGCATTCAACTATGTGACAAACATTTAGATATTCTACTTCAATGCCTGCAGATATTGAAAAAAAGATATTAACCACCAGTATCTCAGATATTGAGCTTGATTATCTCAGATATTAAGAATGAATATTCGAGATACTAAACTTCTGAATATCCTCGTTAGTAAACTTAAATGTCTGAGGTACTAAAGTTGAATATCTCAGATATTTAACTTCAATATCAGGTATACTGAAAAGGTAAGTTATAGATATTACAACTCAATGTCTAAGATACTCAAAAAATTATTTTAAAGGTTATAAAATAACTACATATTCAATTTTTAGAAAAAAGTCAAATTATATTTTATTATGTTCTTTTCTGTAAAAGTAATGTAGATGTTTGAACCAACTTTTCATTATCTGGCATGTCTAAAATTAATTTAATGTTCTTGTTAGAAACTTAAACTTAAAACTAAGGTTAGATTTCATTTTCGGCTATAAACCACATATAGAGAAAATATATAACTTATATGTTTTACTTACTGTATCTCAAGTTAATGACCCGATCACTTTTATTCCATTAGAAACACTTATTAGAATTTAAGTAAACTTTAATAAACTTTTAAAATTTATCTTTCCGGAACGCTGCAAGCATGTCAATCTTAGATTCACTTAGATTTCGATGAGAGCGAAAAAGTGATCACATAACCCTTATATATATGCGCGCGCACTTCATGTTTCAATATCTAAACTATTGAATCTGAATATCAAATGTTACTTCTCGGCAAAATCTTATATATTGAAAAAAAAAATTTTAATATTGCGTGTCAATATCTAGATATTATGGATGAATATTTCCTATTTGAATATCTACTTTTCAATATCCATTTTTCTCCGTGTACACTGTGAAACCAAGTATGAACTTTTTAAGAACCTTTCAATGGAGTTCACGACAGCCCATTCATTTATTAAAAATGAAAGTGTCAAACACGCAGTTGAAATAAATGAAAAAACTTAACACTTTATTCCAACCTCTAAAATGATAGATTCAAAGTCTAATCTACAAATTTGATTTAGTTACTATCGTTTTCATTGCTTACTCTTCTTGCTTTAATTATGGCGCGATGCCTCCGGACTCGTCCACTGCTCTTTATTTTGGGCATTTTAGTTAGCACGCACAGAAATTAAACACATACACTATCGAACATAATTATTAATATCTTTGGCATAATTTAAAGAACCCGGGTTTAAGATTGGAGGCGATCTAAAAACACAAGCACAGCCAAAGTAGGTGGCGCTGTAACCGCAACCAGTATTGAACAAGGATCAAGGTTGGGTTTATGCCACATCCAAGACATTCGCCATGTTGTAGCCAAATAATAATTTTCCAAGTTGGGGCCAAACTTGTAATTGGGCAAAAATTTGGCAATTTCCACACGGGAATCTCTGTAAAGAAGAGTCAAAACCCTAATTTTCGTAACTTGGAAAATTTGTTGTGCGAACAATTGTTTTCAAGATAAACAGGCTTGAAAGTGCGCTTGCTATATCGAAAATATCATTTCTTAGAAAATTCGAAAAATCGTATAGTTGTAAAAACAATTTTTTTGGCCAAACAAAAAAATACGTGTCTATTTATTGTTGATAAAGAACCGAAAAAAAATTATCTTGTTCAAATCTGTAACATCGACTGTCAATCTAATATGGAATGACACATATATATTATGTTTTTATTGGGGTACCTGTTATATACTATTTTCCATATAATTCAGAAATATTAGTAAATGAATAAATAAACTATTTTGTGTAAAAAGCTAATTTTCGCTAATTTTTTGAAAATCCGACTAACGAACATTTTTTTAAGGCAAACCTCTCGTAAAACATATTCAAAACTGGGGAAACAAGTAATAGAAATTGTAGAATTTTGCTGCGATAAACTTCGCGCAGTTTCACAGAAACATACGTGTTTGGCAGACCAAAAGAAAGAGTTAGCACTTGAGCAAGCCTACATACTCCGAGCAGCTCTACACTTAGTTGTTATTTGACGCTCGCGTGGGTGTGCGTGAACTATGTATTTCATAGTATATATATGTATATGTATGGTGTGTATATAACCTAGGGAGCGAGGGAGGTCTGTCAGTAGGCCACATGTGTCGTGTTTTTGTGCTGTTACCGACTGACTCTACTTTCCAGGAGCCCTGCTTCGAATAGATTGCTTGTACCATCCTATAGTCTTCTATTTTACTTCGTTCCATAAAGTACCCTGCAAATAGTCTTCAACAATCTTACGAGCTAAAACGACAATAAATCCCTTAATCAACCACCAATGGCTTGCAAACACTCCTCATGGCTGGCCAATTATCTGCCGTGCTTCCTTAATTTAATGATATTTACTTTTCTTTTATATAAAAAAACTCTCTTTTACTTTTATTTATTTTTTCTACAATATTCTTATTATTTGAAATAAAATATTACTCTCTAAATCTGAATGAGTCAAATTTTCACTGATTGAATCAGTGATTTGCCTTTTTCACTGATTCATTAGCGAAAAACTATTTTCCACTGTTAAATAAGTTAATTTTGACCGAAGTAATCAGTGAAATTTGACTGATTCACAGTAATCTCTTTTTAGCTATTTGAATCAGTTAAATTTCAATGATAATCAGTAGATTTTGACTGATTCAGATTTAGAGAGTAGATACGGGAAAAATTTGTTTATGAATAAGTTCCGTACTTTGTTCCTAAGTTTGGGATTCGAGAAAAATTCGTGTTTTTACGGTTCTGAATGTTCCTGAATGATGAAAAATATTTTCTTGAAAAACAAAACGATTAGTTTTGGCCGCAGTCAATTAAAAAGTATTAGTGTATGTTTCGTGACAGATTGTATGTTTGAAATACCCTAAATATAGATATTATGAAAGATTTTGTTTTGAAAAAAAATGTTTTTCATAGTTCAATGAACATTCAGAACCGTAAGTGCATGAAAAATTCAAAAACACATGATAATAGGAATTTAACGAGAAATTTTAAGAAGAGTTAAGAATGGTTGAGAAAATTTTAAGTAAATATGGAGTAATATTCCTCAAAGGAATCAACCTAGAATTTTCAGAATTCAGTTAAAATTACTATTGAAAACACAACGAATGATTTATGGAAAATCAGAAAATAATTCAAAAAGTATTTGTGGTGTAACTATAATGCCTCAAAAGAAGTCAGCTGAGAAATTAAAGAACCGTTTCAGAAACAAACATAATGTAATATCAAAAAGAACATTATTTTATAAGATGAAAAAGAATAATTTAAATTTAGAAGAAAAGGAATCCCTCCATTCTACTAAACTGGACAATGAAGATCATTTACAAAATATCCTATATCACAAAAACTAACATTTTATACACTAAGCTCACAATAAAAAAAGAAGGTTAATTTCTGTTGTCGATAAATTCTTAGAGGTGTATTTTTGTCCCTTTCTCATGGTGAGATTATCCCAGATTAAGGACATCCTGTGCGTGCCATCTGTATACATGAAATTTTCCATACATTTCGAAATTAGAATGCGGCGCGCACTGCATGCAACAATTATAAAAGACAATAAATAGTAATTATAGTTTTCACTTATTTCGGTTTGGAACTAGATTTATGTTTTTCAATACAACGAAAGAGAAAAGGTGAAAACAATAAAAATGTTAAAATATAGATAAAATTTGCCGCAAAAACCTACAAAATTCATTATCAAACATTTCACAAGATATCAGAAAATAACTCATTGTCAAGAATAGGAATACCCTAATGAAAGTTTTAGATTGGAATTCAATCCGATCGAATTAGAGTTATTCCGAAATCTGTTCTCAAACCATTCGGAACCAATCCAAAAAACGTCTTGTAACTCATTTGGTAAAAATCACTCAAAAACCCATTCGACTTTATCCAATTTGATACAAGTTTTTAATCCGAATCATTCCGACCTCAGATCAATTCGGATTGGCTCGAATGAAAAACTTGTTTCAGATTCATTTGGATGGATTTTTATCTGATTTTCACCAAACGAGATACAATACGTTTTACGGATTGGTTCCGAATGGTTTAAAAACAGATTTCAGAATGGCTCGAATTTGTTTGGATTGGATTTCTTTCCGAAACATTCGCCAGGGTAATCTATTTTCTAAAAAATTTGTCGATTTATAGAAAATTCTTTGGACAGGATAGCTTAGTATTCTGGTGTCTCCTACCATACACACACAACATACATACACGCATACGCATGTACTATACGCGTATACACATTATTGCACGCAGGCACTCCTTCACTTATATAGCAAGACCGCAGCCCTTCACGGTTTCTTTTGGCCCCCTCTCTTGCTTTTATGTCCCCACCTTGCCCCTCCTTGCCCCTCCCAGTATCCCCTCCCCTTACTCTCTTTTTTCTGCTTATTCCTCTTGAGGCATTCATTCTACTCTCGCATACTGCGCCACGCGATATCACGTTGTGGTATCTACTTTTGTTGCATGCCTACGCTATCTGCGTCCTTTTTCCACCTATCCCAGACATCGTCTTTTGTAAATGTATATTATCCCTTCAGTAACTGGATAGTCAAAATCATACACAAACTTGTCTTAAGTTGGTCCTGCAAGCTTAAAATTTTATTAGATTCTTGTCGCTATTTAGAAAATATTAGTTTTATGTAAAATTTTATTTTTCAAATCATTATCAAATTTCAACGTTTTCAGATACTCTGAGGGAGAAGATAGTATCTTGTGCAACTGGGAAAAGAATTTATTTTGCGAGTGTGAAGTTTGATGCCCGAGCAAAGCGAGGTTAACAACCACGCGAGTAAAATTATTGTTTTTCCCGTGTTGCACACGATTTTTTTTCTACTGTGGGGTCAGAAAATGCATTTGCTTGCCCCGCACGAGGAAATAAAAGCCACTTTATGACCCCCTAGTAGAAAAAAAATTATTTTGCGAATGCGAAGTTTGGTGCCCAAATGAAGCGATGGTGACAATCACACGAGTAAAATTAATTATTTTCCCGTGTCGCACGTGATTTTTTTTTCTACTAGGGCGTCAGAAAATGGATTTGTTTGCCTCTTACGGGGCAATAAAATCGACTTTATTACCCGCTAGGAAAAAAAATTATTTTTACGTTTGTGCCTGTTCAAAAATTCATTTTTCGATTTTTTAATGCAATTTTTGATGAGTTAAATAAAAACCTCTAAAAAAAACAAGCTGCCTATTGAATCCTACTTCTTATTTTGGACTTTAAAAATACATGCGACAGCGCAAATCATTTGAATAATCACAGAAAAAAAGTCTTAAATTTGTTACGTCTAACGGAAGATTTTGGCTTAAATTTAGCCACCTTGTGTATAAGCGCATAAGTCTGTCCTTCTCTAATGGTCTAGTTTTTGTTACATCTTAAAGTTAGCCGATTCTTAGACTTGAATTAAAACCTTTTTTTTACAGTGATGATCCTTAAGAATTTATTTTGAAATTTTAGAAACGCATACAGAAAATCAAACGATAAGTTTTTTAAAAAGTTGAAAAGAAAGGAAAGCAAACATTTCTATCGCAAATTGGAGCCTCTTCTTTAGTGCTTTTATACTATTTATGTAATCGCATCTATATTTTCATTAACATTTAGACAAAAATATATTCTAGTTTTTTAGTTTATGTATCTCAAAGTTACGTTTTGGAATTCATAATTTTTATTCCTAAGGAAGTTTTATGTGTTTTAAAGAGGTTTTCCTGTATAATTTTATGTAAATATTCTCATGGTTTTTAACATTTTTTTTCACATTACCAAAGTTTAATTTTGTTCTATCGTTTTTTTACTAAATCATTATTTTTCAATTTTAAAGCTGAAAACTTCAATTTTATTCAAAAAAAAGAAAAAGATAGTTAAAAGTTACTTTAGATCATTTTCGTAGAAATTTTTCAAGTGAAGAACTTCAATCCCTTGCCGTTTTTTCATGTCTTGCATCATTTTTTTAGAAAACATGGATTTATCAATTTTTTTTATCTTTTAAGCAAGTTAATTCATGTTTACAATATAAGGAAATGTTTTTCAATTGCAGTTTTAAAACACCAATAATAAACTTGGTTAATCATGCACATAGAATATAAAAGACCGGGCGCAAAGCGCGAAGGTCGGTTCGCGCGCCTTGGGCTCGCTTAAAATTGCGAGCGAGTGATTAGCTATATGGCCTTCTATTAATGACACGTGGCCTTTTAGATTGATTGATTACATTGATTGATATTTCTTAACTTGTGACACGTCTTTACTACCAGATTGTCTATCCAGTTATTATAAAGATCAGTTTATTCAACTAGCTTGTCCTTGTCTCTCAGCGACGATATTTGACTTACGTGTATCTTATCACATAGAGAAAATAAGTCAAAAGAACATCCCATTCATAACTGACAGAAAATGCCTTATTGTCGGTATTACGTTAATTAATTAGCAAGTACGGACTAGTTCGGCTTTTTAATGAAGCTAGAAGAATTTTAATTGTGGCCAAGAGAATGGAGTCTTAACATGAAACTGGTGTTTGAATTGGGAAATCGACATGTTTACTTTCCCTTCTATCTTCGTCTTTTATAATCTCTAATCTGTCTCCAGAGTCTCTTCTTATGTTTTGTTCATCAATCTTTCTTTGCAGTCAGTTTTAGCAGCAGATATATCAGTGTTAACTTTGTGATATAAAATTGTTTAGACATTTTATCTTTACTTCAGGAAATAATCCTTCTTCTGCAATCATAGCGCGAATGAGTGATTCTGATAAAAAATTTTCACGCAAAGAACAAATAAGTTATTACATGACTTAAGGTAATGGCAGAGCAATATTTTTCAATTTTTATCAAGAAAAATAGCATGCAATGTTGTTTTATATTGAAAATTCACACTAAATCCATGAGGATCAATTTTATTATGAAAAAAATCTATAAAAAGTTCACCATAATATCTATTTCGTTGATCAGAACATTCAAAAGACCAAGTACCATATTCCCTGATTATTATAAAAATACAATTTTTTGAAATAGATAGTATTTCTCGACGAAAAGGATCTTTATATATTGTGGGAAACGTCTTGATGACATTGAGTATCCGATTTTTCGTTACCTTGAAGACGTATTTCGAACATAAGTAAACTATTAGGCGTTGTTACCGGCAATACTCTATTTATTCATTAGATTAATTATACATTTTTATTGCAGTCAGTGAGTTACCGTAGTAATACGTACCCAACCCATACTTTGCACTCAACCAATTAAGCCGAATGGCGCAATGGCGAAGTGTAACATAGTTTAAACGTTATCTAAGATCGTCCGCATGTCGTGCAAACGCACTGTATCTTACTGGCGCCATCTTTTTTTGTACTTCCGTCTCTTCCTTCATTCTTTAGTTTTTTCTTCCTCATCGCGAACAAACATCACCATCTGAAATTCTATCTAACTTGCTTCTACCTTTCTCATTTTGAGTGCTTTTACTAAAATCGAAATACCTAGTGCTAACGATTAAGAAAATTGAGGTGAAACCAATGATATATCTTACTATTATCAAACATCACATATTCCATACATTATTGTAAGTGATCTCCACACAATAAGCCTGAATAAAAATAAAATCATGTGTCCATTTGCACTCTAAGTGTTATGATCTTTTCTAACAGAGAAATCGTATTGTTATAACACGGAGAGGAAAATATGCTAACGTCTCAACAATGTTTGGACATTTACCACCGTAATCTCAGCGATTTTTGCGACGTTATGTTACTGTTGGTGGAACGTGAATCCATCTCTACACACCTGAAACGAATCAATAGTGAAAAATGTGGAATGGACCTAACGAACGCGCTCCGATAAAGGCATAAAGATGGTTCTATCAGCCAATAAGGTCATGGCCACGATTTTTTGGGGATTTGTACGGCATAATATTGATAGATTATTTACAGAAGGGAAAGACGATCACAGGAGAGTATTATGCCTCATTATTGAATCAATTTCACGTTATACTGAAAGAAAGCAACCACATCTGGCGAAAAAAGTGCTCTTTCACCACGATAATACACCAGCTCATTCGAGTGCAATCGCAACGGAAAAATTGATAGAATTACGTTACGAATTACTTCCTCATCCACCTTATTCTCCAGACTTGGCTCTGTGCGACTGTTTTTTGTTCCCCAACTTGAAGAATTGGCTTGGAGGAAACAATTTTTTATCGAACGAGTAGGTTATCGCTGTGTTGAGACAAATGAGTATTTTGAGGAGTTTGATAAAACTTACTATACGAAAGGCATAAAAAAAGTACGTTGGAAAAATTTCATTAAAAAATTACTTTTTTTATTTAAAAGTCACGGACTTACCAAACGTCCCTCATATATCAAGTTGCTTATCCATATTCAAAGAATAAAATATTGTATGGGTTACTATTTACATGGTAAAAGATACAATGAATGTGGTAATTCTTATATATTCTGTACGGGTCACCATGTGTATTGTATTGAGTAAACTAGATATGTTAACCCGTACAATATTTTATTCTTGGAATAGGAATAAGCATCTTAGTATAGTATATCGGTAGCACATTTTTCTCTCAGGGAATAGTTGAAACGAAAATCAATGTAGACTCGAGTATTGAGGATATATCATAGTCTGCATCATTGAAAATTTTTGAACTACATAAACTCTTTCATCGACATCACCACTTGTTTCATTTATGCCCGTTAAAGTGCATAAGGGAGCTCACCTACGTGTCTCGCACCTGTGTTTAACAGGCGATCTGATAAGGGCTAACAACCCCGTTGCGAATGCCGCAGATAGGGTGTTAATGCGCAGGGTTGGATGCTCCTTTCTAGCCGGTTCTAAAGGCGCTTTTCCGTTTGTCGACACGCTACGTGAAGTGCTACCCCAGCGGAAAGGAGTTGTGGGTAAGAGTTGAGAGTAAGCTCTTCGTTCAAAGACAAAGAGCTTTTCCAATTCTATTGTCATTTCCTCTTAGCTCCTATACCTCTTCTACATTCTTCTTTTCTTGTTACCCAAAAACCATCACCAAAGAACTGATGTAATCAAGGGTTGCATGTTTAGCACCGGTTTAGATAGGATTGATAACATCTCTTATTTTTGAGATAATTATCTATATGCCATTATTCATTGAATTATTATGCTTCTCATTTCTTTAATTAGAAGAATTTAGTAGGTTCCTTCTATGTATAATTATTCCATCCATATCTAAACCTTTAGTTGTTAAAAGATAGAAAATTGTCATCAGCAGTGCAGTTACAGCTTTTGAGGAAATATGTAGTTTTATAGTTTGACGGTGGGGTGTTAATTTTGTTATTACTCTATTTATACGGAAAGTGCATTATAAATAATAGAGACTATTTAAAATATGTCTGAAAGTAATGATGTATTAAAAAAGATCTTAAGTAACCCATGGGCTTCTTGCAAGTTTAATGTGCTGCTAAATATTCTAGATGAAAAATCTGTTGCAATTTCTTTTCTTTACCTTTATCTCACTTTATTTACGTACACGCAGAAAAAAGAAAGGCAAAATTTACTAACCAGGAACAGTAAATAATTTTAAGTAAATGTAACAGTAAAAACTGTTAACATAGCTGAAAAGAAATGTCGGAATTACTGAGCGTTTCGTAAATCTCATAGTAAAATCAAAGTAAATCTAACTCTGTCACTTGTGAGTTAAAAAAACCTTTATCATATGTATTAAATACAGGATGATAAGTACCATTCACTGGAACTGAATTACAATACTAGTATAGTACACATTAACGAAAGATCAGTAGATTTTACCGATCTGGATGTTTCGCTTAACTCGCGCACATGTAACGAAAACATAACCTTCATGTGTAAATCACGTGTACCGGCAACGCTGGGTGTAAACAAAGGAATTTCCAACTGCAGTGAGAAAAACGGATCATAAAACCTGGATGTTAAAAGTAGGGATAGTATTCGGTAAAATCAAAACATTCATTTTCGGTTTTTCATATAATTCGCTTCAGAATGTCGTCCGAGTGCTTCCGACGTTATCCGAATAGCTTCGTAGACTCGAATCCAAGTCTGGCCAACTCAGTAGTGGCTTATGAGCGACATTTATTTCGGAATATGGCAAGCGAGAATAGCCGAGAGGCTTTAGGCGTTAGGAATGCGTTATGTTAATGTAGATATAGGTAGAGTTTCGAGGGTTCGAACCCAAAAGCGATTCTAAAATTTAATTTCAAGCGTATGCGATTATAAATAGTGTAGCATTGTGTACTTAAATATGTGAACATAAATGAGGTATGATAATAATATTTGTGTATGTGTTCCCACTGAAACCTCCCCTCTTCTGAGTGCCAAAGCTCTCCCCTCTATCTTTCTTTTGTTTTGCACGCGTTAAATCTGGTATGTTTCAGTTTATAATCCAAGATATTATCCGAAACTATCTTTTTTTTAATTTTTCTCAGTGTGCAAAGAAAGTAGCCAAAACAAAAGAACTGTGTTATCCGAAACGAATATGCTACTTTCACTAAGAAAAATCGGTAAAGCTACTGTCTTATAAGTAATTCTGACATTCGACAAACGTAAAGAGCACTAACATTTTGGTAAAATATACCATTAAAGTAAGTTACATTCTCTTGCACGCTATGGAAATTTAACAGAATAATAAGCATTTGTAGCATTTAGAAACAGTGTAGGATAGCAATTGGCTCGGTGAAATTTACTGATCCGCAAGTCAGTACCACTTATGTATTCGTATTTGTAACTACCAAATCTGATTACAGTTACTTGTTCAGCCTAGTAACATTCAGTTAACTGGCCAGTTGTCCATATAAGTACTTGGAAATTAAGTAAAATTTACCGGATTTTCAGTATATTATACGGAACTTTTTTCTGCGTGTATATATAAGAAGTTCAATAAACTTTATAAAGGACAAAACCGGAGCAACGAACACCCGTGCCCGAGTTACTTCCCAGATACCTGAAACTACTCCCAGCCTTTATCCTTTAACTTTAAAAAATGAATCTTATAACCATGATTCGTATCAAGAAATACAAGGAGAAAAGTGTAGTTCTGATAGCAAAGTTAATCTTTGTGACAGGTAAACGTTTAGCTGGTAATGAACGAGTGAATGAAGGAATGTCTCGGAATCAGGTAAAGTGAATATCCGTAACCACTTTAGCTATTCTAGCGATATTTCATAGTCGAGAAAGGCACTGTTTATAGGTAGAACTGGGATTTTACAATTATATAGGAGAAGGGTAATCGGAAAGTAAAGCTACTGCAGTTATAACCTTATGAACATGACAAAAACATAAAATAATTTTGAATCATTTTTAGATTATGCGACACGGTACATATTTACAAAGTATAATCAAATAAAACTATGACTTACTTTTTCCGTGCTTGAAATCTTCATAAGCAGTATAAAGTTGCAATAAATAAAAGACATGAAAATGCAAAACTATGCAAATCTTACCTTTAAATGTTGGAATGTATTTATCTAATTAATTAGTTGAGTTTGAAATTTTTGTCACTGCCTACATTATCGGAGGATCACTAGTCGCGTATCATAGTCGAAAGCGTCATTTTTTCCACAGAAAGATTTTCAAATTCTTTAAATATTGTATTTATCTAACTTCCACTGTTGCAGAATGTTGCGTACAAACGAATCGGCCATCTTTTATCAATTTACTTCATAATTGATATGATATTATTAATTAATAGAACAGAACATTAAAATAAGAGAAGACGGAAAGAGCAAAAAGGACGATATAGTGATAATTTTAATCGAAGAAAATAAAAAGAATCTGACCCTATGCCAAAATAACGAGAAATTAACAAAAATTCTATGAATTTTGGGTCAATATAATAGCAGACATGTTATCAAACATGTCACTTTAAAATTTAATAATGGCACATTCAGTATAAAGGTGGAATATTTCATAGTTCTGACCATTTTCAGAACTAATTAAATTTAACAATGCTTTTCAAATGTGATGCTTGATATCACGAATACTAAAATTGCATTTTTATTATTTTTTAAAGATAAATTTATTATTTTTCCAAAACATCTCAGAATAAATCTGAATGCAGAAATAAACAACTTTCAATTTTTTTATTTCTGAACTCATTTTTTCCACAGAAAGATTTTCAAATTCTTTAGATACTCAAATAATATTGAGTAAAACTACATATATAGATATTATAATAATTTATATTTCTATAATGCCTTGCTTGCAAATTCAATATTAAATGGATTGTCCGTGAAGCTGATATACAAAATCGTTTCTTGAAAAATACACGCCTTCGTCCACTCGTGAAAATCAACATAAACGTCTCGAATTTCTTAACTAGGTATGGGACAATAGTCTTCTTCAAGGGAGAAAAGAACCTCTCAGGATTGCTTATAAAAAAAATTGTCAGTCTGCAAAGCCACATGTCCCGACTCGGTTTTTAAAACAGTTCAGATCATTCTGTGAGAGACTCCGGTAACAAAGTCCTCAAGAAAAGTTTTCAAAAATTTAAACCTTGTTCGCGTTTTGTTATTAATAAACAATTGGGCATCGTTCTTTAATAATAAAATTTTTAAAAAATGTCCGGTCGGTTCGTATGCAAACATTTTTATGTTTTTTCATTTTATCCGGTTTTTTTTATTCACAGTGAACTCTAAATATTTTTTCAATTCGTGATGCTGCATACTGGACTACTTCATTTTGAATTGCAAGCTATGAGATAAGTTTTTGATTTCTATGATAATCCTTATTTTAATTATCTCCTATATTCTAATCTTTTACAGAAATTTGGAATTGATCTTTGAATTTATGGCACTGAAGAGGTCTCCCATATGTGGCCGAAACGTTTGCCTTTCTTTCTTTTTTTGCGTATTTTTATATCTAATAGTGATAATCTTAATTAAAGAAAATAAAAAGAATCTGACCCTATGCCAAAATAACGAGAAATGAACAAAAATTCTATTAATTTTGGGTCAATATAATAGCAGACATGTTATCAAACACGTCACTTTAAAATATAGATAACCTTACTATAGATTCCGCAGAATCTCGTGAAGAAACTGAGTTAGAGCAAGAACGGAGCTAGAAATAAATGGGCTTACTTTTGAATTTGAGTTTTATTCCTAAAAAGCATATGTTGATTTACCTTTAATACTTTAAAATTACAATAATTTACACTTTAAAGACTGTACTTCGACTTTAGCTATCATTGTGAATATATCACCATACATAAATTTGCAGGGATTTACAATATAGCTAGTATAGTGATATTGAAATTTAAAATAGCTGATAGACAAGTTGCTACTACACGGAAAAAACTTTATAGTTGAGAGGACTATACACAATTTTAGTTCAGTAAAATACCCATCGTGACTATACGATATTGGTATTATAGCTAAACTGAATTTGTAATACACCAAAATGGGTATTTCGCCGTCGTACCATTATAATTTTGTTCATGCAATGATAGAAGTATAGTTGTTAGACCTATACCGGTATATAGTGTCTCGACCCATGCTGTATAGGTGAGACAAATATACTGGTTTGCCGCCTAACCTTTACATTGCTTTGCATGCATGCGACTCTAACATCGGAGTGAGAAAGAAGTGTCATTTATTCGAGGTGTTTGTGAATTGTTCACGCGACAACAACAACTCTATCGCATGGATCGTTACAACAGGCATAATATTTTGCTTACGACCGCTATATATCGTATTCTCATGTCAACGAACTTGTATCCTTCGTGTTGCAATATGGCGTTTAGAAATACCAGTATAGTTGCTACGTCTATACTGGTATAGTTCTGAGGACCATCCGGTAGCATTGGTCTGATAACAATATTTTCTGGTTTTCTGAGGACCAAAATAAAGTTCAACAAATTTGATTAAAGCTCTTATATGATTTGTACATATTAATTCTTTGAAATTGAGGTCATTCTTCATTTGCTCAATCAGCTTGTCAAATTAATTTCCGTGTAAGGTACATCATCGTTGCTTCCAACAAAAACAATGGGTAAAGGCACCAATTGTCAAGTAAACAGTTCATTTCTGTAAACCTAAACTTTTGATGTGTTTTTTCTTTAGTAAACGGTACGCGCAGCAAATAAATTTATACTCGAATGTTAAGTCGATCATTTTATAGGCTAAATTTGATAGCTTCAAGTGTATTACACGGAGTAAAAAGTAGGAAGAAGTCAGTAGAAACGAACCTTCGCCTACGTTCATTCAGGCGTAACTCGTTAAACCTCTTTCGCCCTTATTGCCAGACGATGGTTCTCACTTCGCAATTAGTTAAGTTACGCATAATTTTAGTAACGTGTGTCAGTTTAAATTTTCCAATTATTTTGAACATATATGCTTATAAAAGACATGATTTATAAATTAGGAAGTAGTTTAACTTCGATCTAATAGGCTCATCACCTTACTTTCCATTACACGGAGAAAAATAGTTGAAGTAATTTTACTCAACTTCCGATCAAATTTGGGACATAAGGACAAGTTAGAAGTTATTTAGTATCGCTGTATTTATTTGTGATATATTAAATGTTCGAAAATGAATCAAAGTTGAGTAAAATTCAGAAGTGTAGGGTGAAGTATGAAAGCGTGCATTAAAATTTTTTAAATATATATATTATTACTCGTAGTATAACTATAAAAAACCAATCTTTTATTAAATCACAAAAATAGTAGAGCTTTCCGTTCATTCTACTCTACGCTTCAATCAAGAGTTGAGTAAACCGTGAATCGCAAGATTTATTCCAACAGCTACATCTATTCACGCAGGAACGAATGAAAGTAATCTGCGCCTTGGGCACACATAACAAATTTTTAATTTCAAAAACTTAAATTCTTAAAATTAAATTGATATTATGAAAATTTAAACAAAAAAAGCCGATAAGTGTATTACATAAAATATGAAATATCACATAAATTACTCAGGCAGAATAATAATTTGGAATTCGCAAATGCAAAACCCATATTTTGAAAATATAAAAAACAGAAAATAAAAGAACCTTCTTTTAAATGTTTTTATACAAGATACTTCTTAATATTAATGCAATTTTTTAATGTACATTTGAAAATTTAGTTTCACTAAACTTCATAGTCATGGTTTATCAAGCGAAGTTGATAATTTTATCTGCTCTTCCATCTCATTAAATCTTTGATTTGTCAAATCTATCATTTGCAGATTGTCAGTCGCTCATTCCAATCCTGTTTAAAACGTGAACTGAATTCGAATTCAAGACTCGTTGCTGGTAAAGTAAAGACTTGTTTATTAGTTAGGGGAGCAATCTGCAAAAAATAAAGTTGAGTGGATTGACAAATCCGAAATTTATGGTCTGGTTAAAACATGGTGGATGTTAAATCTTTAACCTATTTTTTTGAGAAACGGCTGGTTATAGTAGTCGAAAAACTTTTTTTTTTAAATCTGCGTCATTACCAAGTACAGTTGTCGGTTTCTTAATGATCTCCATTTGGCTGTTTTCAACAGGAAGGCGTTAAGCGTGATTAGGGGCTCATTGCATCACTGCTCTAGGCTGCGGAATATTTCTTTGTTAGAATTTGTTTTCTTCATGAAGCAATATGAACACAACACTTGATGGTTGCGAACAAATGTGAGTCTGTTTGTTAAATCCTGTTTTACCTTTGGCTTGGGTGTGATCGACAGGAAATGAACCCAACACCAGTCTCAATTTTTATTTAGCACCCTTCTTTAACAAACTACAGCTGTGAACTTTTTTAATGGAAAATTCTTTTACTGTCTGGTGGATTGCTATGTCGAAAAAAATAGTTTGTCAAAACAATTATGATTTTGCTTCCATAAACTATACTATATTGTAGATTCACCAAGAACCTAATTCTACCTATACTGTTGGAAACCTTTGCAATTTTAATATGCATTGGTATATTAAAGTTTAAAAATCAAGTTTATGAAGTCGCTATTAGAAGAGTATGTATTGAATTTCATATGCCATACATAATAATTACTTGTTAGAAAAGTCAGATAATGCCTTTTTTTTACAAATTAGAAATAAGTCTGGTAGTTCTGGATTCTTAATATTAATTCATTTTACAAAATGACAAATTTGAGTGGAACAAATTCTTTGTTAAAGTGATTTGTTTAATTTAAAAGTATATTATTTTGACCTAAACACATTCTTACAATTTGGGAAAAAAAGTCAACTTAGAAATTTGTTTCAATTAGGAAAACGTTTTAAGACCCCATAGCAATGCACAGATTTGTTTGATTTAAAAATATTTTGCTTGAATGTAAACAGATTTTTTTCTGTGTGATGGAATTCTAATATTGGCCATGTAGAAAATGCCTCATCTTGTTTGATTTACCATATTTATATTCTGCGTATATATGACTAGCCGACAAAAAATAATTTTCTGTGTGCTGCAGAGTATACAACAACTTTTTAGGGTAATTTGGAGACGCTGAATCCAAAAATGACCATCATTTTGCTCAAATAACTCTTGTTTTTGCTATATTGTAAAAAAAATAGAAAAAGCAAAAAATTTAGTAAATTTGATTAAAATTGTTTCTGTAATAGCGCTATGAATTTTGATAGTTGTCGAATTTTGGCTAGAATATCGTGTTTTGTTCGTTTAAGCATGATTTTCGAAGGGAATAACTTTATGAATGTGTATAGTTAAAGGTTTTTTTAGTTCATTCAGGACCCATAGCTACTTTATTAATGGTCTTTGGTTGATGTAAACTGTTGTGTTAAAGTCGCCGGGCACTTGTTTTTAATCATTCATATAAAAGCTTCTAATTTATAAAATACCTAACAATGAATTTTTTCCGTAGAATAATACAGAAGGAAACAAAATTCTGCATTTAATGTCCCCAAAACGAAATGTTTTAGTCCATTATTAAAGAATATATTGCCAAAAAAGCAAAAATTCGAAGCTTTTTCAAATTTTGAATAACTCTTGAAATAATGAATATTTTTTAACTTTTCTTGACTCATTTCAAAATGAGATTTACGTAGAATGTCAGGAATGTAACGATTGAATTATAATCATTTCTTCTTGAATGCAGCCAAAATCTGAGCTCAGAATGAAAAAGTTGTAAAACTTCAAATTTGTGAAATTATTTATGAAGGAAATTTTGAAAATAATTTTATGGTATTTTTCCATATCATCAATTTTTTCATTGTTTCAAGAGTTGTTTAAAGTTCAATGAAATTTTGAAATCTTGACTTTTTTGGCAATATCTTCGTTAATAATTGACTAAAACACTTCGTTTTGGGGTAATTAAATGCAGAATTTGGTTACCTTCCATGTTATTCCAAGGAAAAAATTCATTGTTGCTTATTTTATATATTAGAAGCTTTAATATTTAATAGACTTTAATATACAAGTGATAAATTGAAATTAATAGATTTGTATATTATGAAAAATTAATATACATTGATATTAAATTTAATAACTTTTCAATAAAAATATATTAAAATTAACAAACATTATTAAAAATATTTCAAATTAATTAGTTGAGTTTGAAATTTTTGTCACTGCCTACATTATCGGAGGATCACTAGTCGCGTATCAGATAGGATACGTTGTCGACAGGTGTCCTCGTAGACAATTTCAAACTCTTATATCGCAAATAATGCAAATAAATTTAATATTTTAAAGAATTTGAAAATCTTTAAAATATTAAAATATATACACATGTGTATTAAAATTCAAATAAAAGTTTGTATTTTTTAAAATGAAAGTATTTTAAATTTAATATACTTTACTGAAAAAAACTTCCATTACCGGTTATGGAAGTTTAGTACAGAAATTTCTAACAGTGCAATATATATTTATTTGAAGTAGCGGTAGTGCATATCTACCTCACACACTTTTATATTAAATCTATCAGAGATTTGTCTAACATTTATTCTTGGTTAGACGTCAAAAATACTTTGTTGGATCAACTATAAACATCAGGCATATATTTGTGTGGCTAATAAATCCCAGGAATTTCTTCCAATGTATGATTTTCTGGCTTCGTGCTAATCTTGAAAGTCTTATGACAGATAAAATTTTGAGTAAGAAGTATATCGTATTAGACATTTGACGAGCAGTCGTCCTTCGCTTTCGAAAAGCTAGTCTTCTCCTCTCACTATCACTTCTACCTTTCATTCTTCGCTGAAACAGTTTCTCTCAGTTACTCTTGTATGATTTTCGAAATTTATTTCCTCACTCGGGCTCCTTTTACAAGCCTAGGGTCTTCTTCTTTAATCTTCAGGGCTCTCTGTCTTTATCTTTATCTTTCTCTTTCTTCGCCCGCAAGAGTACCCACTCCATCGAACCCTCATCTCCGCGATCTCGCTATACTTAAGCCACGGAACTTCTCGTGTCGGCTCGGCTTGGCTCTTACTTGGCCCCGTCTGCACTTCTATGCTTCTATACTAAACCTTTCTTCTCTCCCTCTTTCTCCCATATTGCTTCTCTCTTCTCATCTCTTGGCCTTCCCCTCACATCGTACATCCGAAAACCGTCGTGGACTGGTTCAGTATTATAGTAAACTGATGTGGCCACGAGAAGGGGTTGGCTGGACCATAGGACATAGGGAAAAAACTTGTGTGCACGCGTGTGTGGGAAGGAGAGACTGTTTATGCGAAAATGAGAAGAGAAGAGTCCATAAGTAGGAGGAGGGAATACCACCTCTGGCTAGATGCTAGAACGCCGCCAGGGACAGAGTTCAAAAGGCGGTAACTTACTGGTAACTTCTCGAGCGATTTTTTATATTCTCATCATAAATGACTTTCCAAGTTTTCATCAAATCTTTACGTTTTGAAACCCCTTGAGTCAGAAAAACGGTTTTTACGAAAGTGTCTGTCTGTCTGTAGGTCGTATACTCGATAACTTTCGATAGAATTATCGGATTGAATTGAGCTTTGGCATATTTCATGAAAAAGTAAGGTCAACTTCGTTAACCAGACACATCTGAGCAAAATTGTGAAAATAAGAGTATTTTTTGTGTTTTTGAAAAAATCAAAAATTTCAATAATGGTTTCTGATAGTACTCAAATAAAAATTGTGAAAATAAGATCATTTTTTGTGTTTTCGGGAAAATCCAAAATTCCAATACTGGTTTCTGTTAGTGCTCATAATTATCTTTTAATTATTACAATAGTATTTTTTGATTAAACCAAAAATAGTAAGGTTCCAGTATGTTAACACTTAAAAAAAGCCAATATCTAAATTCCATTTTCCAGTTAAATTATATATGAGATACGACAAAACATTATTATACAAAAAGATCTACAAATTTGAATCGCCACATTTTTTTTTATAAAATGTATATTTTTCTTTTTAATTTAAAAAAATGCTATTAAAAATCGAAAATTCAAGTTTTTAACCATAATATGTGAAATATACGGAGAAAATTCATTTGTAAAAATTTAATCAAAAGTTGAGTAAAAGCTGGGACTTTTGGTGAAAGTTTACAATTTTTTGCGTATTCATTCAATAACGAATTATAAAGTTTAATCAATTGTTTTAGACTCAACTCAACTGTTCAATTAAACTTTATAATTCGTTATTGAATAAATACGCAAAAAAATTAAAATTCCACCAAAAGCCACTATGTCCCAGGTTTACTCAACTTTTGATTAAATTTTCACAAAGTAATTTTCTCCGTATACAAAAAAAACGAAAGAATGTAAAATTGTTCAATTCAATATGGTTCACATATTTTATCTGACGCAGTTTCTGATAAAATGTATATTTTCCGTTTTAATTCTAAAAAATAATATTAAAATTCAGTGATTCCATTTTTTAAACAAAATATGTGAGATAAAAAATAAGCATTAAAACCATTCTACTAATTTCTTTCCTTTTAAAATAAAGATTTATTTTTAAAATATTATATAAAATATTTTAAAAATAGATTTTTTTCAATGATCTAAATTATTAGAAAGTAACAGAAATGTATACAGCAAATCATGCGCGAAGCGCGAGTGTCATGATAAGAATATGTTCCATTGAATTTCCTTTTTCAGTTGAAATAAAAAAAAATTTAGTAACCTTGTGAAAATGTAATTCACATCTACAGTATTGTATAAAACTGACTTGAGCTTCAGTATCAAATTACAAGAAATAATCTTGTATGTATTCGAAGAATATAAGACTGAGCGTGAATTTTTTAAATTATTATTAAAAAATTATAATTTTACTACCAAATTAAATTTTGAGAAAGATCAGTTCGTTATTTTTTTTTATTATTTCTTACGTCCGATAAAGAAAAACTGTTTTCAGAAAAACACGTTTAAAGTTTGAAAAATTAAGATCTTATAGTATATAAATTTAGATTTACATTAACTCTGCGATTTCACACGAAACAAACGTGTCATAATGAGAATTTTTCACAATGAAATAATGAACTTTAGAAAAACTAAATGATGATTTACTATAGGTTATGTCGAATATTAATGTAATCTATACTAAAGTTTCTTATAATTTTTCGATTTTTAGTATTTGGACTGCGAAAAATGTCCAGTCCGCTATGAATAGTTAGCATTGTACCATGATTTTCCCTGAATCTCTATTATATTTTAGAATTATCATTATGAAATAAAACATATGTTGCCATAAAATGTTTCTCCTTGCAGTTCCATACAAGGTGGGGATTCTTAAAAATATATTTTCAGAAAATAAAAAAATTCGATTTTTTGACAATTTTACATTAGAAAACCCCCTTAAAGTGAATTTTATGCAGTTTTTATCGAGAAATTGCAAAATATACACGGAGAAAAATGGAGATAGGGAAATCGGGATTGATTACTGGAATTTCTGTAAAAAAATGTTACGTTTGGCTCTCTCCAAATAATTTCCTAATAAACAGAAGAGAGTGTGACGCAGATTGGCAATGATTACTGAATCCCATTTAGAAAAAACCAAACGTACAATTCTTTACAGAAGTTTCATTAATCAATCCTAATTTCCTTATCTCCATTTTTCTCCTTGTATCAAGAAAGTTTGTTATAAGTTGAAAGGATTGCAGTAAAAAAACATGATATTGCAGATTTTCTTATACATAACTTCAGACTCTACTCAAAAAATTATAACACATTTTATATAGTTATATTTTACCTTTACACTTTATTCATAATAAACAATATTACATAATAAATTATTTTTTATAATTTAAATAATTTTAATTTAATTTTCAGCGCTTTGCTCTCTGAATCTGAATCAGACAAATGTTCACTGATTAAATCGATGATTTGCCTTCTCACTGATTCATAAGTGGAAGAAATACTTTTCACTGTTAAATCAGTTAATTTTCACCAATTCATCAACGGAAAAATATTTTTCACTGCCGAATCAGTTGATTTTCACTGAAATAATCAGTAAAATTTGACTGATTCACAAAAACCTTTCTTTAGCTATCTGAATCAGTCAAATTTCATTGATAATCAGTAGATTTTTTACTGATTCTGATTTAGAGAGTGCTGAATATAAATGCAATTTCAGGAGAATAACAATCTTGAATTCCTAAAAATTTGATGTTTTTCATGAATTTTTTATGGATTAAAATATAAAATGATTAAAAATCTGATTTTAGGATTTTCGGTATTTTTTGAAAAACAGAAGATTTAGAACTATCTTGACCCATAATTTCGTCGATAAATGAAATGGTACACATTCATATGTATGAAATAATATCCCAGACATTTCAGAAAATCGATTTTGCTCAAAAAACAGAATCTGTTCTGTTTTTATCTTTTCTACTATTTTCCAAATTTTGAAAACAAAATGTTATGTATTTTGGAGACAAACACGTAGAAACCTAAAATCAATAAACATTAAGAGCATGTGATATTCTAGAAATTAGCAAATTTGATTGATTATAGGTTTCTACTGATTTGTGTCGGAATTACATAAAATTTTGTTTTAAAAATTTGGAAAATAGTAGAAAAGATAAAAAGAGACGTAGACAGACAACTTTTGGTTTCGAAAATGAAAAAAAGTTCTATTCTAGCAAAATAGTTATTCACATATGAACTTGTTATTTTTCTTAATTATCACATGCCCTTAAGAAAGTAGTAGACAGATAATCGCAAAAAAAGTTTATTTAATTTTATTGCGTTTTTTCAGTGAAAGTGTGGAAAAGTCTATCTTCAATAAAATGACCCATAAAACTTTTAAATAGGATAGAAATTATAGATTTTTTAAAATCTGAGTCGATAGACAAATTCTAGTTGTTTCTAGCTGTTTTGGAAAATTTCATTTCACCAATAAAAAGTCTATAATTTGATCTGATTCAAAGATTCGATGACTCATTTTATTCAAAATAAAGTTTTCCACACTTTTATTGAAAAATAACTTAATAAATGAAAAAAAATAAGAAATAGCCTGTTCGACTAACTTTTTTACCGACTTTTTGTCAAATTAAATTTTGAATAAAGAAAGATAACAGATAAATTTTAAAAATGAATCTTCTCGTAAATTCCCGCGCTATCTGTAACGTATGGTAATATTCTCAGCTACCTTCTCCAATTTTGTGCTAACGAGAATTTTCGAACTCTAATAGTTAGGGAATCTTTGATTCAAGAATAGCAAAAATTCGTCTCTCTCTATTCCTCTCCTGGAAGGTTGGACCTTATCCTTCTCTTCCCCTTCCTTCCTACTCTTCCTCATTTTTGTTTTTTTCTTTCCCATATCTCTGTCGTATTCGTTGGCAGAACTCTACACTCTTTCGCGTGGCTGCCGTAGAATAATGAGCTTACGTAAGAAACCGTCCTCTGAATCGGCGCGGTGGACGGGAAAGCGGTAAAAACAGACAACTTGTATTTCAGAGGGCAAAAGACTACTGTGGACTTCCGGCTCCAGGGGCAAGGACAGAGATGAGAGACAAAGGCGATCGTGAACTTTCAGAGTAATGCGGTTGCCGTGCTTATCGATGTCGTGACAATCGTTGGTATTGTGCGAGAACTAAGGAACGTTTGTACGCCTATTCGGAAATGATTTCAGCCCCAGCTTAACTCAACCTCGTCACGAGAAGACTATGAAATTGATCATTTTGAACCTAGAATACCCAGTGCTGCCAGATTTACGGATTTTTCTTCAGATCTTAACAAATTTTTACAAATCTGGGATTTCTATAATATAAGAAAAATTTCGATTGAAATCTGAAGATTTATTCAAATTTACTTAATCGGAGAAAAATGGATATTCAACTATGTGACAAGCATCTTATATATTCAATTCTAATATCTAAATATTCAACTATATAATATCTGAATATTCATCTTCACTATCTGAAATATTGAAATAGATTAATACATATATGAATATCTCTGATCCCGTGTGGAAATTGCCCCGGTTAGCCCCATTACAACAAGGTTTCTGGCCGGTTCCCTGCCGGGCAAACTCGGGCTGTATTGCATGGCCGGTAACTGGTTGGAAACCGGCCGGGTTGATTCGTGACTAAACCGGGTCAAGTCGGGAACTGGCAGAATCAACCCAGGATGAAGTTCATTGTCAGAAACTGACCAGGAACTAGTCGGGCAATAGTCAAGTACCTTGGCGAAAGTCTCGGATTGGGAATTTATTCCAAACCAATGCGACCCATTCAGAAATCTGTTTCTGAACCAATTCGAGTTATTCCGAATAAATCCGAAGCCAGTTTCAATACGTATTAATCAGAGGCCCATTTAAAATCAATCCGAACTCTTAATCGGAATAAATCCGACCAATCCGAATCACTCCAAACTTTCAATCCTAATGGATCCGGATTGATTGATTTATAATATTGATAAATGAAATGAATTTATAAATGAAATGAAAATGGATTCGATAATATATAAATATAATATATAATATTATATATAATATAATAAAAATATAATGTAATATATTTATATAAATTGACCGGATTTATTCGGATTGATTCGAATTGAAAATTTGCTTTGGAGTCATTCGGAATCACTTGGTTTAGTTCGGAATCAGATTCCGGAATGGCTCGGAATAGTGCGGATTGATTCGGAATGAATTTCAATCCGGAACTTTCGCCAGGTTGAACCTATATGATGTTTAAAATTTTTTTTAAATTTCCAAAGATGTTACGCAGTATTTTTCCTTAAGGGCATGTGTTCGGGTGCTTTAAACCATTTAGCGAAAGCGCGGTCCTTGTCGTTTGTTTTCTTTTGTGTTCGTTCACTTATCATAGTAGGCTCTGCGCGGGCCTTCAAAGTTAACGTCGAACAGGTATCAAAATTAATTAGCCTCTCCCACGACGTTCGGTTAGGATCGTTAGATATGGGACTTCCCTTTGGGTTTTTGTATAAAATGGGGGAGATTCAGTCACATTTCACCCTTGGCAACGAGAGGGATCCTCGACAGGACAGTGCAACGTGCCGTTACTTTTCTCTTCTTGAAGAAAGGCTTGTGGATTACGCGTGTGCCCCTGTGGATTGTATACGAAATGGGTAACAGTGTTTAGTGTCCGAAGCAGTATATGGTACCACCATATGTTGAAGAAGATTATTTGTTTATAAACGAACTTATTGAATGTAGAGGTCAAGCTCCTGAAGTATGGCCATTTTATACAGTCCATATAAGAGGTGGAGCAAGTATGTATACTCAAATCATTTTAAATTCCTAGTTAAAAGTTGCTTGTGAATAATAAATAATTATATTTAAAAATATTGTCATAGATTCAAAAACATTTTATATATTAGTTTAATAATGTAATACACAATTCAATAACCATATCTCAATTATTTCAATTATTGATTTTTAAAATTTTTCTCAAAAACAATTAATCCCAGTGTTCTTTGTCCAAAGTTATCATAAAAGGTTCTTCAATATTTATCATTTTGATGAAACTCTATTTATTCAAGTATTCCACTTCCTCGAAAATATTAATTATTATTATTCAATGAATTTAAAAATCTTTCTGTGGAAAAAATGACGCTTTCGACTGCGCTGGGATTCGAGCCCAGGTCTTTCGATTGCCGGTCGACTGCTCTAACCACTGAGCTACACAGGCGTCCGACATCTCCTTCTCCACAGGAAGATCTCCTTATATCGCCTAGTGGCTCAGCCTTGCGGCTGTAAATGATTTCAAATTAATTAGTTGAGTTTGAAATTTTTGTCACTGCCTACATTATCGGAGGGTCACTAGTCGCGTATCAGATAGGATACGTTGTCGACAGGTGTCCTCGTAGACAATTTCAAACTCTTATATCGCAAATAATGCAAATAAATTCAATATTTAAAGAATTTTAAAATCTTTCTGTGGAAAAAATGACGCTTTCGACTGCGCTGGGATTCGAGCCCAGGTCTTTCGATTGCCGGTCGACTGCTCTAACCACTGAGCTACACAGGCGTCCGACATCTCCTTCTCCACAGGAAGATCTCCTTATATCGCCTAGTGGCTCAGCCTTGCCGATAATGTAGGCAGTGACAAAAATTTCAAACTCAACTAATTAATTTGAAATCATTTACAGCCGCAAGGCTGAGCCACTAGGCGATATAAGGAGATCTTCCTGTGGAGAAGGAGATGTCGGACGCCTGTGTAGCTCAGTGGTTAGAGCAGTCGACCGGCAATCGAAAGACCTGGGCTCGAATCCCAGCGCAGTCGAAAGCGTCATTTTTTCCACAGAAAGATTTTAAAATTCTTTAAATATTGAATTTATTTGCATTATTTGCGATATAAGAGTTTGAAATTGTCTACGAGGACACCTGTCGACAACGTATCCTATCTGATACGCGACTAGTGACCCTCCGATAATGTAGGCAGTGACAAAAATTTCAAACTCAACTAATTAATTTGAAATTATTATTCAATAGCGAAACATAAATATTTATTGATAATAAATATTTACATATAATTTCATATAAGACTAATTGATATAATTAATTTAACTTATGATTTGATTTCAAGTAATTTCAAGATAACTTAGAATTTTGAAGGTATTCTAAAGAACTTTAGAGCATTTAAAAATATTTAATAAATATATCAATTTAATGTTATACATTAAGTATTACGACTTTTTGACAATACATTATTTTTTTTAAGGAACTTATGAGGAAGACCTAAAACGTATAAAAATTTTAGAAAATGAAGAGTATGCATTTTCACAAGACAGTGCAGCAACGCCTCAACAAAAAGCTTCGGAATTAGAAAAAAAACACAAGCAAGCACAGTTAAAGTTAACCAAAGAAGTACAAGACGCGTTAATAGTTTCCGAACTGCGAACAGATTCAGAGGCAGAAAAAAAACAAAAACCAATTCAAAAGAAGAAGAAAACACAATTTCAAAAAATCAGCAAGCCACTACCTTCTGATAAATCTTGTTTAAAAGACTCATCAATAACAAGGAAAAATTCATTTCCTGAGAATTCGAAATCTAAGGTCTTCGGTAAGCTCAATTATTTTGAAGAATGCAAAACTCTATAACCCAAAACATTTTTGCTTTTATAGATTTTATTTAAAAATTTACTACTAACTACTATACTTTTGTATTTTGTAACATAAAAAAACTGTCGAAAGTAGTAATTTCAAACGCCAAAACAGATTGAAAGAATTACGTTTAAATGTAGATAACATTTATGTAGATTCCGAAGAAGAGTCATGTACAAAGGGTTCCGATACATCTGCTTCAATCGAGACTGATAACAAGACTAGAAAGAAGAGTCTACTCACTTTTAATATATCTCAGAATGAGAAACTGTACCCGAAAAATTTAAATCTAGACAAAAATGATTTTTCACAGTGGAGTAAGTATAAAGAAGAATGTTTAATTGAATAATACACAATAATTTTCTTTTCAAATCTATGTAGCTTCTCATACTTTTTTCTAGATCATAGCCAAAAAGATCGTCAA
The DNA here is from genome assembly GCA_030998225.1 of Diplolepis rosae. Classification (NCBI taxonomy): domain Eukaryota; kingdom Metazoa; phylum Arthropoda; class Insecta; order Hymenoptera; family Diplolepididae; genus Diplolepis; species Diplolepis rosae. The sequence continues at coordinate 19,629,957 of JAPYXD010000701.1, read as the reverse complement.
GATTTAATCAAAGAAAAACTGAAAAATATCAGAAACGAGAAGCATCAAGATCGAAAAAAAACCACTGAAATTCCGTTTACTGCAGGTAAACATATTCAAGACGAAAGTGAAACGCAGTGAATTGTAAATGCAAATTATTACTGTGATTTAAAAGCTATATTAATGAGTTTATTCCAAAATAATTTGTAATAATTACTACTTATTATCCATCCTATAATAATTTTCAAACAAATTTCAATGCTACTAAGAACCCCCCTAAAAAAACAGGCAGAAAAGGGCCGGGTAGCCCGGCCGGTTCCCGACCAGCCTTCATGTCGGGAACATAACCAAACAGGCGTGACGTTTCTGGCGGGTTCCTGGTCGGATAGCCCGGCCGGTTCCCGGTTACAACTAGGGCTATCCGTCCGGATCCCGATCAGTTCCCGGGTTCAATTTCCACACGGGATATTACAGTTGAATATTTAGATATTTCAATTGAATATATGAGATGCTTGTCACATAGTTCACTGTTAGAAATTTCTTTATTAAACTTCTATTACATGTAATAGAAGTTTTTTTCAGTAATGTACACTGAGAAAAAAATGCTATTGAATCAAAAGCATTTCTTTCCAAAAGCATGTATATACTATCAATTCATAAAAATATGCTACAAGAACCAATATATATGTTACTAATTCTATGGCATATTTCTATCTTTTCTACCATTTCCCGAATTTTGAAAACAAAATTTTATGTATTCTGAATACAAACATGTAGAAACCTAAAATTGATAAAACTGGCTAATTTTCTAAGTATCACACTGCAAAAAGAAGTGTCTTAATTTAAGATACTTGTGTAGTCATATCTAAGATGTTTCGGTAGTCCCTTTTAAGTTGCTTAAAACATCTTATTTGAATACACGTAAAATATCTTAAGTTGAGCCATCGGTAACACAGATTACTTAAGTTACCGACAGTTTATTGTTCCTATAACCTCTACACTGTGAGAAAAAGCTTACGGCATACCGGTGTCTGCTACACATGTGGTGGCTTACATGGCTGTACGTACTTCTTAAAAAAATTAATACAAGTAAATGCTCTATTGGAAAAGGAGACAAGCGACTTATGAAACGTATCCAATACGTTAAAACAGAAGGTATACCTGGTATCGAGTCACGTGTTGCTGATACGATTTACACTTTTTACATGTAGCTCCACTTCCGTCATATGTAAAGTTTGAATAAAGAATCGTGTCGTTGAAAATGAACAATATATTTCTCTAAATGAGTTGATATTACACCACAGAAGAAAAACATGGATCAGTCAAAACGCACCATTTCTTGAGGTTATGAACAGTAACTATAACCCTATGCCTCCATCTTTCGACCACTACTTCTTTGACACTTTACGCGTCTTAGTTTTTGCTAACTTATTGACCTCCTATATCTTACAATTCAGAAACATCTTATGAGATCCTAAGCATCTTAAACTAAAACACATTATCTAACTCAATCAAGTATCTTATTTTGTAAGACGGAAATTACATCTTTATTCGTATCAAAATACGTAAGTCGTCTTAATTTTGAATAAGATACTTCGAGAGACATCTTATTTCAAGACAGAAGATGGCAAATTCCCATCTTATATCTTACAGTAAGATACCAGGTAAGACACTTCTTTTTTCAGTGCACACGCCCTTAATAAGATTTTCAACAGTATTGAATATCTAGATATTGATCCTGAATATCCATTTTTCTCCGTGTAATCGGATAAAAGAGTGGTTCAAAACTTGTAGCTTATTGGCCAGTTTGACTTTTTTATTTTATTTTTTAACTGCTTTATATATATATATATTGATACGTTAATACATGTATATATTCCCATTAAAGAAAATAATTTTGTATCACAAGCTCTACTAATATTTTTAATTTCTCTGAATATTTCTAATGAAAAATTTTGTAAATCTGGAGATATACTTGTATATTTTTATCACTTGGCAACACTGCCTGGACTAAAGAGTTTGACGCATACAGGTAGTATTTATGATTCTCTGAATCTACATTAAGACCACGTGACCACGTCAGACCACGTGACCAAATTCCTTTAAAAGTTCATGCAAGATAACTTTTTTTATTTTACAAAATATCTTCCTGAAAATTTTGAAAATACAAGAGAAGAATAGAGAACGTCTGTTAACTTAATTTAAATGAAAATTTTGCAAAATTTTTTTACAGTCAATTGTAATTGGTGATAAATCTACCAATTTTTTTCAAGAGTTTTATTTAAAAGAATTAAACAGTCGTGCTTTATTGTCTTTTGTCATGTTTACCAAATTTTCAGAAAGATACTTCGTAAATTAAAAAAGGTATCTTACATGAATGAATAAATGTATACAATATTTAAAGAATTTGAAAATCTTTCTGTGGAAAAAAAGACACTTTCGACGTATCAGATAGGGATACGTTGTCGACAGGCGCCCCGTAGACAATTTCAATCTCTTATATCCTGGGCTCGAATACCAGCGCAGTTGAAATCGTCTTTTTTCCTCAGAAAGATTTCAAATTCTTAAATTTAAATTGCATTTATTTGCGATATAAGAGTTTGAAATTGTCTACGAGGATAACTGTCGACAACGTATCCTATATGATACGCGACTAGTGATCCTCCGATAATGTAGGCAGTGACAAAAATTTCAAACTCAACTAATTAATTTGAAATCATTTACAGCCGCAAGGCAGAGCCACTAGGCGATATAAGGAAATCTTCCTGTGGAGGAGGAGATGTCAGACGCCTGTGTAGCTCAGTGGTTAGAGCAGTCGACCGGCAATCGAAAGATCTGGGCTCGAATCCCAGCGCAGTCGAAAGCGTCTTTTTTCCACAGAAAGATTTTCAAATTCTTTAAATATTGAATTCATTTGCATTTATTTGTGATATAAGAGTTTGAAATTGTCTACGAGGACACCTGTCGACAACGTATCCTATCTGATACGCGACTAGTGATCCTCCGATAATGTAGGCGGTGACAAAAATTTCAAACTCAACTAATTAATTTAAAATAAATGCATAATTTAGTCACGTGGTCCGATTGATCCATGGCCTTAATGAAAAGTACGTTATTGCGTGAAATGAGCAAAAATTTGTACTAGTTCATAGAACAAGTTTGAATGAAAAAGAAGTATTAGCCGTACTTCTTAGTGATTTAAATTTCGAGAGTAGAGTTAGCTTGTTAATCGAGTGGAATAGAGGGAAGGCAATTTGCTTTTCTCAGGAAACAAGGTGAATATATCTTGACTCATGCCACCTGCTCTGTGATTAGCAATAGTCATGCTAAGAATGTTCTTTATTATACTGTTTTTAAAACTTGCCTTGCAGGCATAAGAGAGCGTGCTTGTTAGAAGCATTTTGAGGTGAGGCAAAATTTAACACAAAGCGTTTAGCTTGGTGAAATTACTATTTGGATTTGTAAGTTATAGGGACAAAGCTTCTATTGTACAAAATTCGAGTATTTTTCTCTATATACTGTTAACTGTGTATTGTGTTAAACCAGACCTCTCAAATGCACTGAGAGAAAGTATTAGTCGTGGTTACCCATTAATTTTTGTTCAAAAAAGGTAACAACTATCATTTTATATTCCACGCCATGAAAGCACCTTAGCGTTTGCGACTAAATTCTCTGGGTTGGTGGTGATATACACTCAAGACTCGTTTATTGCAAGGCCCGAGCGTTCTCCTAACCCCCACCTTTGCCGTATATGCAACACTATGATTGAGCCAACAACCAATTCACTGCTTGCTCTGAAAACCAACCTTACCAATAGTTACGGTGGTGGAAAACCCTCTCGTCTTGCAATAAACGAGTTTCGATTGTTTCGGAGCCTTGCAATAAACGAGTTTTGACTGTATTATATTGTGCAACTAGGGAAAAAAAATTTATTTTGAGAATGTGAAGTTTGATGCCCGAGCAGAGCGAGGGTAGCAACCACACAAGTAAAATTAATGTTTTTCTTTTGTTGCACACGATTTCTTTTCTACTAGGGGGCCAGAAAATGGATTTGTTTGCCCCACACGGGGAAATAAAGTCTACTTTATGACCCGCTAGTAGACAATAGTACATTGTGCAACTAAGGAAAAAAAAAATTTATTTTGCGAGTGTGAAGTTTGATGCCCAAGCAAAGCGAGGATAACAACCACAAGAGTAAATAATTAATAATAGTAATAATAATTAATAACAATCACTTCACCATTGAATGTAGAAATTCACCAATACTTTTCAATGCAAGCTTTCTCACTGGGAACTGTGCCAGACCTCGTCTAAAATAGTTTTAGCCATAGAAATTTTAGCCACGAATCACTATTTAGATGAAAAGATGGTTTTTTGAACATCGTTTGTTACTTGTTTATGTATAACATAGCTACGCTTGGATCTGCTAGGTGTCGAGAAGCGAGTAAAGCCGATCGTCAGCTGACGGACTTACAGTTGGTTGGTCGAGAATATTCTCCGAAGAACGTTCTCGCGGTTCTCTGCCAAATTTGTTCTCGCAAATTTCGAAGACTTTCATAGTCCGGAACCTTTTATATTTCTGGACGTTCTCCGCCATCTTTTTTTCTGGTCACAGGATAATTCGATGGATAAGTTTTAATTATTTTGTATTCGGTTTTATATTCTTCGCATGCATTCAAGTTTATTTCTTGTAATTTGATACTGAAGTTCAAGTAAATTTTATAATATTGTAGATGTGAATTACAGTTTATCAAAGTTACTAAATTTGTTTTTGATTTTAAATGAAATAGGAAATTCAATTTACTTGAGGTTCTATCGGCCTTAAGGAACACATTCTTATCATGACACTCGCGCTCAATTTCCTGTATACATTTCTGTAACTTTTTCATAAATTACACGATTAAAATAACTTATTTTCTTCCAAATATTTCAATAAGGAAAAACCCCAATTTTTCCGTTTCAGTAGCTTTTTAAAATCGAAGCATTTTTTTGATATTTTAGAAATAAAGATCACTGATAAGGACTCCAAATAGAATCGAAACGTTTGAAGGAAAAAAATGAAACTCTGAACAAGAAATTAATAAAAATTCTGTTAATATGAATATCTTAGACATTACAGCTGAATGTTTAGGTATTGAAACCGAATATGTAAGATGCTTGTCACAGTTGAATATCTAGATATTGATCCTGAATATCCATTTTTCTCCATGTGATGAAAATTTGTAGACCTCATTTAGTTTGATCGAATAATATTATGAGGATAATTAAGAGAGAATTATGAGTACTATCAGAAACCATTATTGAAATTTTGGATTTTTTCAAAAACACAAAAAATGCTCCTATTTTAACAATTTTGGTCGGATATGGCTGGTTAACGAACTTGTCCTTACTTTTTAAGCTCTGATAAAGTATACCAAAGCTCATTTCAATCCGATAATTCTATCGAGAGTTATCGTCTTCACGACTTACTGCTACTAAACAGACACTTTCGCAAAAACTATTTTTTCTGACCCAGGGTTTTTCAAAACGTAAAGATTTGATGAAAATTTTGAAAGTCATTTTTTCACATAAAACCAATACCTTTTCATTTATGATGAGAATGTAAAAAAAGTATTAGTAAGTATTGGATTCAATACTTACTGATACTTTTTTTTCATAAGGGATGCTACAAATTCTCGGTGCTCATATACATAAATTTCCAAATCCAATCAAAATGAAAGTTGTATCTTGAGTTTTCGTTAACTCTAACAAAACAAATAAATTATAAACATGAATATATTATTACAATAAAATAAGAAATATTTGAAAATATATTTTTTTCTAAGTTTTCGATAAATTCTCTTGATCGAAAATATTCTCTGATTTTAAATTCTCGAGAATTTAACAACTGTAGACGGTGTGAAATATAATAATTTTTAAATTTTCTCAGTAACTGCTTTTATGGTCTAGCAAAAAGTTATTTCCAGCACAACATTTCGTGTCAGCACTTTTCATATAACTTTTTCAGAACGAATGTTTAAATCATTTCTTCCAGGTTGAACAGTTTTTTAGGGCAGTCTTTGCACAGAACTATTTCAAAAGTTTATTTTTACATATCTCAGCGGAAAAAATCAAACAAATGAAAAAAAAATTATAAATAAGATTAGAACTTAAGCGCACGTGATATTTATAGCAAATTAGATAATTTTATTGATTTTAGATTTTACGCGTTTGTTTTCATAATATATGAAATTTTGTTTTCAAAATTTGGAAAATGGTAAAAAGGTTAAAACGGAGGTAAATAGACTACTTTTGATTTGAAAAATTAAAAAAAAGTTCAAGTTTAGCAAAATCTGCCGGAATTTTTTGTCCATAATCAAAACCAAAAGTACTCTATCTACGTCCGTTTTTATCTACTTTATTATTTCTCAAATTTGAAGAAAAAATATAGGTTATTTATTTTAGGCGGAAACATGTAGAAAATGAACCAAGTTGTTAGCACATGAACTTACTACTTTTCTCAAAAGTATCACATGCCCCTAAAGATGCCGTTAAGGGGAGAGGTCCACTTTTTCCCGACTACTACTAATTGAATGGCAGTTTCGCATATGATTAGATACCATTTTCTCAAAACCCTATAAGAGCCAACACTATGAAATTTTTACTGGATATTTCTGGTAACATAACGAATATAACACACTAGAATTATCCTTATAAAATAATATTTAAAATAGTATTGTCTATTTAAAATGTTTACATTTTTTTTCTTTTAAATCAAACCCATTTTTATTTTTATATTTTTATATTTTTATTTATTTTTTATATATCTACAAAAAAATTCAAGTCTAGCTTCCTTCATTCTTGAAATAAGGGTACCTAACTATATGCGAAATTGCCATTTAATTAGCAGTAGCCGGGAAAAAATGGGCATTTTTCCTTAACAAGAATATTAAAAAAATCAGTTTCCCCACAATAAATTTATAAAATTGACCAAAATAGCCATTTTTTGACCATTTAACTTCAAGTTACTCTAAAACCTGATTTGTTAGAAAAATTTCTCGGTCAGATTCTTTCTCAGCGTAAAAAAGTCTATAAGATTCCCACTTTGTCATTTCTGTAACTGAGGAAAGCCTAAATTTTGCAGGACATTCTTACACTGAGATAAAATACTATTGAATCTATAGCATTTTTGCGAAAAGCATTTATGTTATTGATTCAAAAAAATATGTTATATGGAATTAATAAATATTGTATAAATTCTACAGCATATTGACTTGAATCAATAATATAGATATGATTTTGGTAAAAATGCTATAGATTAAAGAGAATTTTTTTCTTAGTCTATAATTGAAGGAGTTTCTCTATAATAAAATTAATCAAGCCAGCCATCGACTGATCGATTCTTTACTCTTTACCCTTTACTCGCTTTTCGAGCCAAACGAATTCGTTTGCAATCTTGGAAGTTATAACAACGGCCCTATGGAAGGCCGAAGGTGGAATCTTTAATCTTGATCTTCTTATAGAATCCGGTAAGGAGAAGCGGAGAGTGCATTCGCGTGCACGGCTGATCGCACACGTGGTTCATACAGCAGGCCCACCACCACGCGAGGTGAGGAAAAACAGAGAAAGAACAAGGGTGAGGAACGGAGAGCGTTGAATTTATAGAATGTGTGGAGAGAGGGAAAGGAGTTACGGCAGGCTGGAGGATAAAAACGTCGCGGAGCGACTCAGAGGGTGTAAGGGGCGTGAGAGGGAAGGCATAGTAGTGGAAGTCACAGGGAGGAGGTGGCAGAGGTTGGCAGTTTTAAGGAAGAGGAGAGCCAGAAAGCGCCTTGCGCTCAGCTAGTACCGCCTTTATGCACGGACTTCGCTCCTCACATCAGACCGGAATCTCGCAAAATCTTATGGCCATGGATCAATCCGAACACGTGACTAAATTATACTTTTATTCGTTCACGTTAAATAACTTTTTTCATTTACAAAACATCTTTCTCAAAATTTGGGGAACGTGACAAAAGACAATACTATAAAACATGTATGCTAACTTATTTTTTGGAGAAATTTTGAAAAAATTTGTAAAGTTATCGATAATTAAAGATAACTGTAAATAATTTTACTTAAACGAAGTTGAGAGACGTTCTTTATCGTCTTCTTTTGATTTAGCAAAATTCGCAGAAAGATATTTTGTAAAATAAAAGAGTTATCGTAAATAAACTTTTAAAGGTAAATGGTCACGTGGTCTGGTTTATCCCTGACCTTAATTGTAAAATTTTTTTAAAATTTCCACTCAAACAAAGTTTATAGACGTTCTTTATCGTTTTCTGTTGTATTTTACAAATTTGCAAAAAGATATCTTACATGAACCTTTAAATGAAAATGGTTACGTGGTCTGGTTGATCCATTACCTTAATTGTAATTTTTTTTGAAAATTTCCACTCAAAAGAAGTTGACAACTGTTTCTTATCCTTTTGTATTTTCCAAATTTGCAGGGAGATATTTTGTTAAATAAAAAAGTTGAATTACATGAACATTAAAAGGAAAATGGTCACGTGGTCTGGTTGATCCATGAACTTAATTGTAAAAGTTTTTTTCTAATTTCCACTCAAACGAAGTTGACAACTGTTTCTTATCCTTTTGTATTTTCCAAATTTGCAGGAAGATATTTCGTAAAATAAAAAAGTTAACTTATATGAACTTTTAAATGAAAATTGGTTACGTGGTCTGGTTAATCCATTACCTTAATTGTAAATTTTTTTGAAAATTTCCACTCAAACGAAGTTTACTGACGCTCTCTATCGTCTTCTTTTGTATTTTCCAAATTTGCAGGGAGATATTTTGTGAAATAAAAAAGTTAATTTACATGAACTTTTGAAGGAAAATGGTCACGTAGTCTGGGTGATCCATTACCTTAATTGTAAATTTTAAAAAAAAATTCCAATCAAACGGAGTTTACCGACGTGCTCTATCGTCTTCTTTTGTATTTCCCAAATTTTCAGGAAAATATTTTGCAAAATAAAAAAGTTAACTTACATGAACTTTAAAAGGAATTTGTTCACGTGATCTGATTAATCCATGTTCTCAAAGGATCTTCACGTGCAAAAACCATCTGCATTCATTTAATCCTCTCTATTGGTTAGAATATTTCACAAATATTGTGTAAGATACGACGCGCAAACTGAAAGAAGTCTGCTAGATCTCTTTAATATTGTTTTGGCTTTAAGCCTTCAACCACTTTTCAAGATTTCCTGAGGTCTGGAAAATCAGTTCTTTAAGACCTAGAACATTGTGAAACTTTGTAGCCGTGGCTGGAAACTTTTTATGATTACCGCAATTCACTGGGATGCGTACTATTGACACCTGTTATGGAGAAAAACGAGTTCCCTGTTTATTTAAAAGATAGTTGTGGTTTTGTTTCTAAAATATGTAGTTCAGATTTACTCAGAAAAGAATTTAGAAATTACAACAACTTAGTTCTGTTGAGTATTTTCTGTTTTAATGGAAACATTTTGGTTATTGATGTAAAATTATTATGTTGGATCTTGTTTTTCTTAGCCAACAAAAGTTTTTCGTTAACGAAACGATATTATATATTTTTTACAAACGCCATTAAAACTTCAATTGTTTTCCAATGAAAAAAAATAAGAGGTTGAGTAGAAATTAATTTTAAAGATATTGAAGCATTTTAAGGTCATAGATAAATCGGACCATATGACTAAATTATACATTAATTCGTTTATGTGAAAAAACTTTTTTAAATTAAAAAGACATTGTTATAAAATTTGGAAAACGTAACAAAAGACAATATAGCACTTATGTTAACGGCTTTTTATAGTAAAAATTTTGAAAAATATTGAAAGACTTATTAATAATTGCAGTTAACTGTACAATTTTTTGAAAAATTGTTACTTGAACGCAGTTGACATTCTTTATTGTTTTCTGTTGTATTTTCCAAATTTTCAGGAAGATGTTAAGGCAATATAATAATTACACCTGAAATTTTTTTGGTGCAAATAATAAGATTCCTTTCTATAAATTTCCAATAGGAGCAATACGACCAGTTTTCTATGAAGTGAAGTTAGATATTTATGGATGTAAAAATGGCTAATATTGCGGTTTAATATCATCTAGATACTATGAATAACTATTCACATTTTAGTATCTGCTTTTCAATATCTAGTTTTCTTCATGTATAGCGTAGTTTTATGAAAAGTGAAGGATCTTCCGCGTAAATGGCTCACAACACAAAAAATATAATCCGCTTTGCTTAATATACAATGTCTGAATGAGCATTTCCTCTACGAAATTTTAGAATAAATAAAGTATATTGTCTCTTCACAATTGAGATATTTTTCTGAAATAAACATGCTTAAGAAATCTCAATTTATAAACCCAAACAAAAATTACATGATCTATACAAACTATTTTGTGAAAAGATCCAAGATCTTTGATCAAGTCAAACAAAATTTGGTTGGATCAACTTAAATATTTGTTTGATTTCACCAAATTCGTATCCAAACAATATATCTTTGGTTCCATAAAACAAATTCTTTCGAATAATCAACAAAACATGTAATCAACTACATAATAAGTAAATTCTTTGGTTAATCCAACTCAATATTGTTTGGATTAACAAAATATTTATCTGAGTCTAATTTGTCATGGAATTTGAGAATATTGTTGGAAGTTGAAGAGGCATTTTTGAAGAAGATGTGAAAGGCCTGGAAGGAATTAAAGACGGCCCTGCGTTGAGGAACTCGTCGTTAAAGCTGATAGACAACTATCCCTCGAACCGGCCTGAGAGCCCAGACCGTTTCCTAACTCATCGGTCGGTTCCCTTTAGTCGGCTCTAAACTCCTCTCTCTTTTACTTCCTATATATCTATTATACGCGGTAGAACTACGAGTTCCATCTGATCCCAATATATACGGGGTGTTTCTGAATTGTAGCTCTTAATTTACCCGAGCACTTTTAACTACTTATATGAATCTAAAAGTTGTGTGCCTGCTCTCTTAACAAATGTCTAATTATCGATCAAGACTAAAAGTCTTGACACTTTATTCAAAGTAGAGATCTTTAAATGTATTTTATACTAATTAATAACTATTATTTAGACAATAAGTAAAATATCTTTTATGGAAAGCATCAGAATGAAAGTTTTGACAACGGCCAAGTGCTAATTGCTGAAGCTGATAATACGGCACAATATTGGCCCAATCTTGGCAGCCAACAGTCGGCTATTGTTATTGGGTCAGTGTCGCCGTTTTTATTAGCCAAGTACTGAATCGAAGACGGCGGCCTTTGTTGACTGTTTAAATTTACCGACCTTCAGCCGAAACTTGGCCCAGTATCGGCCCTATACCAAACTGATTGTCACTTTTACCATGGCATCCAGTTCCGAAAGTAGAAAAGCTAGAGTGCGGCCTATGGACGGCACATTACTGGGCCATGTTTCGTTTTTACCATGGCAAACCATTCTGAAATGAGAAAACCAGAATTCGGCACAGCATTGGCCCGTTACTGTGCCGAAAACAAGTGTTTATGGCCAGAGTTTGAGCCAGAATTGGCCGTCAAGTGCATACCGGAGTTATTATTCCAGCAACGGCATGATATTAGAAACTGATTTTCGGCACATTTTTTCCGATTCTGGGCCAGTGTTGAGCCGTATCTAACTTCGCACTTGGGCGGTTTCTTAAGGTAGTTCATTTCATTTTAAACATAAAAAAATAATGCATTTAAGCAATTTTATTTTTATCCGAACTTTCTTTTTTATCGCTTCATAATATTTCACAAATTTTGGCTACATTCAAGAAAAAATGATTACAATTTACTTTTTACATTACTGATATTCTACGTAAATCTCATTTTGAAATAAGTCAAGAAATGTTAAAAAATATTCATTGTTTCAAGACTTTAAAATCCAAGAAATCTTGACTTTTTTGCAATATTTTAGAATATTAGAAATTTTTTGAAATACACAGTACTTATGAGAAAACGTTTCTTAAATCTCCTAAAGATCGAAAGAAATTCCCGAAATTTCTCTTCAAATTATGAAACTGCACTGAATTTCTCTCAATTTATCTTAAAGTCACGAAATTGTAACAGAATTTCCAGTTATATATGTAACTGTATAAAGCTTTAGTTATATGGAAATTAAATTATTTATTGTTGATAGTTTTAGAATTTTCAGATACTAGAATGTAACTGATATTTTAAAATTTAGCTCAATTTTACGAAACTGAATATATGGTATATATAAAGCTTCAGTTACGTATTTCGGAAAATTCCGACAGATATTTCTAACAGTTTACGTTTTTTGGAAATAAACTTCCGATACATTTATTGTGAAATCAAAGCAGATTTTTTTTACAGTGTATTTCATAAATCGTAATCACTATTAATTAAAATTCAAACGTGATGATTATTTTCTCTCTTCTTTCTGAGTTTTTTGCTTTTTATTTGGCTAAATTGTATAGAAATTATAGTTAGCATTACTAGTTATGCAATTTTTTGAATAACTACCATTGATAATTTTAAATAAAGAAAATAAGAAGAAACTGACCCAATGCCAAAACAAAAAAGAATCAATAAAAATTAATACTATGATTATTGTAGTAATGATCGGTATAGGTGAACAAAATGTCATTGATTGAACAAGGAATTTGTAAGATCAATAATTTACATTTTCAATATAAAATAAAGAATATAAGTTGATACGAACATTCATAAAGTTGAGAATAGTGAATAATGTAATATTGAGGAGCTACTTTTGAAATTGAACCTTGCACGATTAAATTACCACACAGAGTAACACAAATTAACAATTTTCCCGAGTCGAAATTTCGAGGGCCTCATATGAGCCTTTTGGTGATGTTGAAGCTCATTTGAAACATTTAAAGCCTCCACAACTTCTTTAAAGCCTATTGATAATCGTTAAGTTACCATTTAACCCTTTTTAGCCTCTATTTTATTTTTCAACCTCGTTTAACGCTCAGGAACCTCTTCGATCGAGAAGAGCCTCACAGGCACTTTTCCCGTCGTAATGTATGACCTCCTTTGAACCTCTTGAGCCTAAAACGGACGTAAGTCAAGTCTGGAGGCTTAAAAGAGGTTCAAAAATACGAACAAGAACCTTTTTTACTCCTCTTCAGCCTCAAAATTATGTCGCAGAGGCTCAAATGAGGCCTTCGATTTTTCGACTCGGGTTAGCTGAACTGCGTTTCAGTTTAGGGAAAAACGTGTTATAATGAGAATTATACTTATTATATATTACAATATACTGGTCAATAGTGAAATTCGCTGGTCAACCAGTGAGTTTCCCTGGTGGAATAATGGAATTCCACTGGTTTCTATGTGAAAGACGTATAACATTCGAAACTGTGGTTTTTCACTTTGAATCAGTGAGTTTTTACTGATTTAGATTTAGAAAGAATATAAAATAAAAGATATATATTGCTATAAAAAGTTTCTTCGTGTATCTATACTCATATAAAAAGAAAATAACATTAGATCACATAACAATTTCACTGGGTAATTTCCTAATCATTTTATTTTTTCTGTACATGTTTAATTGCATATGCGACTTTCTTTTAATCGTATTGTTGAATTGCGCAAATTCATCACCTACGATCAAATGTATTATTGTCAATATAGACTTGGAGTTCCAAATGATGACGTATCAACTCTCAAATCTCTTTCAATTTGCACTCTATTCATCTCAGGAGGAGTTACAGTATATCAAATTCAACGAGTGTATAACTTTCCTTCCATCATAATCACGATAGGAGAGGAAGTTAAAAGTAAAGATAAGAAAGGAAATTAAAGAAAAAAAGATAAATTAGAGAATTTAAGAGAAGAATGTGGAAGGAAAAAATTATATTAAAAAAATAAGATGACAGAAAAAGGATATAGGTCCCGCAAAATAGCCGTAATAAGGAATGTGAAATTATAGCCCAGTGGAAATATTTTTTTTTTACCTCTAGATGCCTCGACACCAGTGATTGCGTGGGGGGCTTGTGCATCATTATGCAATTCAAGAACATCCATTTTGTTGAAGCATCAACATACCCTATTTTCTAAGATCGATGTTTCTAACTATTAGGAATAACATTTTTCTATTTATCATACTTGACAAATTGAATCGAATGATCTTTATTTTATTCGAATATGTTCTACAATTTCTGTGTGTGGTATATTCTTAATAAGGTAATCAAGCAAACATTACAAGTGCGGAATTCGTAACGTAAAGAGAACATCCTACCTTGCGATTTTCACGGAAAAAGTGACATTAAGGGGATCCGCCACCTTTAATATTTTGATTTTTTGAGTTTAGACCTTCCATTTAATTTTTTTCATGTTAAGTACCTTATTTTAGAAAGGTTTTGGGTTTTTTTAAATTCCAACACCTTTGTGTATTTTTAAACTACAAATTTTGAGTCTTTTGAGCATTTTTTTTGACATTTTTTGGCATTGAATAACTTTTTTGTTTTTTAACCAATTGTCATGATTCTTTTTTTTATTTTGTTCCTTCAAATCTGTAGCAACTTTGAATAAAGAAATTAAATTTTGGGATATTTTTTAATTTTTTTTATTTGTAACTTTTTTTCAGTAATTTTACCTTATTTTCCATATTCAAAAAGTTGCTATACGTAGTTAGGAAGAAAATAAAGAATGAATCATGACAATTGGTTAAAAAACAAAAAAGTTATTCAAAGTTAAAAACTATCAGAAAAATGTCGAAAAAACTCAAAATTTTTATTTTAAAAATACATAAAGGTGCTGGAATTTTTTTAAAAAAACCAAAACTTTCTAAATAAAGGTACTAAACATTTAAAAAATTATTTGGAAGGCCTTAATTCAAAAAATGAAAATATTAAAGGTGACGGATCACCTTAATATGATGTATTTTTTATGATCAATCACTAATTACATAAATTATTAATATTACCAAAGGTAAAAAAAACTACGATATATTGATCTGTGTTATTTATAAATATGCATAAATAATGCAATTACTCTGCAAGTCGAAAAGATTAGAAATGTAGCTGAAACTTCTACGACCCAACTTCTTTCAATTCTGTAATATTCTCTCTAGTTTCAAAGTGACATGTTTGATAACATGTCTACTATTATATTGACCTAAATTCATAGAATTTTTGTTCATTTCTTGTTATTTTGGCATAGGGTCAGCAGTTTCTTCTTATTTTCTTTGATTAAAATTATCTCAATTGGATTTAAAAATGCGCAAAAAGAAAGGCAAACGTTTCGGCCACATATGGGGGCTCTCTTCAGTGCCATAATTTCGGGCCCCCATATGTGGCCGAAACGTTTGCCTTTCTTTCTTTTTGCGCATTTTTAAATCTAATTGAGATAATTTTAATCAAAGAAAATAAGAAGAAACTGCTGACCCTATGCCAAAATAACGAGAAATGAACAAAAATTCTCTGTAGTGTTACTTGAACTTTAATTTCCGAGAATTTCAGAACCCTATTCAACATTTCTCGATTACTTTTTAATCACATCTCTTTGGAACTTTGTGGTTCAAAGTCTATCCATATCATATGATTAATGTGGATGTATGTATCCTTATTCATACCAGCTATTGTAGAAGAAGTTTAAGATTAACCCATATCCGATGATGGGGAAAGTTTTTCATACTTTGAGCCCTTTAATGACTGGATGGTCTAAATTCTTAGAAATACGATGTAACAATCTACATATTGGCCAATAAAATTGTGAATTTTTTGTAACGGGAACGTTTTCTGAAAATATTTTGGGTCGATTTTTACAAGAACCTAATTGCGAAGTTAGACATGGCCCAACACTGGCCCAATATCGGCAAAAATGTTTCCGAAAATCGGTACCGTTGCTGGAATGACAACTTCGGTATGCACTCTGGTTTTTTCACTTCCAGATTGGTTTGCCGTGGTAAAAGTTACACATGGCCCAGTAATGTGCCTTCCATGGACCGGACTCTGGCTCTTCTACTTCCGCAACTGGATGCCATAGTAAAAGTGACAATCGGCTTGGTACACGGAGAAACTTATTATACCAATTTTTACTATAGTATTTTTCAATCTAGGGAAAAACGTATCACTTTGAGAATTTTTGTTAGTAAAAATACTAAACTTTATAATAATGATATGAAACTTTAATATAAACTATAGTAAAATTTGCTATGAACTATGCTGAAGTTTCATATCACTATTATAAAGTTTAGTATTTTTACTAACAAAAATTCTTAAAGTGATACGTTTTTCCCTACATTGAAAAATATTATAGTAAAAATTGATATAAAAAGTTTCTCCGTGTATGGAGCCGATACTTTCGGCTGGAGGTCGGTAAATTTAAACAATCGACAAAGGCCGCCGTCGTCGGCCCAGCACTTGACCGATGCAAACGGTGACACTGGCCTAATAACAATAGCCGACTGGTGACTGCCGAGATTGAGCCAATATTGTGCCGTATTATCAGCTTCGGCAGTTCGCACTTGAAAAGGTATTGCTCTTTAATGGTAAACAATTCTTGAAACCACCAATTCGTCAAAATTATATGAAGAAGTTCCAAGAGAAGAACTCATAAATGTCGAAATGTGGTTATTATAATAAGATAACACACACAAAAAGAAGAGTTCAAAAGAAACCGCGTTTGCTCCAAAAGGAACCGGATTTAAGCTCAAAATAAACCAAAGCGGTTTGTTTTAAAGCTTTTTGAGTTTATTTTGAACTCTTATTGTTTTTAGTATAGTTATAAACTCATTCGGATCTAGATTTTCTTCCAAACTTATTGACTTACTACACATCAGCTAATAATGTTTGTGATTTTTCAGTTCTTTGATAAAATTTTATTAGCAAAATGTAATGTAAAATTACAGTCGAGATATTATAAATTGAAATCATAGTACTTGTAAAGTAATTTTTTGAAATTACAATACAAGTGTTGTGACTTTGATGTGAAACGGCGTCGCCATCAATTGTGAAATTACAATACATCATGAGTTGTAAAATTATATTGCGTTTTGGTAATAATCCTCCATTAGAGTATTTTAAAATTACAATAGAAATTTGTTACTGTATAGCTTTAGTTATACGACTAAGCGAATCTAATTAATCTTACCATTTGCTCTTATTAACGGCATGTGATACTTAGTAAATTAGCAAATTTTATTGATTTTAGGTTTCTACATTTTTGTGTCCAAAATACATAAAATTTTGTTTCCAAAATTTGGGGAGTGGTAGATACACTGAAAAAAAATGGTTAGTAAAACCAACTACTTCGGTTTGTAAAATATGCCTCAGCTATTTTATTAGTTAGCACAACAAGTTTTTTTGTTGGTGTTACTACCCAGGTTCTTGTAAGAACAATTGAGATAGTAACACCAACAAAAAAAATTGTTGTGCTAACTAATAAAATAGCTGAAGCATATTTTACAAACCAAATTAGTTGGTTTTACTAATCATTTTTTTCCGTGTAGGATAAAAACGGACGTAGATAGACTACTTTTGGTTTCCAAAATGAAAAAAAAGTTCAATTTCACAAAATATACAATTTAGTCCAGTTTCTACATGTTTGTGTGTAAAATACATAAAATTTTGTTTTCAAAATTTAAGAACTGGCAGAGAAAATAAAAACGGATGTAGATAGACTACTTTTGGTTTTGATAATGAAAAAAAAATTATTGATATATTTTGTGGAATTGAACTTTTTTTTTATTTTCGACAACAAAAGTAGTCTACGTACGTTTTTATCTTATCTACCATTCTCCAAATTTTGGAAACAAAATTTTACGTACTTTGCACACAAACATGTAGAAAACTAAAATCAATAAAATTTTCTAATTTACTAAGTATCACATGCCCTTAAGATAACCAATATTAAGAAAACTACCTGAATAAGTAGACTAAAAAAGAAGATTTGGATGAATCAACAAAATGTTGGTATTTTCAACCCTAGAATTTTGTTATTACACAGACAACAAAATTTTAAAGTAGTTTGGTTGTTTTTACTAAGTACTTTTCTTGATTGGATTAATCCAACCAGACATACATATGTTTGATGCTATAAAATAACTTTGTTGACCGAACCAAAACAAATTTATTTGGTAAATTCAATCAAAAAGTTGTGCAACATCCATGAATTATTTTATAAAGTTAGGAAAATTATTTTACCAAAAGTTATGGTTCACTCGAGTAAACGAGTTCGGTCAGATAAACAAAAATTTAGTTCACCCAACTAAAATATTTTTTGAAATTAGCTAAATGCACTCAACAAATTGATTTTTTTCTATCTGTATTTTGATACTTGAAATATGTGATAGAATTCGAAAAACTAGACTCCTAATCAATAAAGAATTTCATCATATTTACCTTGAGTATATAAAAATATTCAAAACATTTGTACGAAAATACATTTTTTGCAGATGCCTGAACACATGCAGGATTACTGTAATTATTGCTTATTTCAATTAGGCTATCATATGAACCTGTAACATCTCAGATTAAGTATAGATGAATTAAAACTATACTTTGTTGAAATTGAATCGATATCGATATATGTATCCTCTGCCCATATAGCACCAGGCACGCAGCTACTTCCACAGCTAATGTTAAAAGGGTTAATTAAGATTCAATCAGAGAAGCAGCTGGTTCGTCTAAACATTTATCAGATTTTATAATTTGCGTATAGTACGAGTAAATAGGTCAGAATTCACAAGAGCGATTCATAAATAAGTTAACTGTCTTTCAAATTATGTTCTTATGAAAAAATATTATAATTCTTATATAACAATAATCGTTTGACAAAAAATCCATCATCAGATGTAATAAATCTTTCAATTATGCTTTATCTTTCAAGTTATATATACTTGAAACTTTAACGAATATGACAAGCACCACGAACCACCGTAAACATTGTAGCTGCTGATGATCGAAAAAACTTTGAAAAGTGTAACGTTTAAAGCAGTAATACACGCAAAAAATTTTACCAGACGATTAGCAAATGAAAAATGATCCCAATTTCAAAGAATTAATATGTACAAATCATATAAAAACTTCAGTTAAATTCAATGAACTGTTTAGGTAAAGAAGCACATTTCACAAAGTTGCTGAATAACAGAATAGTATATTATGTGCCTAGGCACACAATGAGGATGATTGCGTGACGAGCGACAACGTTCGCAGGAGATCGAAGCCGAGGCGTAGCCGAGACGAATCCGAGGCGCGATCAGTCCTGCGAGCATTGTCGCGAGTCTCGCAATGTCCCGAATTGTGTGCATTGGCAGATATTCTATTTTATGTGACTGTGGTGCGGATACGAGTTTTTATGCGTACATTGGAATCTAATCTAGTACTTATTGTAGTTGTTTGCTGCGCTAGTTGTACGAAGGGGGCGCAAATTGGCGACTAGTCCCGGCCATTTTGATTTTATCGGTCTTGTGTAGTAGTCAGTGCTAACGTTGTACGAAGAAGAAGTGAGAAGAAGAAGAATAAGAAATAGATTGCGTTCCGCTGTATAAAGAAGAAGTGAGAAGAAGAAGAATAAGAAAAAGATTGCGTTCCACTGCAAGACTATATGCGCATGCGTAGTTCAATTTCTACATTGTATTCCTCTGTAACGGAATATACAACATTGCTTTACTCTCAGCTGTAACGGAAAAACGAGTTTCCGCGGCCGAGGCACATAAATTATTATTTTCTACTAATTGCATATGCAATTTTCAATATCGTAGAATTAAGTACAAGGTGTAGATTAAAAAGAAATACATGTAGGACCCAAGTTTACAATTTTTGCTAAACTACGTGTTTCAGTTTAGGGAAAAATTACCATTGCACCTCGGTTTTCCCTAGATTCCTAATATTTTGTACAATTAACATCATAAAATAAAACATATATTGCTATAAAAAGTTTCTCCATGTATATATTCCCATAGCAGCAAGTTTATCAGCTATTTTTAATTTCAATATCACTGTACATGGAAAAAAATAGTTTAGTAAAGTTTATAGAACTGTTTAAAAGTTGGGGATACATACATTTGCGGAACAGAGTTCTAGACAATTTACAGAACGTTTCAGAATAAAATCCGTAAAATTCAGGAAAAATCATTGAAAGTTCTTCATTTTATTCTGGAAACTTCTTTGAATTTTCTAGAACTCGGTTCCGTAAATGTCTGTATCCCCAACTCTTGAACAGTTCTATAAACTTTATTGAACTATTTTTCCGTGTAATAGCTATATTGTAAATCCGATTTATGTGGCGATGTATTCACAATGATAGTTAAAGTTGAAATACAGTCTTTAAAGTGTAAATTATTGTAATTTTAATGTAGTAAAGGTAAATAATCACATGATTTTTAGAAATAAAAATCAAATTCAAAAGCAGGCCCATTTATTACTGGCTTCATTCTTGCTCTAGCTCAGTTTCTTTACGTCATTCTGCAGAATCTATAGTAAGGTTATCTATATTGTGCTTTTTGTTCTTTCCGTCGACCGGTGCGATCTTCCACGTGAGTTGAGGCCTTCTCTTATTTTAATGTTCTGTTCTATTAATTAATAATACCATATAAATTATTAAGTAAATTGATAAACGATGGCTGATTCGTTTGTACGCAACATTCTGCAACAACCCAGGTGGAAAAGTCGGATTCATGACAGTATTTACAAACGGCACAGTACCGCGCCAGTACAGCAAATCCTTTTACGGTACTGGCGCGGTACCAAGCCGGTGGTAAATTTCCACCTTTGAGATGGAAGTTAGATAAATACATTCCAGCATTTGAAGGTTAGATTTGCATAGTTTCCCATTTTCATGTCTTTTTATTCATTGCAACTTTATACTGCTTATTAAGATTTCAAGTACGAAAAAATAAACTCATATTTTTATTTGATTATACTTCGTAAATATGTATCGTGTCGCATAACCTACAAATGACTCAAAATTATTTTATGTCTTTGTCATGTTCATAAGGTTATAACTGCAGTAGTTATACTTTCACAGTAAACCTTAACAGATCAAACTGTTGCAGATCAAACTGACCACCAGTTTGGGTACAACATGATCCACTTTTGAAAGTCAAAAAATAAATATGTGTACAAGTTCACTCGTATCTTCGAGCGGTAATTGTTACTTGTTTGAAATATTTCTGTTCTTTTACTATGTGAAATAGCTTCAAGTCGGTAAAGAAATTTGTTTTTGTATTTTTGTATATATAGAATAAAGCATCAGAAATGACGCTAAGTGTATAATTTTTGATTGAGGTGATCAAACTATACCGCCAAAGATTTTAAATATATTTACCGAATTAATTAGTTGAGTTTGAAATTTTTGTCACTGCCTACATTATCGGAGGATCACTAGTCGCGTATCAGATAGGATACGTTGTCGACAGGTGTCCTCGTAGACAATTTCAAACTCTTATATCGCAAATAATGCAAATAAATTCAATATTTGAAGAATTTGAAAATCTTTCTGTGGAAAAAATGACGCTTTCGACTGCGCTGGGATTCGAGCCCAGGTCTTTCGATTGCCGGTCGACTGCTCTAACCACTGAGCTACACAGGCGTTCGGACGCCTGTGTAGCTCAGTGGTTAGAGCAGTCGACCGGCAATCGAAAGACCTGGGCTCGAATCCCAGCGCAGTCGAAAGCGTCATTTTTTCCACAGAAAGATTTTCAAATTCTTCAAATATTTACCGAATACTGAGAATTATTTAGTATGTAATTAAAATTAAATATCAAAATGATTAAAAAATTATGATTAAATTGTGTTAAGAAATTAAATTAAATTATTAAGATATCTGGATGGTTTTTGGAAGGTCTCGTCGTTCTAATAAGTAATCCTGATAGTTCAGTTGTTAAAAATACATCTTTGTCGGAGAAGTTAGGTTAAGACCTGAAATTTAATATAATCGGATGGTTTTTCAAAGGTCTCGTCGCTGGAATAAGTTATCCTGGTCTGAAAAATACATCTTCTTCAGGAAAGTTAAGTTGATAAATGAAATTTAAAATACGCGGATGGTTTTTTAAAAGTCCCGTCATTCGATTAAGTAATCCTGATAGTCTCCAGGTGTTAATAATACACCTTCCTCGTGGAAGATGTCTCTGGAGAAAATTTCGGAATGAAATTTATTCCGAATGAATCTAAACTATTCCAAGCCACTTCCATAATCTGTTGCCGACCCTATCAGAATTATTTCAAATGCATCCGAATCAATCCGAGGTCCATTAATATTCAATGCGAAGTTTTAATTCGAATGAACCTGAACCCGTATTTAAAACCCCTGGACTACCAGGTTTAATTTCTACAACAACGAGACTTCTGAAAAAATAATCCGAAAGTCATCATAAATTTTTGTTCTTAACAAATTATTTTGTATTTCGTTCTGCGCGGGGGGCTCCACAGCCTTGTCAGTTTATCTGAAACAAAAAAACGTTAAAAATTATTGAATCAGACCAAATTTAGGGGACCGTATCATTTTTGCTTTTTTCAAAAACACCTCAATAACCAAATGGCAGCTGTTTGAAAAAAAATCAATATTTTCGCCCAATTTTTTCAGATGCAACAGACGGAATAATTATTTCTAATTCAATTTTTGATCAAAATCGCTTTCATAACGCCCCACAAATTGAATTTAATTTCATTTTCATGAAGGTATATGTGAATCGGTTCATTCGGTCAAGCTGTAGAGCGCCTCGCGCGATGAAAAATGCTGTTTTCAGAAAAACGCATTCAAAGTTTGAAAGTACCCGTGTCCCAGACCGCCGACGGTTCTGCTCAACGGACTGTGATTTCAAAAATATTTTATATTGAATTGACAATTGATATTGAATTGACAATCGCTTGTTCCCCACAAATGAAACACGTTATTATTCCCAACAAGTTAGTGTCAATTATATTTTCACCATCTGTTTTGAGACGGGAAAATGGCTATATTCACCATTCGTGGGGAAAATAGCAGCAGTTGTGAAATCAGCCATCTTCCGTCTCAAAACAGATGGTGAAAGTACAATTTTCACTAGACGGGTTGGGAAAATATCCTTTTACTCACGTGTTCTCAACACTTTAAGGATGCAAATTTGGAAAACCAAAAAAACGATTTTTTTCATCGTTAATAACTGCAACCTCCCCTTAACTGTCTCAAAGATTAAGTTTTCTGACACAGCTACACTTTTTTCCATGTAAAAGCACTACGTGTTTGATTTTTTCTGAAGAAATTCTTTATACAATTAAGATAAAAGTTCACACCTCTACAAGTAAGTTCGCTTGATCTTATAATAAAACAATAAGGGCATAGGTATGTTTATCAAAGAATTAAGGTTTTGAGATGAAAGGATTATAAGAAATCGATGTCGTTTCATTCCTTAAATTCTTGGGGCCCCAGAGCGAGTTGAAGGACATGATGGGAGGCAAAAAGAGGAAGCAGTCAGAGGGAGCGAGTAAGAGTAAGGTTTTATGGGGGAAACCTGAATTAACCATTAACGTATGATTGTAGTGGCAGAGGCTGCCAGCTAGACCCCCGAAATACGACACCATGATACCGCCCTATGCCCAGGCTATGTCAAGGTATAAAACATAGTCTGAGCTATTAGAAGATCTACCGGGTGGCGAGTTGATCGAATTCTTTTGTCGGATACTAAAAGAGACCTTATCAAAATCCCCAATTAGGAAATGAAAGAAAGTTTTCTTTTGTTTCTTCTTCAGTACTTTAAAAGTTCTTGGTTGAATATTGGATTAACAAGTTACAAATTAATGAGATCTTATTAATAGATTATATGAAAATGGTTAATATGCTCATAAGATTGAAGATTCTTATGAACAAATATTTTTCCTATTGTCAATTGGTTTCAGTTTATAAAACGTATGCCAATACACGTGTAATTGATTCTTGATACGAGACTTAATTGCAATACTATGTCTTCGATGATAGTAATTTGTGGCCCATTTATTTGAATTATGGTTAAAAAACTTTTTGTTAAAAATTTCTCTTTTCATTTCACAATACTGTAAATTGCAATTTCATAACTGATGGTGGCGCTGATTCACAGCAAATTCACAACACTTGTATTGTAATTCCAAAAAATCACTCTACAAGTACTGTAATTTCACTTCACAATACCTTGACTGTAATTTACATTGGATTTTTGTATGAAAGTTCCATTAAAGTAATTAAAATGGTAAATTGTATTGACCCTTGGTATATTACAGTGAGTTTGGTGAGAAAATTATGTGCTTTCAGAAAATATTCTATAGGAAAAAGAAAACAAGGACAAAACAACCAAGGTTTCTATTAAAGAATCTCCTATTTACATAGAAGATTTTAATAAATATCTTTCATGAGGGCTCCGATTCGAGCCGAAACGTATGATTAAATAGACTCCTTCATTGTATTATGGACCCTGAAGCCAATGAAACCTTACTAAGTATTTCTAGTTCCATTGAAATATTGTAAAACCACACAAATTATTATTAGTCTACTTTGTCTAATATGTAAGAAGACAAAACAATTTGTATGGTACGAATGATATGATTAGTTCCTATTTAAGGGGGTGTGATACTTGAGAAAAGTATAGCAAATTCAAATTTGAACTTTTTCCATTTTCCGAACCAAAAGTTGTCTATCTGCGTCAGTTTTTATCTTTTTTACTATTTTTCAAATTTTAAATAAAAAATATTATGTATTTTGTACAAAGGCATGTATAAACCCAAAATCAATAATACTTGCTATTTTCCCAAGTATAAATGAAAACGGAAAAAAGTTGGGAAAACGTTAATAAAGTTGAATTGAAATTTATTTTCTACGTTTATAAATATTTAGGACCAGATAATCCTTCTTTATTGTATTTTATTCAATTTCTCCAAATTTCAAATCGATATTTCATTTCGTGTGGAAATGCAATAGGCGACAAAAATTATCCATATTTAATTTCTTCGGAAATTTTTTTTTCGAAATTTTTACCCAAATGAAGCAGATAAAGGTAGTTTATTATTCTCTTTACCATTTCCTAAAGTTTAAAAATGGTATTTTCATTACAAAAAAAGTAATACATGGAAAAAAATAGTTCAATAAAGTTTATAGAACTGTTTAAGAGTTGGGGATATAGGCATTTACGGAACAAAATCCTGCAAAATTTAAAGAACTTTTCAGAATAAAATGCAGAACTTTCAATAATTTTTCCTAAATGTTAGACATTTTATTCTGAAAAATTCTGTAAATTTTCCAGGATTCTGTTCCGTAAATGCCTATATCCCTAACTCTTAAACAGTTCTATAAACTTTACTAAACTATTTTTTTCCGTGTATGGGAGAAAGAAATTGATAATTGGTCACGTGGCCTTAAGATTTTACCAAAGTCGGCAAGATGTTATATATTCCACGGGTCTATTTTTATTCATAAAACCTAAAGCGGGGTTCGTTAGTTTTTGGTAATATTTTTTACAGCCGTTGAGCGACGCAAGTAACCTGCGTTGGTACATATATATGTATATAGTATATATGCTGGCTTCAAGAGATGTTTTGGCTGGTGACGTCACCGATTCTGGAAAGCCAACAACATCACGTTCGAAAAATGAATGTACTTGTGAAACACGCCCCTCAGTATATCGCTTTTAAAGAAGACAACAACCCCCTGGAATCATATTACTACCACACGTCGTTATTTTCAGCTATTTCATTGCAAATTTCAGTAATTTATGCCTGTGTAACAAATCACGGGCCAGCGATTGAAAACCAATAACAAAGGTTTGTTGTATTTAATAAAAGGTTTTAAATTTTACGTTTAACAACAACAGTTCTTCGTAAGTTTCCAGTAACGATGACGCACTTGAAACTGTTGATGTACATTCAACAAGTTATTTAAACAAATCCTTTATTTACTTTTGTCTGCTACGAAATTAGTTCAGGTCTATAAACGCATCGATGATCGCAAATTAATTTACATAAGTTGGATTAATTCTCCCCCAATTTATGCGAGATCACTTGAGGGTACTAACCAGATGTGATACCTCAACCGCACTAACAATAGAACACTTATTTTCTATACCGCAAAGGATGATTGGTTTTCAGAGAATGAGGGAAGCTCAATTTAATGTTTAGAATTTAGAAATAATCTTGATCAGAATATAGTATTCTTATCGTCCAAGTGTCAACTGTTTTTCCAAATGTTTCGTTTTTAAAAATGCGCTCATAGCTTTTTATCTTTCCTTCACTTTAAAATCGAAACCTGCAAGGGAATATTGAGAGAATCTTTGTGGTTAATATTTCATTGCATGATGGGCATCAGTTGGTTGAAAGCGAACGCAGAACGATAAATAAATACCAGGCAGCGTTATATTCTCGTGCCAGAAGGCGATGTGATTGTGGTCCCAACAGGCATACGTGATATCTAGACGTACAATATAAACGCTGTTAGTGTGAATGGAGTCATATCTCTGAAAGAATATACCTACCTACCTACCTGTACCTGGAATGTCTGAATCTACATTCACCGAAAACAAATCTCAATATCTGCTTACTTCAAGTGTCTTACTTCAAGGTATGTGAGCAAAGAAACAATTTGCTGATGTTACATTAATACAGACAGAAAAATGTCGATATTCGGTGGGAAAGCCCTCTAGGCTTATAAAAGTGAGTTAAAAATCTATAATTTTACAACAGTGTACGGGAAGTCTGCATTTTACGCACCAAAAAGTGTGCGGGAATGTGTTCATTTCTACACACCGTTTTTATGGTGATATTTTTTTTTGTTCAGAGTATTAACCGGGTGTTGCAAAAAATATGACAAAAGTAATTGATGTACATTGTTCTGAAACGTAGCGCTCACATGAAGGAAAAATTTGTTATTACAAAAAAAATTTGTTTTGGCTCAGCATAACAAGACTTGAGAAAATATTTAGTTGACTCAACAAAATAATTTTGTCAGAGTAATAAAAATAATAAAAAATTAATTTATTACGATTAATAAATTCTTTTGTGAGTGTAAGGCTGTTTTTCAATTCAGTATTGTAGTGCAAAATCTGTGGAAATTTCATCTATGATTCAATTTTTTGCGAACCAAGCCGTTAAGAGGAAAAATTTGACCATTGAACAATAGTAGTTCTCGTGACGATTTTTTGTAGTAGGTGCCAAGAACGAAAATTAAAAAAAATTAAATTTAGAAATTAAAAAAAAGATCGTTACTACAAAAATTGTGTTCTGCTTACTTCAAGTGTTATACTTCAAGGTACATGAGCAACGGAACAATTTGCTGATGTTGCATTAATGTAGACTGAAAAATGTCGTTACTCGGTGGAAAAGCCCTCTAGGCTTATAAAAATGAGTTAAAAACCTATATTTTTACAACACTGTACGGGAAGTCTGCACTTTACGCACCAAAAAGTATGCGGAAATGAACACATTCTCGTTCACTTCTTTACGGTGATATGAAATCTGCGATTTTGCGCACCTCATTTGGTGCGCAAAGTCCGAACTTTCCGTACAGTATTGTAAAAAATAGTATATTATGATGGTTTTTTTAATGCGTTTACATTAGTTGGTCTAATATCATTATAATGGGTATACTGTTTCTAAATGTGTGTAAAAATGATATGTATTTTGATAAAAGGCTATGATGAAAATTGAGGAAACAGATAGACAAGTAGTAGATATACGGAAAGAGATAAGTCAGGAGAACGGCTTCAGTGAATGCAACCAGTCCGGATGGGGTGTGACGTGAAACGAATGCGAGCGGATGACGTGCCGCCATTTCCAAAGGGCACGGATAATGTGAGCTGAAAAAAGATCACTGTAAAAATTAGTTGGTATAGAACTACAGACACTAATGCAACATTGTCTCCTTGACATTTCGTTGCCACACCCAGAAAAACATTTTCTTTGCTCTAAAGAAAATTCGTCTTTCAGGCAAAAAAATGTGTGCATTATATTCTTTCTTTGAGCCAAATAAATTTCTTGGTCATTATATCTGCACGTACTCTTTACACGTGAGAGTATATGTTAGGAAAGTTATTAGAGTGTGAAGAAATGATTTTTTTAACTCAAAAGTACCCACACATATACACACAGAAAAGAATTTTACACTCAGAAAAAATATTTGGTTTGAATCAAAGAAAATTATTCGTTTGAAAGACAATCTTTGATTTAAAAAAATGATTTATTTGAATTGAAAAAAATTTGTTTGATTCAAACAAAGTATAATATAAAAATTTGTTCAAATCAAATTAATTTCTGCCTTAAATTAAACAAATTATTAATTTGACCATATACGAATGCAATAATTTGTTTGTTTTAAAGAAAAATTTATTTGATTTAAACAAATTTTTATTTGGCTCAAAGATATTCTGTTTGAATCAAGCAAATATTATTTGATTCAAATAAATCTTTAGTTTGAATTAAAAAAGGCCTTTTAAACAAATTATTTTATTCAATCAAATATTTTTTCTGAGTGTACTAACTTGATCTGACCAAACCATTTTTTTTATGAACCAAGATATTTGTTTTATTTAATCAAATTGTATCCAAACCAACCATCTTTGGTTGATCCATTTTAATTTGGAATTTATTAAAAGTAACACAAAAATATTTCGTTGGATCAACCAAACATATTGTTGTCCATATAACAACAAAATACTATGGCTGAACCCATAAAAATGTTAATTCTACCAAATATTTTTCTGAGTGTCGATTTTTATGCGCCTTTAATGATTAGAAAACATATACTGGAAAAAATTGTAATTGGTATTCACCAAATCACGCAGTATAAACGTACACCCAGAAAAAAGTTTCTGTAATTCAAAAAAAATTTCTTTGAATTAAACAAAGTTCATTGCTATCCGGTCAAAGAAAAGTTTCTTTTATTTAAATAAATTTCTCGATTGTTTATTTCCCTTTGAATTAAAGAAATGAATGTATATTCAGTCGCATAGTACATACTTAATGTGATCCACAGAAATATTTTCTTTAATTGAAAGAAAATATGATCTTCATTCAAGGTAATAAAATTAAATAAATTATTCCTTAAGTTTTTGCGGGTATTGTATTTGAATCAAATAAATATTTTTTAAATCGAATAAATGATGTTGATAAAATAATTTCTTTCATTTAATATAGGCTAAAATGGTGATTTCTTAAAATTAAGTAAATTTATATTTATTTTAAAGGTGTTTTTACTGTGAATTGAAATTTAAAAAACGATTCCTTTTTGAATATAACTTTTTTCTGAATGAATAGTTATTACTATAGCTCTTTACTTTTCTTATCTCTTATCTTATAGAATTTTCTTCAGTGTTAGATATAGTAATCCTATCGGCATGTGCACATTTCTTTTGCAATTCTTTTAGCTTAATGCAGTCTTACCATAGCAGCTCTGACGTTACTGACCTTATCTATTATTAGGAGCACTGAATAAATTTTCTCCCATTGTTCAAAGCCCTCTGGTTCTTTTAATATTGAATTCAATCAATGTATAAACTCTCTACTAAAATATTTTTGTATATACCGACTTAATTCAATAGGAGTATTATATATTATTATAAATTTACATGATAATTGTAAAATATTACATTTTATATCGGTTTTGTTTACTAATATAAGAAAGCCAAATAAATTCCCGCAAAGAAAAAAATTTTCTATTACATTCTCGTAGCAAATCCATTTTGTTAGCTTTGACTGAGTATCGATCGTAACAGCTTTTTTTCATTCACATTTGTTTGGCTTCTTTTCTTATTAAAAGAAGAGGAAACTTTTCAAATGTTTCCTATTTATTTGGCTCAAGGATACTACCATTCTATTATTTATCCCATCACTTATGTTCCTTAATTGATACGTAATTTCTAGTTAATTAATGAATTTCATTTTTTTTTGTTTCAGGTAAGAATCCATTTGTTGAAAATGTTCATTCAGAGGATATATGTAAGTACACAAAAGTAGTATCATTGTATATTCTGAATCTGACTCATTTATTTTCAAGCAACACGTATATCATTCTGTATCGAGTATGTACAATGCATGGTCTGATGCGCGTGTGTTTCATAAAGAGGCATTTTTCATTTTCACTCGATTGACTCGTGTCACCTGGAAGTGAGCCACAAGTCGTTTCCCCTTATGACTTTCGAAGGTTCGACTTTTTAAGTTAGTGAATCATAGGGTAGTGAAGGAGTTATAAAAGAAAAAGGAATATAATCTTTTTTTTTTGTTCAGAGTATTTACCGGGTGTCGCAAAGGATGTGACAAAAGTAATTGCTGTACATTATTCTGAAACGTAGCGCTCGTATTGAGGAAACAATTTGTTATTACAAACAAAAGCTTTTTTTAGCTCAGCAGAACAAGAGCTAACAAAACATTTAGTTGAATCAACAAAATAATTTTGTCAGAGTAATAAAAATAATAAAAAAGTTATTTATTACGATTACTAAATTGTTTTGTGAGTGTAAGGCTGTTTTTCAATACAGTACTGTAGTGCAAACTCTGTGCGAATTTCATCTATGATTCAATTTTTCGCAAAACAACCCGTTAAGAGGAAAAATTTAACCATTGAAAAATTGTAGTTTTCGTCACGAAAGTAAAGTTTGTGATTTTTTTATAGTATACGTAAAGTACGCAAATAAATTTTAAAAATTAAATTTAGAAAATAGAAAAAAGATCGTTACTACTAAGTTTGTAAAATTTTATTGAGGGGTAAAACAAAGTAGGAGCACTCGGAAAAATGTTTCTTTGATTCAAAAGAAATTTCTTTGAATCAAACAAATTTGTGCATTGCTATATGGTCGAAGAAAAGTTTGTTTTATCCAAAGAAAAAATTGCCATTGTTTAAAGATAATAAAATTAAATAAATTATTTCTTAAGTTTTTGCTAGTACTGTATTTGAATCAAAAAAATATTTTTTTTAATCAAATAAATAATATTAAAGAATTTTGAAAATCTTATTAAGTAAATTATTTATTTATTTTAAATAAAGCTAAAAAGGTGATTTCTTAAAATCAAATAAATTTATATTTGTTCTAAAGATTTTTTAACTTCGAATTGAAGAAATGAAGTTGAAAATACGATTACTTAAATTCAAATAAAATATTTCTTCTGGGTGAGACAGATAGGAAGAGATTTGTGTATATATTTAGATAATATTTTTAAAATTATTGACTTCAATTTACAAATGTCCCTAAAACGTCTGGAAATTAGGGTCCCGAAATTTTAGGGAAAATTTAGGGAAAAGTTGAAGTATTTTTTGAAACACGAATTTTGGTACAAATTGCAAATAAAATTTAATACCCATTCTAAAAATCGGTTTATTTTTTCTGTGAGCTTCTCTGAGGTTTTTAACTTCCACAAAAAACTTAATATTACCACAAGAGGAATCTCATGTATCCATGTTACTGCGGATCCAATCCGAATTTCGCGTCGATCGTGCATGCAAAAACTATGATACTCCTGATGATTGTCAGAAGGGTTGCAACCGCTTCTGGAAACTAAGGATTCATGAGGCAGCATTTTTAAAATCACGAATAAAGTTCTCAAATTCTCGAGAACTCAAGTTCACATAATATTACAGAAAATTATAGTAAAAATAATATGGTTTAATAAATTCCCTTGTAGAAATTCTCAAATCCAGTCCCGATCTTGGCTCGATTTAAAAATCCGGCTGGGGCTGCATGCTTGTGGCCAGTCTAGGCCCAGACAAGACGTTCCTAGTTTGGAATGAAATGCCGCGCCTGATCAGGGCCAGGTCTGGTAGATAGATAATTGCAACACCCTCTGCCAAATTTTTAATATCCCACACTCAGAAAAAGTATTTGATTGAATCAAAGAAAATGATTTGTTTGAAAGACTTTCTTTGACTTAACAAAATGATTTATTTGAATTAAATAAAATATGATTCAAACAAAGTATCTTTGAACCAAATGAAAATTTGTTCAAATTAAATAAATTTCTTCCTTAAATTAAACAAATTATATCTTCGACCATATACGAATGCAATAATTTGTTTGTTCTGAAGAAAAATTTATTTGATTTAAACAAATATTTATTTAGCATAAAGATATTTTATTAGAATTAAGGCCATGGATCAATCAGACCACCTAACTTAATTATAAATTTATTCGTTCATGTAAGGTAACTTTAGTGATTTTCAAATTTTCAGATATACTTACAGTTCTGAACGTTCATTGAACGATAGTAAAAAATTTTCTTTGAAAACAAAATTAATGATTATATTTATATTTATGTTCCTACAAATATATAATCTGTCATAAAATATACGCTACACAGAAAAAAAAAAGTCTTAAGTTTGTTACGTCTAACAGAAGATTTTGGCTCAAATTTAGCCACCTTGCGTATAAGCGTATAAGTCTGTCCTTCTCTAATGGTCCAGTTTTTGTTACATCTTAAAGTTAGCCAATTTTTAGACTTGAATTAAAACTTTTTTTTTACAGTGTACTTTTTGAATTACTGAAGTAAAAACTAATCATTTAGTTTTTAGAAAAAATATTTTTTATCATTCAATGAATGTTCCGAACTGTAAGTATCATAATTTTTAGGGAAGATATTTTGTAAAATAAAAAAGTCCTCTTACATAAACTTTGACAAGAATTTGGTCATGTGGTCTTGTTGATCCATGACCCTAATATGTACTTACAGTTTTGAACGTTCATTGAACGATAACAACACTTTTTCTTTCAAAACAAAATTAATTATTATGTCTATATTCAGAGAGCCTTTCAAATACACAATCTGTTATCAAATAAACGCTATTTTTTAATTTAATAGGGAAGAAATCAATCATTTAGTTTCCAAACAAAAATATTTTTCATCCTTTAATGAATGTTCAATACTGTAAGTACATGACCTTAATTGTAAGTTTTTCCAGGAAGATATTTTGTAAAATAAAAAAGTTATCTTACACGGACTTTTACATGTATTTGATCACGTGATCTGGTTGATCCATGGCCTTAAAAAAATGTTATTTAAACAAATAAATCTTTTATTAGAATCAAAAAAAGCGTTTTAAAAAAATTATTTTCTTTCATTCAATAAAATATTTTTTCTGAGTGCAGACCGTGCCCAGAACAGGCGCAGTATTTAATTTCGAACTAGTGCCAGATCAGGGTATACTTGTATGTGTAGAGGAAGGTACGTTTTTAGTGCAACACGTACCGAGGTCGTGTTGTGATGATACATTTTGAAGCGCCATGAACGTGTTCTCACATGCGTGTCGAACTGTCCACACATGCACACAAGAATAGAAATCAGTAGGGGCGCCAGTTGCCTAGCGACCGCCCCTAGGATTCTCTGGTCCCCTATTGCTCCTCACCCTACACTGGATATACTCACCCCCGCGTGGACTGGTGATTGTAAGGGGGTGGGGCCGCAGTCGTTTCTTTGTTTGGAAGAGCCCAAAAATACAAAGCTTTTTCAGTACCGGCCTCCACCGATAAATTTCCACCTAGTGGAATCCGGCCCTTATATTGTTTACCCCTCAACTCACCCCCAATTAGGCGAATAACTTAAAGTGCTGAGGAGAAATGACGATTTAATTACAGTAATCCATACGACCCCTTACCGGGTCACATGGACGCGAGTCTACGTTAAACGGACAAGTATTATATATTCAGCCACTTGTAGGCACGAGAAACGAGTTTCAGGACTAACCTGCTTTAAATGCGACCTCGGCAGTTCGCGCCGAAAGCGTGTGTAGGATGTGGAACTCGGGAAGCGAGTGTGTCTATTCTGGTTTAGCATTCAATTGGCAAATAAATAGGGTGGTCAGGCACTCTGAATCTAAATTTGTGAAAATTTATCAACCTTATTTTAGTCGAAAATCGCTTAGCGTGCATTCAGAGATGGGCATTTTCAATTTTTTAATTTATAGTCAAATGTTTCACATTTTGAGTTTTTATTAGCAAAAATATGAAACTTTGAAAATAAGCACTCAGAGAAAACTTTTATTCAAATTTGAAAAATTTGTTGTTTGCACTACATTGAGAGATTTTTTGTTAGAGTAGGGGAGAAGCGGCTAAATTGACGTACCTAACAGAAAGTGAAAGTTTAAAATAAAAGTATTAGATTAAAAATTATGATTTGAATAGCTTGATATCTTGACTAAACTGTTTAATGAATAATTCTTCTGAGAAGAATAGGGAAAGCGGGTATTTATGGAGTTTTCTGGAGGACGGGAAATGCGTCAATTTTTCTGCGATGACGGCTAACTTGGCGCGAGAATACACTACAGGAAAACAGTTTCTTTGAATCAAAGAAACATTTCTTCCAATTTGAATTTAAAATTAAAGAAAATGTTTTAAATTAACAAAACTTTCTTCAATTCAAAGAAATTTTTTCTTTGACTGTATATTAATGAAATGTTCCTTTGATTCAAAGAAACTGTATCCTAGGTGTATTACAATCTACTCTTGCTATGTATTGGTTATTTGTTCTAGATTTTAAATTATATTTGAATAGCTAAGGTCACTTGTAAGACATTTTATTAGTTTTAAACTAATTTTGAGGTATAGATAGAATATATATTATTTTTTTACACTACAATAGAGGCAATTGTGTTTATTAAATTCATTGGATTATTAAAAAACATCATTGTAAAGGATTATAAAATTTTTTTAATAAAAAACACGCGTTTATAATATTAATAACATCAGAGAACTTATAAATCGTGGGAATAATCAAACTTTTTCAATAAACTTTACTTCTTATCTAATTTTTTTTAATATCTACGATTTTTGTGAACTATATTAATTTGTATATTATTTCTCAGTAAAAAATATCACTCTTTAATATACAATATCTTTATACATAAAAATTGAGAAAACCTTTAAAAAATGACAATTTAAATCGACATAACTTCACAAATCGATTAAATCGATTTACTGAGTTGTATTGTCACCTACATGAACATAAATATCCAAGAAGAAGGTACACTGTTAGAAATTTCTACCGCAATTTTCCGAAACACGTGATTGGAGTTTTATTCACTCAATGGTTTCCAGAAATACACAAAAACACGTCACACGACGTGCTGCAACTTGGCCTTTAATATGAAATCCTTTTGCGCCAATTTACCCGAAAGTGCCTCCACGATAAATTACCCATTTTTTGCATAATACGCTTCGATTTCATGCAAAAATCTTTTCTCAATCCTAAATTTATATATCAATGAATATAAAGGCGTATAATTAGTCCGATTATGTTTAAATTCGTGATAGTTAGAAACTTAATTCAAGCGGTCAAATCATAACCATCAAACACCAAAAACTCATTATTATCAATTAAAATTTATTGAACAATAGAATGATTGGGCTTTTTTCACTAATAAGATATTAGGCAAGAATGAATATGATAGGACTATTTTCGTTTGCTTAGATATTATCATTTTCTGTAAATAAGCGTGCGCCAATTTAGCCGATTCTCCCCTAAATGATAAAAATGAATGAAAATGATATTATGATTACTATTGTAAGATATCTAAAAATAATTCTAATGAGTCGAACAATGAATATTATAACTTAGAAAGCATATTTGAGAAATTCACATATTATGAATATGAAGTTGCTGGAAATCTGGTGACGCGCAGCAAAAATCGAAACATTCATTCTCGGTTTTTCATATAATTCGTTTCAGAATTTCGTTCGAGTGCTTCCGTCTTTTTCTGATTGGCTTCGTAGACTCGATGCAAATTTGTCCAACTTAGTAGTAGCTTACACTTTTAGAAATTTCTACTGCAATTTCCCAAAACACGTGATTAGAGTTTTCAGTAAATTTTTTGCAATTTTAAGATACCTTTACTCACAAATCCAAAAGCGATATCTGAACATAAATAAGATATTATTATATAATAACAGTTGAAAGCATCTCTTTTTCCACAGAAAGAATTCAAATTTTTTGAATTTGTATTATTATAATAATACTTATGTCCATATTTCTCGTAGATTTTATAACAGTTAGTAGAACATATATTCCATTTATTCGAACGAAAATATTAACTTTGCCTCATTTTGAAACGATATTATACTAAAATATTATTCATTTTTATGATTTACTCCAATGAAAAATCTCTCAGTCTACTCTTCTTGATTAAAAATAAAAATTGTTTGATCTTACAAAAAAGTATGTTTGGTTTAAAGAAATTAGGAATTTCGTTTTTATTATCTTATAAAAGAATAAAAACAAGCAGAGAAAAACATTTTTGTATGATATTTACTTAAACAATATAGAGTGTAAAAAACATCATAGGAAGTAATATTGTTGTAATTGCATGGCGGTGAAGATTTTTTAAGTTAAACGTATTTTTTCTTGGTTTTGCAGTGATATTTCTATTGACATAAAAGTTTGCACTGACTATATCGGAGGTTTTGTGGGAAATTAATTATATTTTACATGTTTTCAAGTTTTTCAAGATGACTTGAACCTCCTTTCATTACTAATTATTGCAAAACAAAAAGAAAAAAAGTTTTCGCGAAAAATGTGATTAAAGTTGCACATGCATAATAAATGAGTCCATGTATTGCTTTGCGTTCATGGCTTTAAAATCAAAAATTTTACGAATTTCAAAAATAAATCCGCAGCATATAAAAAAGAAAAATTGATACTTTTCAAAAGTGCATTAATAAAAAAAATGCATTTCCACATAAAGATTTCAAATTCTTTAAATTAAAAAAATGTATTTGAGTAAAAAAAACTTTTTTTGAGTGAATTGAAACATTAAAATAGCTTGTACTAAAGTTTGCTTTGATTTTCAATAGTTATAATCCTTTTTTTTTTATAGTTTTTTAACTAAGTCTGCTGACAATACAATTGCAGTGCAACTTTTATTTTTATCTAAATTGTTGTTCTCGCACTATTAAATTATCATTAAACTTTTATAATTTACTGCAACACATGCTTTTTGCTTATTTCATTTCTACCAAACTGACGCTTAGACTCTTTTGTTCCCGCAGCATGACTTTTCCGCAGCTTCTATACGTTCTGAAACCTTTTAAGGATCAAGGATCAAGGGTTCCCTCCATTAAGAGCCTTCTTTAGAATAAATGGTAAAAATATATTTAACCTCCGAATATTACTGTTCGAAAGTACAGGCGGGAAAAACGTTAACATTTTCGATTTAATTGCATATTGTAATTTTGTACACTCAAAAAAGATTTGGTCACGATATTTTATACTGGGTTGGGGGGGGGGGTGTCTAAAAATGGATTTATTTGTCCCACAGGGGGCAAAAAAAATGCACTTATCGATCCGATAGTAGAAAAAAACTATTCTCTGTATTCGTTATCCTCAAATAAGTGAGATCGAACATTTGGTTTCATACCAATTTTGTTTAATTGTACACACTTGATTGCAAAAACGATCAATGCGCGCAGCAAGGATCGCTCTTAATCCTATATTAAATGTTACATCTGTTCCTTACTGTATTGAACAGTAGATTGTACATAAATTACAATAGTGAAAATTATTTTCTGCTCTCTATATTTTGAAATAGTAAGAATTTGATCACCATCCAATTAGTGACAAAATCTACTAATTTTTAGTAGCATTTAACTAATTATTAGGTGAATTTAACTAGTTTAAAGTAAAATTTAAACAATTTTGAATAAAATTTAAACTTATTTCAATTTAATTAATTAATTTAATTTAGAAAGGGAGATGTTTAAGATCATTTCCTGTGTTTGACTAACTTATAGTAATTCATCAACTAAAAATTATTTTTTTGCTGTAGTTTCAAGTGATTTATTAAATAATGTATAAATTATTAGGAACGTTCTTGAATTTCATTTCCAGTTTTATATATTGAATTGTATACCTTGTGCATATCAATTGCAAAACAATATACTAGTGCATTAAATCTATAATGTACCAAAATTAATAAATTTACATAACTCGAACCAGTAATAAATTAAGTGGATTGAAATTAGTGAACGGCTATTATTATGCAGTCATTTTTGACTCTAGATCATTTACTTATAGTTTTGAATGTTCATTGAACGATGACAAAATTTTATCTTTCGAAACTAAATTAATTTTTGTAACATCTCTTTTACAATATTAATTATTTTGTCTATATTCAGAGTCTTTCAAATATACGATTTTTAATTATATATACGCTACTTTTTAATTTAATGTGTAAGAAACAAATCATTTAGTTTCTAAAGAAAGTATTTTCCATCGTTCAGAGAAAGTTCAAAACTGTAAGTGCATCTGCAAATCAACAAGAAAAAAGATGGTATTTCGAAAAATTTTGGTTAAAGGATTACTCTCTGTCTTATTTGTTTCTACTAAATGTTGAAGAAAATCTTTTTCTGAAAGATGTTAGGTTGAGAAAGTTGCATCGTTGGATTTAGACTCGGTTTCATCTTGTTGAGAAATGCAATTCAGCCCGCATGCTCAGCAAATTGGATATGGGCAAGGGGAGTTCAAGGCCCGTTTACATTCAAAACAGTCTCGAAAACCCTGGAGTGTTAAAAAACTTTTATAACTTGCAGCAATACTCGTCTAAATTAAAACTATGCAAAATCAACTGTAGTGCAAATCTCACTGGTGAATAATTAAAATGCGGTTAATTTTATAAGAAAATCAAATGAAGGTGAATTTTGCATCACGATAACAAGAATCTTATTTGCATCCATTAACTTCCCAATGCTTATGATCAATTCAAACTATTTTGGGAAAAACTTGAAAAATATATTGATAAAGTATCTATACCTACATGTACGGAGAAGAAAAATTTATTACATTTACTGAGTGCATAGAGTTTAAATAGTGAGAACATAACATTTCTGTAAATTTTACAAATATTTCAGTTCGATTCACCGTTTTTTTGCAAACATAACAAATTTGTCGATAAATATTACAGTAATATACCTGTTAAATTTGGAGAATAAGAAAGTTTCTTCGAAACCTTAATTCAACAGGCATTTCTGTAATATTTATCGATAAATCTGTTATGCCTACATAAAAGCGGTGAATTGTACTTAAATATCTGTTAAATTTACAAAAATTTTATTCTGTGAATGTTTTCACTTATTCGATATAGACTTTAAGAAAAAATTGGATGGACAGTAGGAAAAAAGAACCAACTACATATTTTCTTAATTTTTTCACTTTTAACTATCTTTTATTTAGTTTAAATAAAATAAAAGTGCAGTAAATTTTATCTTGGATAGAGCGAGTTATCAAAAGTTTGAATCAGATAGATTTTTAAAAAGAAAGTTTTAATTCAAGTCCAAGAATCGATTTACTTAAAGATGTAATATAAAGTACACTGAGAAATATACCCAAAGAAATAGATTTGTTCACATTAAAGAACATTTTTTGAATCAACAAAACTTTCTTTAATTCTAATAAATGTTTTCTTTTACCGTATATCAAAAAAATGTTTCTTTGCTTCAAAGAAAATGTTTTCTGGGCGTAGATCATTAGAAAAAGACAGACTTATGCGCTTATACACTGGGAGGATAAATTGAAACCAAAATCGTCTGTTGGACGTATAAAATTTAAGACTTTTTTGTTGTCCGCCTTATTGAATATGCATTGCGTTGAGTTTAAAGATTATGCTTGAACTGATACCGAAATCGTTTTAGGAGTTATCAGTTCTGCGTGTTACGATATCGCGAACATCTTGCATAATCGATAATGTTCACTATAACCTTATCTTCTGAAGGCGGAGGACCTCTTCAAATATGATTCTGGAATGCTATATTGCAAATAGGTTCTCCTTATGCTTCGCCTCTAGCTAGCAGCTTTGTATTCTCTTCTCTTTCTATCTGGTCCCAGCACCTCTCACTTTCTCGGTTCTTTCCTCTCTTACCGCCTCAGAGGCTCTCATTTTGTTTATCTTATTTCATTTACGTTAAGGTATTTGTCATGCCGAAAATCAAGTCTGTGAAAAAAAAAATTTTCTATGATTTTAAGACTTAAAATTACTCTCTAAATCTGAATCAGTCAAAATCTACTGATTATCAGTGAAATTTCACTGATACAAATAGCTAAAAATAGGTTACTGCGAATCAGTCAAATTTCACTGATTACTTCAGTGAAAATTATCTGATTTAACAGTGGAAAATATTTGTTTTCACTAATTTAATAGTGAAAAATAACTGATTTAACAGTAAAAATATTGTTTACACTGATGAAACAGTGAAAAGGCAAATCACTGATTTAATCAGTGAAAATTTGACTGATTCAGATCTAGAGAGTACACTGTGAGAAATTTCTACCGTAATTTCCCGAAATTAAAATAGAATTTTAGAAATTTCAGATATTTTTTAGTAAATTTAGGAAACACTTTCTTCATTTTCAGTTAGAAAGTGTTGAATACTCTGATACTTATATCCGGAAATTCTGAAACTTGCAAAGGGAAAAATTTTACGTTATGGGTAACTGAAGTTTTATGCAGTTATGGGTAATTGAAATATTTTTTACAGTTTCATAATTTTATAATGAATTTTATAAAAATTCTGCTATAGTTTGGTAGTTTTAAGATTAATATTATGAAAATTCAATTAAGTTTCTTATTATTAAGTAGAATTTTTGCAATTTTTAAGATAACTTTACTCAAAAACATGACAAATATCGTCAAATTTTACGTTAGCTTTGTAATATAAAAATTTGGAAATTTTCCAACATTTCTAACAATGTATATTATTAGTTGTCTCATGTGAAGGAAAATCTATTATTTTTGATGTAAAAAATATAAAACTTAAGAAAGATAATACTTTTATAATGTTTTTTGCAATTGAATCTTTTCCTATACTATCGCATCCAGAAAACAGTTTCTTTGATATACGGTCAAAAAAAAACTTTCTTTGAATTGGAGAAAGTTTTGTTGATTCAAAAACATTTTCTTTAATTTCATTAAATCTATTTCTGTGGATGAAAGAAAATTTTGTTAAATTAACAAAACTTTCTTTGATTCAAAGAAATTTATTCTTTGACCGTATATCAAAGAAATGTTTCTTTGATTTAAAAAAACTATTTTCTGAGTATATTAATAAAGATTCTCTAAAGCTTTTCCAATCAATAATTGTATTTGCTTTACTCCTTCTTGTGATTTTTTGTAAAAATCAGTCTCAACATTTTTTTGCCATTTTTTTGTAGAATTTAAAGTAACATTGTCAGGGGAAATAGTAAAGTTTTGCACCGATAGGTAGAAAAGTTTTAACAGTTCCTTATAAATTTGACTTTAGAATTTATCTCAGTAAATTCTGGAAAAGTTCGACTTTCATTAATATAAACATTCTGAAAAAACTTTTTGGATTATATACATTATTTGAAAATTTGTCTTATTTTAATAGAAGAAATTGTATATGGGCTTGGGATCTGATTCACTATTTGAAATGTAACAAAAGAGAAAGAAAGGAAAACATTTTGGCGACAAATGAAGGCTTTCAACAGTGCCAGAAATAATAAAAATCTATGAATATAAATATTACAGAATGAGGACAAAACAAGTCTGGAATACTTCCAAAATCGAGTTGAAGAAGACCAGACCAAAGTTTTGGAATTTTTACTTCGATCTGCTTTATCTCAGTTTTTCAAGTACCTATTCTAGTATTTAAGATAAAATTGTCTTAATTTATTGATATTTTGCGAATTTGAAGGAGCTTCTATTTGTGGAAAAATGTGTTACTGTCGATCAATATAATAAAAAACATGACATCAAATATATTTTTCTAAATATTAATTTTTTGCGATATCAAGTTGAGTAGAAGAGGATACTTTTTTCGAATTAGAAAACTGGACCTTGAAATACATAAGGGACTCAATTTCTACTAATATTTCAATAAATCTGATAATTGTTACTATCTGCTAATTAAAAACAGTGTTCTTCTAAAAAAACGCTTTTCTCATTTGATTTTTTTTTATTAAACACATTTCGTATTTAATCAAGCAATACAGTCTAAATAATGGCCAAAAAATTTATTTAATTAAAAAAAAACATACTTTCTGTATACTTTTTTAAAGAATATTCCCCAACATTTTTTTTATAAATATACTACTTCTGCTAATATTAACCATACAAAACATTGTGAACGTATTCTATAAATCTGAATTAGTGAAAAGTGAGCCAATAATTGACTTCAGTGAATATTTTTACTAAATAATAATTAAGATGGGCCTGGTTGGCAGATAAACTCATCTGCTTCCTTGTTATAAATAATGATGAATAAAATTGTAAAGCCGAGATTCTAGGAGGGGGGTTGAGCGTCACTGAATTACAATCGAGCGATAGATTTCGAAAGAGGAGGTAGGGAAGAGAAAGAGAGAGAATGAGGAGCGTGGGCTGATCAGCGAGCGAAGAGGATGCAAAAGGTTGTTTCAGTCCGTGGGTAGGGCCCCTGGGCACCTTCCCTTT
Source organism: Diplolepis rosae (assembly GCA_030998225.1). Classification (NCBI taxonomy): domain Eukaryota; kingdom Metazoa; phylum Arthropoda; class Insecta; order Hymenoptera; family Diplolepididae; genus Diplolepis; species Diplolepis rosae. The sequence goes on along the minus strand of JAPYXD010000701.1, from coordinate 19,587,669 downwards.
CTCCTTCCCGGACCCCTTCGTCTTTTGATACCCCCTCTTACGAACTTCATGAGGGTTCACTACAAGGGTGAGAGCGCACGAGACTAACGGCGTAGTCCCTTCTCGTTTAAGCTCGTGCTGCCTCGGTTGTATTCGTAATGAACTCAGGGACCAATGTCACTTTTTCTGGGCCCTGTAATTTCAAAAAATCGCTCTTTAAAATTGCACACTTTTCTAAAATTATCAAAACTAAAATTAATGACTAGAATTTTACTCTCTTGAATCTCGATTTATTTTTTAGATCGTCTGAAATCAAAATTAAATTACATATTATCTATTATGAAAAATTTAAGATGGTCATGAATGATTTTAATTTAGGCTTGAGCTCATTTAAAACAAATGCATTTTTGGAGACCCATATTAGAAATAAAACTTATCTTTGTACTGTATCTTTCATTTTATAATTTGATAAAAAATAACACATTAAAAAGTGTGGATAAGCGCATAAGTTTATCCTTTTTAATGGTCTAGTGTTTGTCGCACCTTAATGTTAGCCGATTTTTAGGCTTGAATTAAATTTTTGTTTAGAGTGAATTCAAATGTAAAATTATGAATGTTAAGTGGTTTAATTATAGAAGTCGACGAAGATAAAATTTTATAGATAGTTTGAATTTTGCATTTATTTATCTGAATTTTCGGATACAAGTATCGGATTATTTAATAATTTGTAAGTGGTTTTAAAAAAAGTTTCTGATTCTCTGTCATAATTTTTTTTTAATCAAACAAATCTGTGCATTGCTGTGGGGTCAATAAACGTTTCCCTGGTTGCAAAAAATTTCCTAGTCCACTTTTTTTTTAAATTAAAGAAATCTTTAGCAAAGAATGATGTTTAAACTTCAAAAATTATTTTATAAAGAATTTTAGAAGATCATTAATAGTATCATAATGCAGCTTTCTCAACTTTTTTAAAGATTGGGTACGCCGTGGAAAAATGAATATTCAACCAATTGACAAGCACCTTATATATTCAGTTTTAATGTCTAGATATTGATCAACTGTAATATCTGAAGATTCAGTTTAACTATTATCTAAAATATTGAAACACATTAAGGACATGGGCCATGCAGATCACGTGGCCAATTCAGTCCCTGGCTATCGATTTTTTTCTCAATATATGAAATTTTAAATGAAAATAAATCGGTCAAAATTTAGGAAATGATAAAGAATAGCATATGGAAGGAATATGGGAAGGCATAGTGTATTAAAATAAAATTTAAAAAAAAATTCGTTAATAATACCAACTAAGTGTCTCAGTAATTTTTGATTATTTTTCAAAAATTTCAAGACGATATTTCATTCTCCGATGAAATGTAGTAACAGAACTGTAATTGACGATAACACTTCAGTTTTATACTTAAGGATAAACAAAATTTCAGAATTTTTACTAAAACGAATTTAACAGACGTTCCTTATTATCTTCTAATACATTTACTAAATTTTGAGCAAGATATTTTATAAAAAAAAAATTGTCTTACACGGTGGCCTTAATATGAATATCTTAGATATTACAGCTGAATATATCGATATTGTAACCGAATATGTAAGATGCTTGCCACATAGTTGAATATCTAGATATTGATCGTGAATATCGATTTTTCCACGTGTAAGATTTTTCCACTGTATTGCTGACCAAGATAAAGAAATGACCAATTTCGTGTAAAAGAATTTTTTTATTTTACAAAATGTCTTCCTGGAAATTTGGAAAATACCAAAGAAAACGATGAAGAACATCTGACAACTTAGCATGGGTGAAAATTTTGAAAAAAACTTTACATTTAACTCTAATTGTCGATAAGTTTTCGCATTTTTTTCAAAATTTTTCCTAAGAAGAAGTTAACAGACCTGCTTCATTGCCTTTTGTCACATTTTCTAAATTTTTAAAATTTTTTTTCTAAATTTTCAGGAAAATACTTTGTATAACAAAAAATTTATCTTACATGAACCAATAAATGTATAATTTTGTCACGTGGTTCGATTGATCCATGGGCTTAAAAGTTTTTCATTACCCAAAGCCAAAAAAAAGTTGAAAATTCTTCCTTAGCATGCCCCTTATTATTTTTAAGAATTTCAGTCTATATATAGTAATAATTATTTTTAATTTAAAAAAATTTGAAAACCTTTCTGTGGAAGAAAGACCACATGGCCTTAATATGGTCTGCTTGCAAGGGGCTAGTCAGATCACAAACTGCCATGGAATTTTTCATTACGAATATATGATTATAGCTCACCTCATTAATATTGTTGTTTAAGGTGGGAATAAAGCAGAAAATTACTCTTTTGAATGTTACTTCGCGTGACTAAACCCATGAGAGTGCGTATTTACATCTGAAATGTTTTTTTTTACGATTTACAGATATGTCTTTATATCAACGTTGTTCATAGATTCATGCAATCGGTATTGTCTGTTAAGTGTAATGTCTATGAAACAACCTTAAAATGAACTGTACATATTTCACAATGTTTGTATTGAGTCGATTTAATAGCAATGGTGAATGTATGCTTTGGGGTAATCCTGTCTTCGTAGCTTTGTTTTGAAATCTATTCCTAAAGTCTAATGGTGACTTAACTACTACCACTGGCCAGTGTAACTGCTGCCTGACCTAGTTTTCCGACAAATAACTTGGCCTTTAGGCTCTAGGCTGCACACTGTTACAAATTTAAGCTGGAATTGTCCAAGATGCCTAATTGAAGCTTTATGCAATTATAAGTTAGTAAAATGAAGATGAATTTAAGGTAGTTCGTTTACAAAAATTAGACCTCAGGCAAAAATAGATAATTTTGCTTTCAAGAATAGCAATATTATTATTGAAGGGCTAATTTGAAAGAGAAAAGATTATTTACCATGAACAAAATTTGAAACACCAAAAAATAATTTCATTAATAAATTTTATTTTTGCCCAAACTTATTTTCTTATTGCTTCGAGCAAAATTTTTAAAAATCATGCGATTCTAATAAATCACGGTTCATTTTTTTAGGACCGTTTCCAATTTTTGAAAATGAATTCTTTAATGGCTGAAATTATAAAAAAATCATTTTTCAAAACAAAATTTTTATAAACAAATTGCTGTATTTGATAATAATTTATTAATAAAATTATTTTTTTGTGTTTCAAATTTTTTTTATGAAAAATAATCTTTTCTCTTTCAAATTAGCCCTTCAATAATAATATTGCTATTCTTGAAAGCAAAATTATCTATTTTTGCCTGAGGTCTAATTTTCGTGAACGAACTACCTTAAAGAAATGCAGTTACTTTTTAGTAAATTTAAGAGAAAATGAACATGTGGCAATTGAAATGGAGATCTGGGCGGGATCTTCACCAGTTGGCTCCAATTTAAGTCGGAGTCTAGTGGGGACAACTAGCCAGTCCACGACCTGGTGTGTCACGCAAAATTAGTCAGAGTCTGGTCGGTTGTCCTGACTTATTCTGGTTGGGATATGGTCGGGAGCTAATATTTGTCCATACAAAAATGATTTATTTGGATTAAATAAAATTTGTTTAATTCAAAAAAAGAATCTTTGAACCTAATAGAAATTTGTTAAAATAAAATAAATTTCTGACTTAAATCAAACAAATTATATCTTTGACTATATACAAATGTAATAACTTGTTTATTTTGAAGAAAAATTTATTTAATTTGAACCAATATTTATTTAACCCAAAGATATTTTGTGTTAATTAAACAAATTTTTCTATTTTTGTATTGACCCACAGTAATAAACCTATGATAATTGAATTGGCATGGGGTCAGTTCGTTTTTTCCAACCTTTTAGGTGGTGGAAACCATACATTTTCAATAGGCAAACGTTTCGGCCCTCTTCAGTGCCAGATTTTTTTAAAACCATTAAGGGTGTCTAGAATACCTTAGAATATAAAACCTTAACGATAAATAATTAAAAACTGAAATGCGTGCAATCTTCGAGCCATTTAATAACCTAAGATGCATGTTTATTTTTCTTTTTCTTTTTTGAACTAATTCAGCAAACCATGCATAGAAAACTTTGGTAAGAAACTCAAGAAATGTGAATGCCTGGTGATGGAAAACACGTCAACCACAGGGGAGGTGCAGTTTTTAGCAGTAAAATTTCCTTTTGCGCTCGTGAGAGTGTGCAGTTGTCAAAGCAGGGAACACTAATAAACACAAAAAACACTAAAGAACACGAAAAAAACACTAAAAACCCAAAAACTAACACAAAAACTAAAAATCACTTTATTAGTCTAGAGCACGAAACTTTCGTTGAATTATATTTAAAAACACAAAAAGACACAAAGGACATAAAAAAACACAAGAAACATGGAGAAACACACGACCAACACAGAAATCACAAAAACATAAAAAGAAAAGAGAACAATTATAAATTCCTAACCTACAGCCAAATGGCTAAAACTCCCGAACCATTTTTATCAGTGTACTGTTATTTCACTTTACAATACCTTGACTGTAATTTTACATTACATTTTGGTAATAAAATTCTAATAAAGTATTGTAAAATCACAGAAACTTTGATTTTTTTACTATCCACTTTTTAAAAGGAATTCATCTTGAATTTTGAATTTTTCTTACATAATTTTGACGATATTCCGTTTTTGAATACGTAATTATATTAATACACAATAATTTTAAAGTCAGTTGTGATTTGATTTTCGTAACATCGTAAATATATGACATTGATTCATAAGGACAGAAAAATATTTTCCGAAGTTCTGCATTAAAATGACAACTTTCTTTTTTTAAAGTTTGTGTTAGCTGATACAACTATTTGATTTCTTGGTATAACTACTCAAATTGGTAGTTTAACAAACTAAATGGTTAATGCAAACAATTGAATGATTCAGGCAACTAACACAAAATTGTAGATAAAAAGTAGTTTGCAGAACTACTTATTTTTTTCCCGTGATATTATTATATTTCGGTTAATCACTTTAAATTTGTATATGTGTGGGAAAAATGTTGTGTACATGAAAAAAATGTACTGACAGTGATTTAATTTCTCTTAATTCTGTTCTTTATGGCCATGGATCAACCACATCACGTGACCAATTTCCTGTAAAATTTCGAGTAAGATAACTTTTTTATTTTACAAAATGTCTTCCTAATCTCTAAATTTGAATCAGTCAAAATCTACTGATTATCAGTGAAATTGGACTGATTCAAATAGCTAAAAAGAGGTTACTGTAAATCAGTCAAATTTCACTGATTATTTCAGTGAAAATTGACTGATTTGACAGTGAAAAATATTGTTTTCACTCATGAATCAGTGAAAATCAACCGATTTAACAATCAAAAATATTTTTTCACTGATGAATCAATGAAAAGGCAAATCACTGATTCAATCAGTGAAAATTTGACTGATTTAGATTTAGAGAGTAGAAATTTGGAAAATACAACAGAAAACGATAAAGAACATCTGTCAACATCTGTCAACTTAGCTTGAGTGAAAATTTTGCAAAAATGTTTACAGTTAACTGTAATTGTCGATAAGTTTTTGAATTTTTTTCAACATATATTGACATTAAATTTTGAATTTATAATTTTCTGATCTATAATTTCAGAATTAAATATCAAAAGATCTCAAATTTCCCCTTAGGTTGATATTTATTATACATCATAAATCAAGATTTCTAAGCTGATTAAAACTTAGTCGATTTACGGCAAAGTTACTTAAATTTTTAACACGGAAAGAATGCGCATTCATATTTTTACTTAAAACGATTTCAATTTCATTCATGTTATCAAATTAGTAAATACTGTATTTTTTCTGAATAAAAAAACTTTTTAACTAACCATTAATATATTAAGATTGTGCTTAAAATTAAAAGTCCAATTAAACCCCTAAATAGACAAAAAAAGCCGACTAAATTGTACTTTTTCAACTTTGATCTTTTATAAAAAGCTTCAAGAATCTTTTCCTAAGTATGATTGGTTTTTTACTCCTCAGCTGGGGAATTTGAAGAGCCTGAGATAGTCGGTGGACAACAACTGGTTGTGGCAAACGTACCCACACCTAACCTAACGTGAGCGTATCCTAACAATCGGTCGTCTGTTGACTCAAGTGAACTGTTAGCGAAGCATCGCTAACACGAAATGCCAACTTTAAGCGAACTCCTCGCTACATTCGTTTCTTCATATTTTCTTCATTATAATATTTCATTAATGTCAAGTAGAGTAGTTTTCTTAATTTTGCCAATTAAATCAGATGCATTAATTTTAGCTCTGGCGAATTATTGAGGTGCAATTAATTTTTCATTAATGACGAAAAACTCTTAAGAGAGAAACTTAAGAACAAAGCTGTTTTCAGTTATATAAATTTATTATTAATGTAATGAAGGTTCAGGTTTTGGCGAATTAAATATGAGGATTAGGTAACAAAAAAAATCAATTTAATCCTGTTTTCACTAAAATGTACTTGAGAGACGTTCTTTATTGTCTTAATTTACACATATTATTTTTGTTAAATTATTCTGAAAGTACAATAAACTATTTTGAATAGACATATTTTATGGATGTAAAAAAATTCTCTAAATTAGTAACATTTTAATTTGCGAAATTGAAAGTAAAATTTTGTTTAGTTCCTGTAACAACTTTTTTTAGTTTTTGTAAATTTCTAAAGTAGAGTTTAAATAAGTACAGAGAGTAGTAATTAAAAATAACTTCTGAGTTAATGTTGCAGTAAACTTTCATTAATTTAGATACTTTTGAAGAAAACAAAGATTTATATAATAATAAATCTTAACTTGTTTACTGCACTTTTTAAAATTTCTTAAAATTCGACCACTTTTCGTTTACTGTAATTTAAAATTAATTGACTTGTTTATTAAAAATTTATCCATTTGGTTGATAATTCATTTATTTTGGTTCAAAATTTATTCAATTTGCTTAAGATTAGATTAATTTTTTTAGTTGCATATTTATTTAGTCAAGTTTTTTTAATAGTGTAGTACACTTTGTATACATCAAAGTTCACCACTTTTTTAATACTCAAGTATTGACAATCTAGTGAAAAACTGTCATCTTCAACTTTTACAAATTAAACTGGTCGCCTGCTTAAAATCATAATTCTCATTATTTTAACTACAATCAGAAAAAAAATGTTGTTTACCAAACAAAATCGTTTTGTTCCACTCACAATGTATTTTATTGCCTTAAATAAATTTTTTCGTTCGATCTAATAATTACTTAAAAACCAATTATATTGTTTTGAACAAAAAAAATACTTTTCACTGTTCAATGACCGTTCAGAACTTTAACACTAGAACTACCGACGATTGAGGTATACCTACTTCTAACATGTCAAACAAGTCATTTTGACCCCCCTGGGTAGTTCTAGTGTTAAGTAAATAGTATATTTAAATTTATAAAATCTATATAGAATGTGTTTTTTAGCTGCCTGAGATATTTCAATAGGGATAATTTTTGATATTCTGAAAATTTTGACTAGAACATTTCTTTGAACGGCAATCGAAAGATCTGGGCTCTAATCCCAGCGCAGTTGAAACCGTCTTTTTTTCCACAGAAAGATTTCAAATTCTTTAAATTTGTAGACTTGACTATATTTTTTGTGAATCTTGCTTATTATGAAACGATCGCATAAATAATTATATTCAAACTGCTATTGTAGTATACCAGACTATACTCTCTAAACCTGAATCAGTGAAATAGTGACTGATTATATCAGTGAAAATATATCAACTGATGAATCAATGCCCTGCTTTGATTTCACTGAGGAATCAGTGAATGCGTCACGTGAACATAACTTTTGAATTCGCGAATTTAAAACTTTAATCTACACTTTACTGATTTATCGACCCTTAAAAATAATAATAATTACGTAATTTTGTTTTAGTGTTGTTTAGCCTAAAATAAACGAGTTTATCGATCGTTAAAATATATATTCAGTCGAATTTCACTGATTCGCAGTGAAAGACTTATAGCTGCTGCCATCAGTGAATAGTCACTGCGAATCGGTGGCCGTTCACTGATTCAGGTTTAGAGAGTAAGATTGTTACTATAATTTCATGTTTTATCGTTCTGACAACATGGAGAATCATCTAAACGATATAAAATATTGAAAATATGGATTATGAATATTAAAGTTGCAGAAAATGTGAATAAAAACATTTAAAAAGCAGAGAAACCGAAAGCGATGACACGATCAAGCCAAGTGTTATATTACAAGATTCGTAACTGGAGCCATCAGGGGTTGAAAGCTCGAAATTGCAAAATCCCCCGGACGCTCAATTAGTGCTGCGTGTAACAGTATTCGCGGGGATAGAAAGTCCTGCGTAAATACTTATAGGAAGTCCGAGGGTTTTCGAACCTACCACGTTTCTATATAATACCCACCTACTCACGTTTATACCAGCTTCAAGAGAAAGGAAAAGAGAGGAAGGGAATTCTCAGATAATAGAACAGTGTGGGGTGTTCTCAGAAGCTTATCAAGGTCCCGTTGCCAGGATCCACGACCCTCGGATCCTTACAGATATTCTCTGCCCTTAATGCTTCTTTCAATCATTTCATTATAAATATTCTCAAATTCCCTCCCTAACTTTTTTGATTTAAGCTTTCAATTTTTTCTCCCATTCTCACATTAGCGATTTCATTTTTAGATTCTCATCGTAAATGAGAAGGTATTGGTTTTATGTGAAAAATGACTTTTCAAATTTCTCTCAAATCTTTAAACGTTTTGAAACCCCCTGAGTAAAAAAAACGCTTTTTATGAAAGTGTCTGCCTGTAGGTAGTAGTAGTAGGTCGTGAACACGATAACTCTCGATAGAATTGGTCTTTGGCATACTTTATTGGAACCGAAAAAGTAAGGACAAGTTCGTTAATTAGCCATATCCGACCAAAATTGTTAAAATACGAGCATTTTTTGTGTTTTTGAAAAGAACTTTTGAAAATACCTAAAATTCCAATACTAGTTACTGGAAAGTTACAGTATGTTAAAATTTGAAAAAATTCAATATCTAAATTCCATTTCCCACTTAAATTATACGAGATATGAAAAACGTTACCATACAAAATTGTTTATTACAAAATGATCTACAAATTTGAATCGCAACATTTTTTTGAGATTTGCACGGAGAAAAAAAAATTATTGTATTAACCAACCAGATTGTTAATATATAACTGACAAAACTTTTTTGCTTTCACAACAAATTTTCAGTTTTCCCAACAAACCAATTTGTTGAACCACAAAAGAATTTGTAATTGTTTTTTGCTTGACAAAACTTTTTAAAAGGAGAACTAAAATTTTGTTGAGACGCCAAAAATTTTTTTTCAGTTCTATATTTTTCTCCGTGTGTATTTTTCTTTTTAATTTAAAAAAATACTATTGAAAATCAAAAATTAAATTTTTAAGTTTCTATGTTTCTCCGTGTAATTTAAAATACTATTAAAATTAAAAAATTCCATTTCTTAAACAAATTATGTGAGATACGAAAAAAAAATTGTGGTGGAAAATTATATGTTGAAATGAGGTGTAAAAATTCTCAGTAGGACATTTTTTGACAAGACGTATATTTTATGTTCCTTAAGGCTGATAGAGCCTTAAGTAAATTGAATTTCCTTTTTTATTTGAAATCAAAAACAAATTTAGTAACTTTGAGAAACAATTTTTTTAAGGAAAACAAACTACAAAGATTTTCTTATCTATAATTTTTATATACATATATATGTATATGCGTCAATCTAAATTCAAAATACACATACAATTTACGGTAAAAATGACATGTGCATGGTATTCAAAATTTGGAACAGTTTAAGGGCATGTGATACTTAGAAAATCAGCAAATTTTATTGATTTTAGGTTTCTACATATTTGTATCCAAATTACATAAAATTTTCTTTTCAAAATTTGGGAAATGGTAGTGAAGATAAAAACGGACGTATATAGACTACTTTTGGTTTGAAAATTGAAAAAATGTTTAATTTTTGCAATATATATCAGAAAAATGTTATTCATTGTCAAAACCAAAAGTAGTATATCTACATCCGTTTCTATCTTCTCTACCATTTCTCAAATTTTGAAAACAAAATTTTATGTCTTTTGGACGCAAACATGTAGAAACTGGACCAAATTGTTCACATGAACTTGCTGCTTTTCTCAAGTATCACTTGCCCTTAATACCAGATTAAGACAACAAATAATAAACCTCTAGAAAATGATTTGCAATAGAAATTAACCGATTATTAAATAGTAAATATTTCGAAACATGTTCCCATGTTTTCATAGATGTTTCTTCTGTTTATTTTTAATTTAATGTTTTATTTTTAAAAATGGTAAATTTGTAAAAAAGCTGTAAGATACGTGTTCTCATTAATGTCAAATGTTTTTCACAAGAAATAAGTGAAGAACTAGTAGAATCTCTGCATGTCGTGTACAGAGACGGCTATAAATCGTTGGTAATGAAGGGAAGAGAGAAAATCGCCGCTCGATTTTTCAACGGCTCTACCGTCACTCTTCGTTTCCGGTCGGTCTGTATGCTGACCAGCAAATACTTACGAATACGATAGTATTTATTTATGCGCGTCCATTCGTACGCACCCACCTACATAGAAATTTTACCGACAAAGAAGGAGGGATATCTCGATTACTGTCGCCGGATCACTCGGATCCGGATTGACTGTCGTTATTTGTATAATTTCCGCTTATTGCGTGAACCATTTTTATGCAAATTTGTCTCATGCCTATTATACGTCAATTTATATTCAAAAAGGGTAACACTAATTCATCCTCTTGAGAAATGTTTATTATTTTCAAAATACATCATCACATTGGTCAGGGTTTCTTAATTGGCATGCTTATTATGTATTTTTTTCAATTTTTGTCAATACTCAGAAAACTATTTGCTTAAGGTAGTTCGTTCACGAAAATTAGACCTCAGGCAAAAATAGATAATTTTGCTTTCAAGAATAGCAATATTATTATTGAAGGGCTATTTTGGAAGAAAAAAGATAATTTTTCATGAAAAAATTTGAAACAAAAAAAAATAATTTTATTCATAAATTTTATTTTTGCCCCAACTTTTTTTCTTATTGCTTCTTACCAAATTTTAAAAAATTATGTGATTTTAATAAATTACAAATCACTTTTTCGAGAAAAAGATTCCCTACAACTTAACCGTTTCCAATTCTCGAAAATGAATAAATTATTATCAAATTCAGCAATTTGTTTGTAAAAATTTTGTTTTGAAAAATTGTTTTTTTATAATTTCAGCCATTAAAGAATTCATTTTCAAAAATTGGAAGCGGTCAAGTTGTAGGGAATCTTTTTCCTAAAAAAATGAACTGTGATTTATTAGAATCGCATCATTTTAAAAAAATTGGTTCGAAGGGATAAGAAAATAAGTTTGGGCAAAAATAAAATTTATTAATAAAATTATTTTTTTGTGTTTCAAATTTTTTTCATGAAAAATAATCTTTTCTTTTTCAAGTTAGCCTTTCAATAATAATATTGCTATTCTTGAAAGCAAAATTATCTATTTTTGCCTGCGGTCTAATTTTCGTGAACGAACTATTTTAAAGGGACGAGGGAATCGTTTTTCAAGAATTTAAAAATTTTGTTGTTATTATCTCATAAAAGAATAAGAACAAGCACAGGGATTTTTTTTGTGTGATGTTTACTTGAACAATTTAGAATACAAAAAACACCATACGAAGTAATATTGTTGTAATTGAATGGCGGCGAAGATTTTTCAAGTTAAACGTATTTTTTCTTGGTTTTGCAGTGATATCTCTATTGAAATTGATGTAGTTGAGTTCTGTAACACAAGAATCTACTCGATATATATATATATATATATGTATAGTTTCCCGTAAAACCTGTAAAAATAAAGAAGAAAACAAAAGGATTAAGTTTTAAGTAAAAAAACTGTGATTTTTCTCCATAAACATAAGATATTTTCCCACGTCATTTAAAAATCGTGATAGATGAGTTTTATTTCGGAAAAATAAAAGTTTTTACGGACTATATCGAAGGTTTCGCACATATACATAATATTTGAGCCCGCGTGTTGCATTTCGTTCATGGCCGTAAAATCAACAATTTTCTAAATTCCAAAAATAAATCTTCATCATATGAAAAAGGGAGATTAATACTTTTCAAAAATGTATTAATAAAAAAATCGATTTTCCGATTACTTATTAGTCCCCTGAAAGGGGTATATCTAGCGTGACGGCCCTAATATTCAATAATTATTTCTGACTAAACAAATAAAGATATTGACGATTTCATTTTCTAAGTGTTTAGTACATTTATTAAAGGAGCTTCCATATCATTTTTAACTAATAATATTACAAAATGGCGGAGTTATCATGCTTCTCCTGGCGGTCCTTTTTTTTTGGTAGTCAGGATATTTCCCAAAAAAACAATCTGAAATGAAAACCAGTGATTGATTATCGTTTTAGAAGAGATAAATTCGATCTTAAGAGAAAGATTTTTCGCTAGTTTTTTGTAAATAAAACGAAAACAAAATTTTTTTTCGGAAAAGCTTCTCTTAAGCTCTAAAAAATACTTTCTTACAAAAGCCTTCCAAATTTGAACAAAATCGGTCAAGTGGTCCTCGAGAAATCTTGACTACCGATTTCAAAATGTTTCTGAGTGTAAATTAAGTACATTTTTTCCGATTCAGCTAAAAAACAGTAGCGTAAATCATAATAAGAAAAGTAAGTCGCAAGACAAATTTTATCACGAATGTAATAAAAGACAAATGGCAAAGAACCGTGAAAAGGACTTAAAACTTGTTATATACAGGGTACGCACTCAGTTATAAAATCACAATGATTCGTGTGCCTACAAATACATAATCTCTGAAGGCACTAAAAATTTTCAGAATCTCTTATTTTACAGAGCAGGCGTATCATCTCAAGAATTGCAAATATAAAGAAGAATTTTCCAGGTTTTTACTGTCTTTACTTTTAAAATCCTATTTCAAACAATAAGGGATTTGCAACTAAGAAATATTTTTTTTTCTTTTTTAAGAAAAAAAATGTAGATAATTTTTTCAGAACTGAGAATCAAAATTATTTTTCTTCTAGTTCTTACTTTTTGGTTTGAACCCAAACCAAATTATTATTTCAGTCCTCGTTTCAAAGATTATTCCTTTGATTGTTATGATAATTATTTATGGAACGCGGTTTTGACTTATGAAATTAAAAAATAGCGAGTTAAATATATTAGATTTTTAAATATTATATTTTTTCATGAAAAAGAATGTTGTTCAGTTGATATTTTGGTTCAAAAGTAAATCGGACAATTAAAAATTTGTAATTTCGTGGTTAGAACTGAAAATATGAACCACAAAAAACACTAGATGTCATGATCTCGATATTTTATTTATTTTAGAAAGCATCTTTTCTGAAAGGATTGATTATCATCAATGCGAATAATATTTTTAGGAAATATAATAGTTACAGGTACTAAATAATAGTTATTGCTTCTCTTAATCAAATTAGAATTCGTATGGAAATTCATATGGGCTCTGACTGCTTATTAAGTTTATAATTGATTACCTTCCCGACGTTATTAATGCAGCCGCATTGTTTGGATAGAAAATGTTTTTTTTTAAAACGTAAAAACGTATGAAGCCGCAAGAATGAAGGGAAGCTGGACGCACGTGTAAAATTACATCATCATATTAGTCTTTTATATTGCTTTCTGCAAACTTTGTCCTCCTCGATTCTTTATCTACTCTTTTTCTTCCCACATCCACATTGTATCGAATTTTTATAGTCTCTAATTTATTTAATTTTATTCGTATTAATTTATTAAAATAAAAATTTCAAATCGTATACGATAAGGACTTCACTTGAGAATTGTGAAACATTCAAACGAACATGCTTTTGATTTCAAAGGATAAGAGCAACCACTTTATACTTTTATTGCAGTCTGTGAAAAATGTATTGAAAAGTTTCAAAAATACAAATTTATTTCAGCAATCATATAATAACCGTTGTTTTATAAATTTTTTAAAAATTTATTTTTTTACGCAAAAATTACTTTTTTATTCTTCTATCAAATAAAATGACAATTTTAATTCGAAACCAATACCAAAGAGATTTATGAATATATATAGTATTATATGAGTTATTCGCAGGCATTGTTTTCTTGATTTAAAAATTGAGCCCACGGGAAGAAGAATTCGCCGAGCGCTCGAAAAAGGGGAAAAGTATTTTCCACTTTCTAAAATTGAAGTAAAAAAAAAAGTTGTAAAAACTCAAAATATAAAAATATAAGCTGATAGAGCTTGTCAAAATACAACTTTTATTCCTCAAGTATTTTTTAGTCCAACATGATTATTACGAAAAAAGAAATATAAAAGATATTTTTTGAATAACCTAAAATCACTGCTTCAAAAAACATAAATTGCGATTTCTCGGTAAGTACTGCACGCAATGGATTAAATTTTGCATATTTTTATTCAGTATTCATTGCTGATGCCGAATAGTCATTTAAAAACAATAAATACCACCAACATTTGATAATATTCAATAACAAATCAATACCTGTCAATTCTTTGTTTTTCGCGATTCGGAGTGAAAAAGTGACGAATAAATTTTATGTTTCGAAAAATATGAAGTAACAAAGTTATTTATTTGTATTTAAGGAAGTTTTCCGGAAAATTTCAAATTATTCATACTAAAAATAGAGAATTGAGAGGGTTGTTAATAAAAAGCGCGCGACGCACGAATTGCTAAAGTTGAATTATTCAACAGAATTCCACGGATTTGTTAGTTTATTTGGATATTCGTTTAAATATTTGCCACTGAAAATCATTAAAATTCATAATATGTAACAATAAAATAAAATTATTTAAGTTTAAACTTCTCCCACCTCCAAAACCTTATATATATATGATGAATTGTGCGAAACACCTCAGGCCGATTCCACTGGAATAAGCACGGAAAAAATTAAAGATGTTCGAGCCTTATTAAGATATTTGAGCCCAGATGGAAAAAAATATTACAAAGATATATTCACGAAAGTCCAAGTTAAGAAATTCAAATGAAATAGTTTTTTAAGATGCAAAATTAAGGTATTATTATTGAGGTAGTATAGAATGATGTTTTAATAGATATATTGTGTACAATTGTAAATTATTTTCATTTTCATAATAATAAAATTTGTATAAAAAATACAAAACGTCAAATTTAATTTCACGATTAATTGTTTACGAAAAAATTATGTACAATCGCATGATTTTCAGTAGCAAATTCACAAATAAACTAAGAAAACCGCGAAATTCTGTTGAATAATTCAACTTTAGCGCTTCGTGCGTCGCACGCTTTTTATTAACAATCCTCTCAATTCTTTATTTTTAGTACGAATAATTTGAAATTTTCCGGAAAACTTCCTTAAATACAAATAAATAACTCGCGAAAAACAAAGAATTGACAGGTATTGATTTGTTATTGAATATTATCAAATGTTGGTGGTATTTATTGTTTTTAAATGACTATTCGACATCAGCAATGAATACTGAATAAAAATATGCAAAATTTAATCCATTGCGTGCAGTACTTACCGAGAAATCGCAATTTATGTTTTTTGAAGCAGTGATTTTAGGTTATTCAAAAAATATCTTTTATATTTCTTTTTTCGTAATAATCATGTTGGACTAAAAAATACTTGAGGAATAAAAGTTGTATTTTGACAAGCTCTATCAGCTTATATTTTTATATTTTGAGTTTTTACAACTTTTTTTTTTACTTCAATTTTAGAAAGTGGACAATACTTTTCCCCTTTTTCGAGCGCTCGGCGAATTCTTCTTCCCGTGGGCTCAATTGCTCTTGCTCTGAAATCCTTTTGTTATTAATTTCAACATAAACAGGCAACAATATGAATCAGTTAGAATTTTTAGTAATTTTAATCAGTGTTTGACTTCTTACTTTACAGTCATTTCTAATTGATAATCTATCATTGTTAACTGTTAAAATCAATCACTTCGGACTGATTGAAAAGTCATAAGTCAGTCACTGACTAAAATTATTAAAATTTCTGACTGATTGAGAATTATAAAGTAAATATACAAGAAATATATATATATATATAGAAAAAAATAAAAACACTTCATTACTGAAAATAAATTAAATTGATATTATGTAAACGAAATTGAAGTTTCTTGCGAAACAGTGTATAGAAAAAAGCAAGGAATTATTCTATTTTATGAAACCATATATACATTTATGGAATATATAGATTAATTAACAGGAAAAAATCTTTTCTTTTCAAATTTGTATTCACGCCACAACTCTATTTTCAGTAATTCAACTTAGATTAATAAATTTTATTTTTTTCTGAAATTTATATTCAACTTACAAAAAATGGAAATATTTTCAACTATTATGAAACCTGTTATTAAACAAACAAAAATTAATTATCATGTCTATATACAGAAGCTTTCGAATATACAATATGGTTTTAAATATACCCTACTTTTTAATATAATGGGAAAAAACAAATTATTTAGTTAAAAAAAAATTAAATTAAACAAACGAATAATACGATGAATTTAGCGGCTACAAAAGTCGTTGTTTCTGGAGTGAAATGCGGCCGGGAGGACCTTACTTTCGGCTAGGAGATCAAGAAAAAATATTTTTCATCGTCCCATGAACGTTTTTTTTTATAATGATAATTTTAAAAAGTATTAGGAATCTAAGGAAAATCGATGCAATGGTAATTATTCCTAACGATTTGGATATTTTCCGCAGTCAAAATCCTACACACAGAAAAAAGTCCAGTTAAAACAACCGGAATTCCGGTTAGGCCATATTTAATATTATTTTCTGGTTATTTCAAACATATTTTCTAGTAATTCTTTTTAAAAAATCTGGTAAAAATAACCTGGATTTCTAGTTATTTTAACCAGAAAATAATGTTAAATATGGCTTAGCCGGAATTCCGGTTGTTTTAACTAGACTTTTTTTTAGTGTAAAGATTCGAAAAATGATATGAAACTTTAGTATAGGTTATAGTAAAGTTCGATACAATCTATGGTAAATTATGATATAACTTATCTAAAATTCAGTATTTCACTGCGAAAACTTATCACAATGACACGTTTTTCCCTAAATTGAAGCTTAATTTAGCAAAAATTGTAAACTTGAGTTTCTCAGTGTAGGGATACGGAGAGAGTAAAATCCATTTCGATAAATGATCACCTGCTATGCATTTTTTTTCTTGTTTTGATTCATACTGAGAGAGATATACATAGTAATTTTAACTAATACGCCTCAACTAACTACTTTTGGTAAAAGCTACTAAAAATTTGATTAGTTTATCTAAGATAGTGTTGTTAAAATATCCAATTTGTTATATATATATAGATATATATATAAATTAACTACACCATCTTAGTTAAACTATAATCAATTTTCTAGTAGCTTTTACTAAATGCAATTAGTTGCTACATATTAGTTAAAACTACCTTGGAAATTTCTCGCATTGCATTTATATGCTCAATAGGTTCTTAATTCACTTGTACTTTATCTTACGAAATTATATTCTGGAACCAATTGTGATACCATACAAACAACAAAGTTGATTTTCATGTTGTGGATTACTATTTTCAGATTGATTGATTTGTGACTTTTTATAGAAAATGGTTATTGAAAAGTATATTTGTTTTAACCAGATAACTGTTGAACTCGAAATTGACGTTATGTACCAAGACTGGCACAAACAATTAGTCCAGGGCCGACCCAAATTCGCGAAGAAATTTTTATTTTTTTAACGAGAAATCGATAGAAAAAATATAAAATATCCATACCTCTTATTCTACATAAATTAACCGTAAAAAATTGAAAGCGCTGCCTAGTGACCAATTAATGAAATACTGTTTATGTTATCCATACATGCAAAAGTGCATGTCACATGTACATTTTCTTATGCGATTGGCTCACACTGTTAGAAATTTCTGTATTAAACTTCCATTAAATGTAATAGAAGTTTTTTTCACTAACGTATATTAAATTTAAAAACTTTCATATTAAAAAATAAAAACTTTTATTTGAATTTTAATACACATGTGTATATATGTTAGTAATTTTTCTTAATTTTAATATATTTTGATTGGAAAGTTATTAAAATTAATATGAATGCATATTACTTTTTCATAATATTAAAATCTATTAATTATAGTTTACCACTTGTATATTAAAGTCTATTAAAATTAATAAGATTTTTAACAGTGTATCTTATGTTAATACACTTTTGCTGGGGTCATTCTCATAAATTTGTATCTTCATTGAATGAAATTGAGAGAGACTAAAAAATTGTGTTGAGTTGACTGGAAAATCTTGATTTTTATTGATTTAATCGCGAAAATATAACTCCAGATTGCTTAATATAGAGATAGATTAATCTATATCTTCAGATTTAATGGGCGCAAATATTTATTCTGCCTAGGGTGCCAAATTCTCTTAAGCCGACTTTGATTAATTCCGTATTCATCATGATAGTTTATTTTATAAAGATTTTTTGGATCTCTGATGATGAATCCGTGGTAACAATTGAGAAATTCAAAATGACGAATCCAATATGACGGACTAAAATATAAAAAGTCCCGCGACTTTTTGCATTTTGGTCTACCATATTGGATGCGTTATTCTGAATTTCGTTATTTCAAGTTCAGATCCGTAATGAGCGACCAAAAAATCAGGATATACCAAGTTTCATAAAAATTTATTAAGTTTTAAGGGAGTTATTCGAAGTATGGGCATATGTGCGTCATTAACAGTCTCATATCACGGATTTTTTTCGCGCATATATTCGTCATTACTAGTTAACTGGTTAAAAAAGATCCTTAATTGTCGGTACTAGTTTGCGGTTTACATTTTTAGTTTGAAACATGCTACTCAACATTGAGATACAGAAGGTATCTATTATATTTATAAGCAATTAACTCTCTCACAAAGGGGATGCCTCGTAAAATTCTAACAAATGGAAGTGTTAATCGATCTATTTTATGGCTTGCGATAATAGCTACCCCTTTATCACAACCATCAGAATGTTAATAAAAAAAGAATGAAAAAGTCTTAATTTTATCTATATGCATAAATCAAATGAATTCCTTGTACTCAAATCGTTCCCCTTTTTCATAGGAAACCATGTATGATGCTCTCAAATATTTGTTTCTGAAGTTTAACCCTTCGTTTTATTATTTATGTACCCAATTAAGTGCCTTCCTTTCCATGAATGTTGTTTGTGTTTGTATAAATTATAAGTGTTTTTAAAACTTCAGTAGTGATTAGTATTAACCTTCAGTTTTTTAAACCAACATTAGTGTTATTTTGACAAGAAAACTGTTTTTGTTTAACACAAATTGTATTTTTAAATTGAAAATATTCAGACTTTATTGCATGATTAAAGAAGCCTTAAATTTTATTGAAGTAAACTATTTATTTTAGTTTAAGAAATGATTTATGGATCAAACGATTTGCCTTTTTGGCTTATCGTAAAAAATTGATAACTTAAAAGTTGCTCCAGTCGCAAATGAGTTGTTTTTTTAATATTATTTTTTAAGAAATATTTTAAATTATTCTAAATCAATTGCTGATTACTTTGCGCATTAAAAATAAAGTTCTTAAGACTGAATTCTTATTCAAAGATTCTTATTTTGCATGCACAAGAAGTATATTCTTCCTTCACTAACAGTGACTATTTCAAGTTCTTGAAAAGTACAGTTCAATAACTTCATTATGTTTCATATTATTCTGTCCCAAATCAATATTGATGAGCATCAAGTTATATAAAATATTTTATGAAGAAATAAAAACTGTATTTGAATCAATTCCAGTTTCCTCATAAAAGAGTAGATGTAAAAAATTTGACATTTTGTTTTTGGCTCGTATTTTTCTATTTTTGCAATTCGAGTTTAATCCTTAATTTTATAAGACATAATACTTCAAACTCTGAAAAAAAATTTATCTTCACTCAGGAAAATATTTGGTTGAATAAAAAAAATGTTTTTGCTTCAGCCATAGTATTTTGTTGCTATACGAAAAACAAAATGTTTGCTTTATCCAACAAAATTATTTCACTGACTCAAAAAAATTCTTTTCTCAGTACATTTTTGTTGATTCAACCACATATTTTGGTTGTTTTCAATACATTTCAAGTCTTTATAAGATTTAACAAAAAATTGGCTTTTATCTCTATAATTTTTCACATTTTTAGTGTAGATGGACTAGTGTAGATGTTGTAAAGTAAATCTGAAGTCGGACGCGTGTTTATAGAACGGAGCACAAACAAGAATTTCGCATCTTGTATTATGTTCCTGTCTTTTTAATTCCATGCAACTGCTTTCTGTAGAATTAACTTTTCTGGCGTGCGACGTCGTATATTCGCTAGTCAGTTTGTTTAATTGAAAAATTTTAGGAACATAATATCGCGCAGGTTCAGTCACAGAATTCTCAGGGGGGATGATATGGGGTGGGTGGAAATGACAGCCAGTTTGGCTGTCCCCACCCTCGTTGTGTAAAACCGACCCAACCCCTGGAAACTCCCTACCCATAGACCAACCTCGATATCGACCCACAGTTGCGAGAGTACGACCCTTACACGCGTGCATGTGTGTCCGATACATACCTAGATGAACAGGATGCGTTCGCAATTTAGCAAGAAATACGTTTTACCATTATCAGGATCATTTAATTCAATTTCCTTCACATGACAATAAAAAAAATGATGGAGGTTTCTTCCTTAATCAGTTACGTATTACCATATCTAGAAATTTCACTTTCCTATACTAATCATAGAGAAATTTATATTTTCCTATACTAATAGTTATATGAACCCTTCAATTTTTTTTTTCATGGGCAATCATCACGTGCTGTTTAGTACTTGTTGTACATACATTTCCTGTTCTCAAATTTCAATCCTTTGCTGCAAAATAGGAAAGTTCCAATGTTCTTAAAGAAGGATAGTAGATGTCGCACCCAGATATTGAACATAAACGCGTTTGTAGTTGGTCTAACTATTTGGAACTATTTGGAAATTTCTATTGATCACATATTTATATATTAAAATACTAATGTTACAATTGATATAGATTAACAATTTCAATTTTCTTTCTATATTCCTGAAATTTTACGATAAATATAATGTGACATTTCTGACAAAACTGATTGAAACTTGTCGACAAATTTTTCAAATTATAATAGTATTTCTGAACATTAAATTATGATGACAGTATAAAAAAAACATATATTTAGATATAAATAATCACACTTAGTTCTGCAAATGCAGTCGACCGGCAATCGAAAGACCCGGGCTGGAATCCTGGCACAATAGAAAGCATCTCTTTTTCTACAGAGAGATTTCCAATTCTCCATATTATTAAGAATATAAGTAAATTTCTGTTAAGACATGTCACACTGAAAGCTCTGTATAGTTAGAAGAATATTTGGTTTATCCAACCAGAATTTATTACACTCAAGACTCATAATAGGGGAAATTTTGGGTGTTGCCTCCTTAAACTCAGGTAATCCTCAGATAAAAACACTCAGGATTGTAAGAACTATCCCAGTCATGGAAGAAAGTTAAAGCGAACATGTTGTAGTGGCACTGCCCCTTTTGTTCTTATGGCACTTGGAAACTTCAAGTTCAAGTTCAAGTTTCATGTCACCAAAAATGGTTTGTTATGGTACGATTTAATTTAATCAAACAATTGTTTTAGCTGATTTAACCAAAGATCTTGATTTATTCAACAAAATAGTTTGGTTAGATCAAGTAATTTTTTTTCTGGGTGTAACCATGAAAATTATTTACTTCGATTGTTTTACTTGCAAATTACTGGGGCGTGGATAGAAAATTTAGAAGGAATTGTGGTTCCAGATAAGATTAATTTTTAATTAAATAGTTGAGTTTGAAATTTTTGTCATTCAGTCGAAAGTGTCTTTTTTCCACAGAAAGATTTTTAAATTCTTTAAATGTTTAATTTAATATTAAAATAATAAATTTTTATGTAACTCAAAAGTATTCTCCTTAGCTAAGTTACTAATTAAACCAATATGATCTAACTTTTATTAAATAAAATATTTTAATTGGCTATGTTTGAATAGTTTTGCTATAACAATTAAGTGAAAGCATACAATTTTTCAATAAACAACTCAAAACTTTTGTTTTATGTATCAAAAGATGTTTAAAGTAGTTTCTTATCGAAAAATGTCTGTTTGATAAAAAAGTACTTGTTTGAATCAATTAAACTTTAGTTAAATTAGCCTTGAAATTTTTCGCAGTAAAACATACTTGATCAAACATAAAATCCAGGGAAAAAAAACAGTTGGCTGTCTATGTAAAAGTTAAATAATGTTTTTAATCCAAGAAATCTGACTTCATCAATTTAAATATTTTTGCGTGTTTAAATATTTCTAGGCATAGGAACACATTTTCCCAATACTGTATAGGAAGTTTACACTTTGCGTACCGAAAAATGTCTTAAAGGTCATCAGGAATCTGCCATTTTGCGCACATTTTTCGATGCGTAACTGCGAACTTCCAGTACAGTGTTGCAAAAAATAGTATCCCAGGTGAGAATTTACAACCAGCTTGGTACCGTGCCAGTACCGCAGAAGAATTTGCAGTACTGGCATAGTGCTGGCCTAAGCACGGCCTACCACCGGCGCCGCTACGAAAGGTAACTTTTCTGGAAGTTGTCCATTGGTACTGGCGCGGTACTGGACTTCGGCACCATGCCAGCACTGAAATCTGTACTGGTTCAGTACTGACATTGCTCCGAAATCGGTTGTTAGCCGACACTTGGTCTCAGGACTGGGGCTGTACTGTGCCAGTATCGCGCCAACCCTCGGCCCGGTACCAACTGTCCAGTACAGGAATTGCTCCTTGTTTACAACTGGCGCGGTACTCTGCCGTTTGTAAATACTGGCATGAATCCGACTTTTCCACCTGGGATGTGACACACATGTGTTGCAACACTCATCCGGAATCACAAATTTTCGGCACTAGTATCATAATATACTATTTACACATAACTGTTACACATTAATCGGGAAGAGTAAAGTGTTTTGTATTCTAGGACGATATCCAATTTTTAGACGTGATCGCCAGAAGCGATATAGTTCTCATATTTGTAATGAAAACAGAAGGGTGAATATTATTGTTATTACGTCCCAAAAGATAGCAGAAAACAAGGTATGCATTCGCAGTAGAATAAATTGGAAAACGTCGCGTTATATTTTCAGGCACGTTTGTTAAATACATTCATATGTATAATTTGATTTTTGAATTAATATCCTAGTACAATGTAATACAATATTTTAGTTGAAATTTTAATCTAACGCTTTTGCCACCAAGAAATTAAAATTAATTGAAAATTTTCAAGTCGCTTTATTTAACACACTTATTAGGCTTGACGCGTCTGACAGGAAGTTGAGATAAATAATATTATAATTCATGAGAGCATCGTCTCCAAATACACAATGCATGTGCATACAATAAGCGTATGTCTGGAATCCGTTAATCAACATACCTTATGCAACGTATTTAGAGGCTTTTGCGCCAAAAGCAGAATGTGTACATTTTTGGTGTTCGTAAAATTTTCAATATTTGTAAAAGCATAGTGTTGTTGATAACATTTCAAATTGTGATGGATAAACTATTACACTTGTACAAGTTTGGTTGAATTATCTAAACCTCTGGTGTTTTCAAGCAAATTTTCTGTAGATTGAGTATTTTTGTAAATTTAACCACACTGAGCAAACGGTGAAAGAAATTTTCTTTTTAATTAAAGAAATTTTTGTTAATTCAAAAAAATTTCCTTTGATGCAAAGAAATAGATTTGTTTACATTAAAGAAAATTTTTTTGAATCAAAAAAATTTTCCTCTATTCAAAGAAATTTTTCCTTTGGCCGTATATCAGAGAAATGTTTCTTTGATTTAAAGAAACTCTTTTCTGGGTGCACACAGAAAAATTTATTAGTAAATTTGACAAACTGCCAACTACAGGGTGGGCCATCTAACATATGCAATTTGAATCAGCTTTAAAAAAACTTATGGATATTTTTTTAAAAGTATAGTTTTATTAGAAAGATTGAAGCTTTCTATTTAAGAATGAAACACAACATCATTCAAATGACTGCTACGGCTGGCCTTACAGCACCCCATTCGATCAACCCAATTTTTCAGTACATTTTGAATTGTTTGGGCTTTAATCCCATGAATGGTAACTTCGACTTCGTGTTTCAAGGTCTCAATCATCTCTGGATGGTTACCGTAACAATTATCCTTAACGGCTCCCCACAAAAAATAGTCGAACGGGGTTAAATCACAGCTCCGAGGCGGCCAATTAACATCAGAATTTCGGCTGATTATTCGATTTTCGAAAACAATGCGCAAAAGATTTTTTTTATAGCAGATTCAAATTCCAAATGTTAGATGGCCCACCCTGTACTTTCCGTATTTCGTAAAGGCCCAAGTTACTCTTTTAGTCGAATGAATCGTAGGACAAGCAGGAATGAAATAAGAAAAGTTGTTGTTTTAACTAAGTCTTTGGGTTCATTTGATAGACGTAGATAATAGTTGTAACAAAAAGAGGATAGGTAATTGTTTTTTCCAACACGTTGAAAATTGTACTTTCACTGTCTGTTTTGAGAAGGGAAAATTACTGATTCATATTTAGGGAGTATTTTCCCCATTCGTGGGGAAAATAGCCATTTTCCCGTTTCAAAACAGGCAGTGAAAGTACAATTGTCACTAGACGTGTTGTGAAATAACTATTTGTTTTATTAGTGAGGAAAATTAGTATTTGGCAATGAGTGTGAAGTTTGCAACACGAGCCGAAGGAGAGTACTGCAATCACACGAATTGTCAATCGCTTGTTCCCCACGAGTGAAACACGTTATTTTTCCCAACATGTCTAGTGACAATTGTACTTTCACCATCTGTACAATTGTCACTAGACGTGTTGTGAAAAATGTGTTTTACTCGCGGGGGACAAACGATTGTCAATTTGTGATGCAAAACCATTAAAAAAATAGTACACTTTACTAATCATCAGTTGTTTTTCTAACTACTCTTATGTAGAAACTTTTACTGATAGTATCAGGGCTGCAATTGATTTTACCATTCACATCTTGTTAATAAAACTACATATTCAGTTATTTTTATTACTTCAACACAATCAAATCTATTATTAAACGAATATACCATGTTTTTAATTTACGGTAAAATGTGTCATAATGAGAATTTTTGGTAGCAAAACTAAGAAATTTTAACATAGCTTGTACTCAAATTTTATTTGTTTCGTTTGAACTAATATTTTTGCTTGTTCTTTTTTTGAATAAAATCAATTTCTCTGTTGATTTCAGGAAATAGAAATTATAAATTGATGCAGAATTCGTAAAATTTTAATCGCATAAAATTAATTAGAATCTCAGTTTCCTCATTTGCAAAATTATTCGTGTATGCATTGCATTATTCTGAAACGTAAAATGTAAAAGAGTTTGAGTTTAGGGAGTGAGGGAGGGAGGGAGTTGAAGGATATGAAAGGATCCTCCTTTGGTTAAAACTGAAGCACGTATTAAGTTTCGAAAGTAAGAGTAGAGTCGTTTAAACAGTAGCTTGTCTTCCATTTCCTTTCCACCCATTCATCTTCCTTTTCTTCTTATTCTTGCTTCTTTTTGTTTTATTTCTTTTCTTCTCATCGCTCGTTTTTCTCCTTCACATCACGTTCATATAGTATGTAGCTGGTGTGCATACATGGAAAGGAGAGGAGAGGAGACGAGACTCCAGGCACAATAAAGAGGGAGTTAAGAAGGGCCCGATCTTAGAATGTACTGACACGCGCCTTCATTCGCGATGCCCTCCGGCCCTCCTTGCATCAACTTTTACCTTTTCTCGAACATACGAGCTTTCCTATAGATAAACAGAAGCCACCCCATGGAATTCTATATAAATTTCATAACTCCTCTTATAACCGAGAAAGTATTTCTACTTGTCATTAGTGTTTCATTATACTGAATAAATATGTATAGCAAATAAATAGCATTGTTTACTAATATCCGGGTGATGATTTTATTTGGGAACCTTGAAATCCCTTAAGGACATGTGATACTTGAGAAATGTAGCAAGTTCATGTGAACGATTTGGTCCAGTTTCTACATGTTTGTGTCTAGAGTATATAAAATTTTCTTTTTAAAATTTGGGAAATTGTAAAGAAAATGAAAACAGACGTAGATAGACTACTTTTGGTTTTGACTCTGAAAAAAAATGTCGATATATTTTGCTAAAATCGAACTTTCTATGTCCCCTTATTTATCTTCTCTACCATTTTCTAAATTTTGAAAAGAAAATTTCATGTTCTTTAAACACAAACATGTAGAAACCTAAAATCAATATTTTCAAATTGCCTATGTATCACATGCCCTTAAGGCCTGCGGACCAATCGAGCCACGTGACTAAATTATACATTAATTATACATTAATATCTTACTGAAAATTTGGAGAGTACAATAAAAGACGATTGAGTTCATCTGTTAACTTCTTTTTAGTGAAAATGAAAAAAAAATTCTTTTGAAAAAATGTTGCGATTCAAACTTGTAGATCTTTATGTAGTAAACAATTTTGTATCATGACTTTGTTTTCGTATCTCGTATAATTTAACTGGAAAATGGAATTTAGATATTGACTTTTTTGACGTTTTAATGTAACTTTCCTAATATTACTTTAATTGAAAAATGTTATAAGGATAATTAGTAGAGATTTCAATTCGATAATTCTATTGAGAGTTATCAAGTATACGATCTACTATTGCTGACAGACACTTTTGTAAAAACCGTTTTTTCTGAGCCAACACACTTTCTATTAATTTACTCGAAAATTTGCAACGTTATAAAAAAACTGTAAGGGGAAACTAACATTCATTTTTCACGAGCTATAAAACCATGTTTTTGGTTTTTTCGAATTTCGATTTTCAATTTTTGACTATGACATCACGAGGCGGACAATACTTTTACAGTTTTTCGAGCGCCTTTCGCCTTATTGAATATAACTCCTCAATTACAGTTAAATTAACAAATTTTGCAACATTTTCACTCAAACGAAGTTGACAGAAAATCTTTATCGTCATCTGTTGTTTTTTCCAAATTTTCAGGAAGATATTTTTTGTGATAAAAAAGTTATCTTACACGAAAATTTACAGGAAATTGGTCACGTGATGTGGTTGATCCATGGCCATAGAATGACTTGGGATTTGTTCAATCGCGAAAAAAACTTTGAGAAATCTAGAAATGACTTGAAATTTAATTTTTGAGACCTTGATTTTATTTGAGTATTCACTTT
Source organism: Diplolepis rosae (assembly GCA_030998225.1). Lineage (NCBI taxonomy): Eukaryota > Metazoa > Arthropoda > Insecta > Hymenoptera > Diplolepididae > Diplolepis > Diplolepis rosae. The sequence goes on along the minus strand of JAPYXD010000701.1, from coordinate 19,560,333 downwards.
TTAAAATGAATTCAACTTGAATTAAAAATTTTTATTACATCATTTTGACGATATTACATTTTTAAATACGTAATAATTTTAATGTTCAATTATTTAAAAGTCAGTCGTGACTTGATTTTCGTAACTTCGTAAATATATATCTACGTATGTTTTTATCTTCCCTATCATTTCCCAAATTTTAAAAACAAAATTTTATTTATTTTGAATGCAGACATGTAGAAACTAAACCAAGTTGATTACATAAACTTTCTACTTTTCTGGATAATTAAAAAAAGTATAGAAATTATAAATAGCACGCGTTTTAGAAATAAACGCCTTTAAAAAATAGTGAAAAAAGAATATTATCAAAAAATTATTATTTAAAAATTACATGATCTTGAGAATCAAGATAATATGGTATGTAAGGAGAACCACAATTTTGTTGAGACTGCAAAAAAAAGTTTGTCAGTTCTATATTTTTCTCCGTGTCATGTGCCAAATATTTTATTGCGCTTCGCATAAAATTGTAGAAAGTTACCTGTTAGAAATTAGATCGTACTTACTGTTTTTTAGCATTTTTGTAGATAAATATCAGAAAGTTATTTGCTGAATATTTCAGAGTGCTAAAAACTGAATTTTAGCAAATCGCATGCTAAAAGTTAGAATGTACTTACTGCCCTTTAGCATTTTTGAATTGCTGAAAAACAGAACATAATTTACTTTTATACAGCAATTACTTACTATTTTACAGAATTTCAAATTCAAATAAAAGTTTGTATTTTTTAAGATAATAGTGTTGTTTTAAATTTAATATACATTACTGAAATAAACTTCCATTACATTGCATAAATTTCTAACAGTGATATACGTTCCAAATTTCCAAATTATAGTAATTGATATGTATATGTACATGACAAAATACTGTGATCACATCATAGACTGATCTATTTGAGTCGAAATCTTAGATTTGTCTTTTAAAAATGTGTAATTTTCAGAAATTCTGTATTTGGTAAAAATAAGTTGATCCAACGAGATATTTTAGTTACTTAATATAAATTTTAAGTATTTTATTATTTAGTTGAACCAAAAAATTTACTCAAGTTAATAAAATACTTTGTGGATTCAACAAAACAATTTTGTTTAGTGAATAAGATTTTTTTCTGAGTGTAGATTGAGCGACAGGGTTAGCACTTCATTTGGAGTTCAATTTTAATTTGATAAAATCATTATATAATATCATAGCGTGTCTGTTTTTTTCTAGAAGGCTATTCAATCACAGAAATTAATCTGAAACAAAAATTGAGTTTTTTGTACCTTTTCATGAAGTAACGCAAAAGCCGATTGTTTCTCCGTAACTGATTTCGCGTTCCGTCGATGACAATTAAACGTCTCTCAGGAAAAACAACATTTCTCAATGAAGCTTATCTCCCAGGACGTAACCAGTAATATCGACATTTTTCACATAGATCAAATCAACCATCAAATCAACATTAAAAGTTCATGTAATATAGAGAAAAGTGAACTTTTGACATTAACCGGATTGGTTCGTATTTATAATACGGAAAAATCCGAGTTTAGCAGAGTTTACTGTAAAGTAGATGAAACGTACAAAAACTCTGTTGATTAAATTAAAATTCTTGTAAAATTTACTAAAATGTTAAGTTTTAAAAATAAGTTTCGAACTTACTGTAAATTTTACGAATCTTTTTTTTGCGTATGCTTTGATAAACATGAAGAAAGGTTCCTGTCAAGGAATTATAATTCTTAGTAGACTTTGCGTCAAGTAATGCATAATATTTCAAAGTCTGAAGAATTTTAATGTAGTGATGCCACCATAGTTAGCTCTTTATGTAATGTGTGATTAAAGAATAATTTCGGATCTAATAATTTTAATTTGGTACAATATTATGATCAATAGCACCTTAAACAGTTTTGTATTGAAAAAATTCATTTTATAATTATCAAAAATATTCCATATTTTATCATAAACTGAGAAAACGATATGGTATGAGGAACAAAAGTTTTGTTGGTTTATTTGTGTAACAAAACAGTCTATTTGGATCTTTTTGATGGCCCGACAAAATTTTTTGTTGAGTCAATGAAAAAATATTGCTGGGTAAACCATATATTTTGATGTCCGTATAACAACAAAATACTATGGTTGTTGCAACAAAAATTAGGTTGATTCAACTAAATCATTGGGAGTATTGAGGGTCAATAAAACACAGGAAATCATTATCAAGCATGTCACAATATTGTAACCGCATATTTAATCTTTTTCTTCGTAATTTGAATAAAATTGAAATGGTCGACAGGATTTACGTACGTAAAGAAATGATTGTGATTCATCAGACATATGAGTATGACTGCTGTTTATACAAATAACAATTACAATCCATATAAACTTACTTCATAGAAAAGTTTCTTTAATAGAAACCTTTAATATAAGGTCAAAGAAAAGCTTTTTCACTTAAACAAATTTGAGTTTATTGCATACAGAAAAACCATTTTGTATAAATTAAATAATATGTTTCGATCAACTGAAAATGGTATGTTTGACTACGATGTGATTAAATCTGCAAAATTCTTTATACTTAATTTAGCAAAAATTTGATCAATTCAACCTATGCAACCAAATCATTTGGTTGGATTTAACAGATTTTTTTCGGGCTGTGGAATCAGAATTCTGTTTGCATGGTCCAATTATTTTCTTCAATGTACAGATGGTAACCTAAAAAATATTTTATTATTTTCAATTGGGATAAGCATCTTGATATACTCAAAAAAAAATTTTTTTCATTGAAGAAAATATTTGATTAACATAATCAAATTTTTTGGTTGAATTTATCAAAATCAACTAAAATATTTGATTGCACCAACCAAATTTTTGGTTCAATCAACAAAATTGTACTAATTAAATAATTTTGTTGCCCATATAACAACAAAATACTATGCTTGAAGCAACAAAAATTTGATTGATTCAAACAAATTTTTTTCTGTTTGTAGAAAATCTGTAACATATTATATTTTTCCCTCTGCGAAACTATCATTGCCTAATATTTATATAACTAAATACTTTATTATAAAACTCTTATCATTGTATAATATTCATAAATACATTTTAGTTAAATATCAGTTAACACTAGTTTAGTGTGTGTACGAATCCATTGGACAATATGTTTATTGCTAATTACATTGACGTTTTGCCATCTCTCTCAAATTGTAAAATATTATCAGCCTTGTTAATGACTAAACCATATATTATAACAAACAATGATTAATGTATTCTTCACATAAGAAAAATTTCTGAAGATGCTATAAGAGGAATAACGAAACATCTATGTAATTAGCAATAAACATATTGTCCGATGGATTCATACATAATTGAAACTTACTTTAGTCACTGCTTACCCATGTTTAGAATTTTTACTAAACTACACGGAGAAAATTATTTTGTAGAACTTTAATCCACTGAGTTAAGTAAAACGGGGACGCAAGGGCATTCAAACAAGTTTTCACCTACAGTTGATTAAAGTAAATTCCGTTAATCTTTAATGGACATTGAGGTTTTTTTTACCATAAGAAAGGAGAATTTAATTCACATTTGAGTACAGCATAAGCTGCAATGGAGTACAATATGATAAAAATATTGGAGAACGTACTCAAAAATACATTAACCACTTCCCGTACTTTAACGAGTCCGACTCGTGATGAAGAATTTGGCCCAAACGTTAACATCACAAGTAAGACTCACGGAATGATTTTTTGCAAGTGACGATCGTAATTTAGTTTCAGTTCTTACCAGCACGCCACGAGAGATGTAAGTATTTTCATATAAGATATTGATTCAAGGTGATCATTTCTTATAATTAAATTTTTTGTTTATAATATTTATTCTTAGGCGTAGTATTATTTGATTCCTCAGGATAAAGGCACACTTGAAGACGCTCAGAAGACTGTAATTTCTATTAAAGTATTGTTTATTTATAAAATATAGTTTTAAAACTGTTCTTTATCATCCATTATTATATATATATATCAGGGTGTGCCAAAAAAAGGCGATATTTTTTTCTTTCACGAAGACTTGAAAATATCGTAGAACATGTCTAAACAAAAACTCTGTCCAAAGCATAGCTCGTAATTTCAATTTTAAGAGGTTTCTCATCGTACCTAAAGTTTTTCCATTTATAAATAACACAGATTATACACGGAGAAACTCTTCATTGCAAAATTTAGTATTATTATATTTATTTTTACTAAAAGTCAATAGGAAACGAGGATATAACGTCACTTTTTTAGAAATTACTATTTTGAATATTAAACTATGGAGTTACTAATAATATTGGAGAAAATGGTGATATAATTGTACTTATGCCTAAAAACAAAAGCAAATTTTATTACTTGAAATAGTAAAATCGTAATCGACACATCGAACGAATTATATTGAAGTAAACCCAATAAATGTTTCATTAATTGCTAAAAAAGAATGTTAAGTTTACAAAAGACAATAGTAAAGTCACATCTTCTGTCTAACCGAATTACCATAGTCTTTTGGAGATAGTGGAACCATATTTATAAGTTTTCCTTTCGAAAATAGGAAATAATTGCACCTCCATGATATAAAAAAATCAGTCATTCGTAAATTTTACCATAGTTCTTATAAGATTTTGTGATCTACATAGAGAGAGTATTTATAAACATAGTTACATATTTACATACACATACACGTATATATATATATCAATATAAATAATAAACATACCAATGCACGCACAATTACTAATTCAACGTAACTTAACCTAACTGCACAACGCACACATTCATAAACGCATCGCAGTGATATGTCAATATTGTCAATTACAATGTAGCAACTTCATTATATACTGAACTGTGGAAACTTTTACGATTTGTGAGGAAAAGCTCGACAGTCCCTCTGCTAGAAAAAATCGTAAGTTAGAAAGGCGTCATATTCAAATGTAAAAAAATATATTACTATATCGGCTACTGACAAATAATCACAACGAGCACATGGAGCGATTCTCGGGTAATATCAGAAACTTTCGGCATATCTGACGTCACTCGGCAGTACATTTAATATTTCCAATGGGAATTTTGACAACCTATTTCAATATATGGTGTATTCGATTGCAAAATATTCAAGTCTTTCTCTCTTCATTGTTCATTACTATTGACAATGGTAATTTCTCTAAACTATTTTGCAATTTATATTATTCAAAAGACCAATTCTTGCATAGATAGTTTTACATTTTATTTATATATGTATCACTTATTTCTAGTTTCAATTTGGCATCAAAGATATTAATCTTTGCAACTCTCAATGGAAATTTATAAAGTTGCACTATATTTACAATTGGTTCAGAAAATGTATTTCCTCCTACCGCTATAGTAAATAAAACTAGTTTTGTCACTATATCCTCGCTTCCTATTGACTTTTAGTAAAAATAAATATAATAATACTAGATTTTACAATGAAAAGTTTCTCCGTGTAGGTATTTTCTACATTATTTCCTTCCGTAAGCTATGATAAATTGTTTTATCATCAAATAAATGAGTAAACCTTATTCAGAATTAAATTCTCTATAAAAAATTCTACCGAGTCGTATTCTTATCGTCAATATTACATTTTCTACAGAGCCTCAAAATTTTAATTTCTAAAAGTTTTTTGTTTTTTGAATTTTTAAGCTAAACTATTTAAGATAGGACAAAAAGTTACATGGCAATTTTGTAGTGCATTTAGTCCTCTACAAAAAAGTTCTGAATACATTTTTTCTATCATGAATATTTACTAAGTTACAGATTCTCAAAGTCTCAGTTTGTTCATTTTCAACTTTTATCAAGTAAACTATTGATGACAGCACGAAAAGTTTAGTAGAAATTTGAGAATCTGTAACTTACTAAATATTCATGATAGAAAAAATGTATTCAGAACTTTTTTGTAGAGGACTAAATGTACTACAAAATTGCCATTTAACTTTTTGTCCTATCTTAAATAGTTCAGCTTAAAAATTCAAAAAACAAAAAACTTTTAGAAATTATAATTTTGAGGCTCTGTAGAAAATGTAATATTGACGATAGGAATTCGACTTGATAGAATTTTTTATAGAGAATTTAATTCTGAATAAGGTTTACTCATTTATTTGATGATAAAACAATTTATCATAGCTTACGGAAGGAAATAACGTAGAAAATACCTATAATCTGTGTTATTTAAATGGAAAAACGTTAGGTACGATCAGAAACCTCTTAAAATTGAAATTACGAGCTGTGCTTTGGACGGAATTTTTGTTTAGACATGTTCTACAATATTTTCAAGTTTTCGTGAAAGAAAAAAAATATCGCCTTTTTTGGCACACCCTAATGAATATATATATATATATAAGAAAAAAGAATTATTGTTTGCGTCTACAAGAGCTGTATACAGCGATATATCGCGTTAAACAAATGATTATATCACAGATATTTACATTTTGGCTAGTGTTGCAACTGTTTTCGAGCATCACTCCGGTCTGTTTCCCGCGCGTTGACCTCTACTGCCTGGGCCCGGATTTCATCAAGCTAAATGGCACGGGAAGGGGTTAATGTGTCACCGACGTATGCCTGAAAGTTTACGCCCGAGTTAAATAAACCGTGAGCTACTGTTGAGAAAATTGTAAAGCAACGAGAGCAAAAAAACATTCTAAGCCTTGGAGACTTTTCTACATAGTTGCATGGAACAACTATAATTTGCATTTACGTAATTGCACACATACATCGTTTAGACAGATGGGAGGCACCTTATTAGGAAGTGCAACTATACTAATACCTCGCTATATGTTTAAATATCGCTTGCTTCTTGCTAAGACTAAAGGTTTTAACTCTCCTTATATGAAGGGTTTGCCAATAGGGATATAACAATTTCGTATCTTTATATGAACGCACCCTTAAACTTTTTTAATGAACTGTCAATGTGAAAACGTTAGTTAAAGTCAACATTTTCATCATGGTAAAGTTCACGAACCAGCAACGTTTGGAAATTATTAAAAATTACTACCGAAATTCTGAGTCGGTGGTCGCAACTTTAAGACCGCTTACTCCAATTTTCGGCCGTAATAATCGTGCTATAGTGGATAAATTCGAGACCAAATTTACACTACTGGACGTTCCGGTACCAAAAAGACGTCGTATTGCTCGAAGCGAAGAAATAATCGCAACCGTAAGTGCATCGATTCAAAATAAGCCAAATCAGTCGATTCCATGTCGTTCTCAAGAATTGGGCATCGCTCAAACGACACTGTGGCGTATTATGCGAAAAGATCTTGGTCTACACACTGAGAAAACTGGAGTGTCAAGCTTTGAGTGTTAAAATGTAGATAGTCAGTCTGAACTTCTAGATAGTACAACACCCTTTCCGAAATTTTTTTTCTTTTGCCAGGGACCAAATTACACCAAATACGCGCCAAAATTGTAAAGTCACGTGGGTTCGCCTATTTTTCCTCCAATATCACCAGCGCGGACTCTAACCTCATTGCCGGTTTCGCGTCCTTTACGTGTTAAAGTGTCATGAGGGTTATTTTCCCCAGCTAATTGATAAATACCTATTTCACTTGCTATAATAACATAATAATTGTGAAAGCTTAAATGTAATAGTTTTGAGGCAGATCATAGAGGTAGATTATAGTCTATTTTTCCCTCTTCGATAATCTATTTTTCTCACTGCGATGATCAACTTTTCCCTCTAAAGTATTCAAGTTATTTTCCCAATTCACAGGTAATAAGTTACACTTTCTAGAAGGCTGTCCTATAGTTTAACCTCAAATATAGCCTGCTTCACCCTCCAAATGTGTAGTTTGACACTCCAGTTTTCTCAGTGCATGCTTTCAAGATTAAATTGACTCAAGAACTAAAGCCACTTGATCATTTGAAACGCCGAACAATCGATTTATTGAAAGGCAAATTCGGTGAGCGTGTTATCTCGAGAAATGGTCCGGTCGAATGGCCGCCTCGTTCATGCGATCTAATGCCATTGGATTTCTTTTTATTGGGCCATATCAAGTCACTGGTCTATGCCAACAAGCCAGCAACTTTAGACGACCTCAAAGACAACATCCAACCATAGAGATATTATAGATAGAGGAGACATGCCATAGGCCGCTCTGTAAGTGGCAAAGTCAGTCTGCAAACTCGGTGAGAGCGAAAGAGAGAGACGATAAGTGGTTTTTTCTGTCTTTGTCTACGCGTACCGCGCTAGCCTCGGCGTTAGCGAGAGACAGCCTAACCCGAAATCCACTCTCTCTCTCGCCCGAGCTGACAGGCTTCAGGCTGGCATGTCTCCTCTATCTATAATATCTATGCATCCAACGCGAAATTGCCAACGTTCCGGTCGAAATGTGTGCCAGAGTGGTTGAAAATTGGGTCCAAAGAATCGACCGCTGTAAACGGGCTCGTGGTGGTCATATGACCGATATCGAATTTTATTCATAAAATTTGTTTTTGAATAAAGACGCGACATTGTTTTAAACTTTTCCCAAATGTCTCTATGTCCCCGTTTTCTTCAAGTTTTGGATAATCTTTATAAAATAAATTTTCTCTGTGTATGTGTTTCAATCTAGAGCAAAACGCGTCATAGTGAGAATTTTTAGCACGAAAATATTGAACTTTAGAAAAACTGTATAAGACTTTACTATACGAATGTCAAAAAATATTACAGCCAATGATATAGTTTCATATAATTTTTTAAAACTTTAGTATTTTATCTTATCTTCAAATGAAATGTATTTCCGTGTATATTACTGGTTGACTTAGTTAATTTGTTTTTCATTAGGATTTAGAAAGGAGATTTTATTGCTTTCCTGAATGTTGGACTTACAGTTCTTGTTGTTCAGTCGCACATGTGGCTATAATAGTACAAAAAATTAGTTTATCACCGTTGGAATCCTATCTCGTGAGTACTGTAACCTCCAAAGTACGCGTGCTTATCTATAAGGCATTTCGAAAGTGTATTTCTGCCACGTCCACTATATTGCGAACAAGAAAGAAAGAAAGAATGAAAAAAAGAAAATATAGTTATATACGTACATGTATATGCAGTGAGCCCAAGGATCAAGCCCGTTTTCCGGCCGCACCCCTTATGCTTGAATTTACTACGCCATTCACGTTTGCGTCTACATAAATCGTTTATGTCCAACGCATAACGCACATATATACGCAAACTTATACTAGAACACTGTGCATGTGACGTTTTACTTATTAAATGTTACCCACAAAGAATACCTAGTTGTTGCTATTATTTTCTACGAACTCTAAACCTCATGACGTTATGATGCTATGTGAAAATAGATGCTGGACGCAAAACGGTGCCAAAAGTATAAAATCGTGTAGGAAATGAGAAATTTCGCGACTGTACCAATGCTTTACTTAGTCAAGCATCAACTTTAGAAAAAAATTTCTACTTTATAAATTGCTGACAGTTTATAGTAGAAACAAATTTTAAGATGCTATTTTCCTGTAGGTTGTATTCTGATAAAGCGGTTACATGAATTTGATACGATATTTTCATTTCTGGAGTCTTGATATTGAACTTCTGTTTTGATAACAACATCCATTTTGTATTTCTATGCGAGGGTAACAACCACACGAGTAAAATTAATGTTTTTCCCGCGTTGCACACGATTTTTTTTCTACTAGCGGGTCAGAAAGTGGATTTGTTTGCCCCGCACGGGGCAATAAAGTCCACTTTATGGCCCGCTAGTAGAAAAAAAATTTTACCACACTGGTGCGGGAAAATTAACTTTCCACACGCAAAACGACACCGACAAGGCTAACTGTCGGTGTACGGTGGGAAAAAAAGAATTTTTATAATCAAAATAGGTTTGGGGGGGGGGGGGTCAAGAATTTGTGGAACATAAAATGGTAAGTGAGGATAAACTTCGTATAGCAATGATATAATTTCTTTTTTGGATAATTTTAGACACCCTAGCATGTTTTTCAAATAGTGAAAAAAATTTAGGTGAGATTAGGTGTACAACTTTGTCGGATACCATCTCGAAAAAACGATGCGTCTGTTGAGACGATCTACGAATCGATCCATTTTTTGACTTCTTTATAAGAGCGGAAATGCTGATGAGCCAGGCGGTGTGCCATCGATCGAAACGAATGGTAGTCGGAAGGAGCAACTTCTGGAGAGTACGGCGGGTGGGGTAAGACTTCCCATTTCAGCGTTTCCAAGTTGGTTTTCACCGGTTTTGCAACATTGAACCGACCGTTGACATGCTGCAACATCGACGTATCTCAGCTTCAATTCATACGGAACTCAATTTCCTTGCTTCTGAATCATTCCCATGGCTTTAAGGCGTTTCGAAATGGCTTGTTGAGGCACTCTCAATGATTCTGCTAATTCTTTTTGGGTTTGGCACAAGTCCTCAGTAAGTAATGCCTCTAATTCGGAATCTTCGAAAATTTTCTCTTTTCCACCTCCACACAGCGATCGGAAATCCAAGAATCTGTCCAAAATATAAAGGTGTTATTGGAATCACATGATATTCGGTATTCCTAAGTTTTCCGTGGCGCTGATTATGATACTGAACTCAGATTTTCAAAATTCAAAATGGCGGATTCAATATGGCGAACAAATTTTCGAAAAAGTCATCCAATCTTTTTGAAACTCGGTAGTTAGGAGTTTTTGAGGTCGGTGATTACGATATTGAATTCAGACTTTGAAAATTCAAAATGGCCGATCCAATATGGTTCACACATTTTAAAAAGTCATTTAATTTTTCTAAAACCCGGTATTTAGGAGTTTTGAAGGTCGCTGATTACGAAACAGAATTTATATTTTTGAGATTTAAAATGGCGGATCCAGTATGGTGGACAAATTCAAGAAAAGATCATTCTATCTTTTCTATACTGAGTATAAATATGTTTGTCGTCCCATAAAAAAATTCTATTAAGGGGTTATATACACTTGTGTTCGAGAAAAAAAGCGGATTTTTACGATTTTTTTTTGGAAAAACAACATATTTTTTTTTTTTAAACTGAACGCCTATTTATTTATACATGTCAAAAAATCTTTCACGAATTTTTTCAAAAAAAAAAAATTCATAGCTGGAGTCAATATTGCCATTGTGCTAAAACACAATTTTCCCGACATCTTTTGCGGTGAGCATGATAAAGAAGGAACTGCTTATCTGAAATACACAAAACAAAAACAAAACTGTAGTTGGTACCTTTACGCTGTGCGTGAACGAAGGATTTTGCGAAATTCATTTTTTTTACAAAAATGGTGATCGTTTTTCTAAAAAGTTTGATTTTCGAACGTCTGAGCTTTCGGTTTTTGCAGCGAAAAAAAAAAGTTTTGCTTGAAATTTAAAATCCTTCATCCACTCAGAGGCTATTATTGTTGTTAGTAATCCTGCAAAAATTCAGACTGATCTGGTTAACGGTTCTTGAGAAACTGTGCTCACCGCAACCGCACTTTTTGAAAAATCAAGTTTCGAGATAATCGCGTATAAAGGCGGACTTGCAGATGACTCGCAGTTGCAGATAGCGCGCTATCAAGAGCTGCCAAATCGGTTCTACTGCTCAGATCTGTGTGATTTTTTGGAAAAAGATTCTCTGAGATATGTACTTTCAGAAAGTGCAATAAAAAAATTTTCGATTTTTTCAATCTACACAAGTGTATATAACCCCTTAAGTTATTCATCCGTAGCTATGCGCAGCTTATTCTTTACAGATTTGTAGAAAAACGTATTTCGAATACTATGCAGGTTTTTATTGCACAGAATACTACATAATAAATGATTTTGTTTCCATAGTTTTCCACAAAATGATTCTATGTTTATCAAAAAGTGTAAATGGGATAAAATGTCTCGAGTTGCAGATTTAAATTATACATACCTTGACTGGTAGAATCCATTTTGTTGCATTACAAACAGAAAAATCGAAGTTATTTTCTTCACTTGTTCACTGAGACGCGTTTTATCTATCGCTTGAGCTGTATGATGCAGCGCGAGAATAGGCGAAAACTTGGCACTGGAACCTGATGTTAATATTGGGTTCTAAGCTCCCTCTGGCCTTTCGAAACATACGTAATGGATCCTACTCTATCGGATGCTACATTTTAAATTACAAAAATAAAAATTTTTTTGTACAATTTTGTCCACGTTGTCCAAATTACCAACCACTGTGAGCCATTCCGGTCCTCGACATCAAAATCACCGCTCTTGAAACATTTAAACCACTCAAGACATGTTCTTTCACTAAGAGTAGCCTTACCGTAAGTTTCCGAAAGCAATCGATGAGTCTCAGCGGCAGTTTTCTTGAAATGAAAGCAGGCAGTCAAAACTTTCCGCAAATGACGAGAATTTGGCTCGAGAACTGACATCTTCGATCCACTCTCTAAATATGAATCAGTAAAAATCTACTGATTATCAGTGAAATTTGACTGATTCGAATAGCTAAAAAGAGGTTACTGTAAATCAGTCAAATTCCACTGATTGCTTCAGTGGAAATTAACTGATTTAACAGTGAAAATATTTTTTTCACTGATTCAATTAGTGACAATCAACTGATTTAACAGTGAAATATATTTTTTTAAACTGGTTAATCAGTGAAAAGGTAAATCAATGATTCAATCAGTAAAAATTTGACTGATTCAGATTTAGAGAGCAAAATAAATTTATAATGCAAACACAAATTCACTAATATGGTGCTGTCGTTATCTTGACAGATGTCCAAGTTTACTGTGTGACATTTTTGATCTGCCAATTTCGACCAGCACTTACCGCTGCGGCCATCTATCGAAAAACGGCGGAAGCAAAGTTGTACACCTGATAGATTTTTCGAAAATTTTATGTCTAATTAGCGCCATATCTGGGCCAGACTAATCTCTCAAATCAGTAAGAAAAAAAATACTTTTTTAATAGTTATAATTTCTTACCTCAGATCATTTTAGATAGCCTGTCAATTATTTGAAAGTGAGGAAAAAAATGTATAAGTAATAGAGTTGGAAATTTTTGTCATACAGGGTTAATCAGCATCAAATCTGGCCCTTACTAGACTGTCAAGATGATCTTTGAGACAAATAATGTTTCTTTGATTCTTTCGTACATTTTCCATAGACTGGCTAAAAAATATGATTTTTAATTTTTTAATGGTATTTTTTAAAATTGTATAAATAATAATTTGTAAATATTTTTAAAGCAAATAATTATTTATTGTGAGAGATTTTCTTTATCTTGTATAGATTTGCCAAAAAAATATGATTTTTGATTTTCCTTAGTATTTGTTTGAATTGAAACAAAACATTACATTTTACCAGAATTTTATAAATAAAAATTTGTAGATCTTTCTTTTTTGAGCAAACAATTTTTCATTCTGTGAGTTTTTTTGTATCATGTATAGTTTGGCCACAAAATATTATTTCTGATTTTCAATGGTATTTCTTTCAATTAAAACAAAAAATGTGTAAAATAAAATTTGTAGATTTAAGGATTCATGAAACATACAAATTTATTTTAAAAAATTTCATAATTGCGAGGGATACAGCTTGAAACGTGAATAAATCATGTATGACTTTAAACCGCATTATTTTTCTACTATTTCGATTTTTCCGAACGGTCATCACGGTAACTAACAAACGGATGATTCATAAGTGATTAAAAATTCAAGAGATTTATTGAAAACTACAGCCAAATTTCTAATTAATTGTGTCTTAATTTTATATACAAAACACTTGCCATTTTTTAAGTTTCTCAATTTTTAATACATTTGATTACCGTTTTTTGAATCCGTAACTTTTTGGTCGGAGTTTAATTAGTGCGAAAGCTACATTTAACAAGATACGTTTTATGTATCACTTGATATTATAAAATTTTTTATACATTCTTGAATTTTTAAAAATTGAATAAACATGTCATTAAATTGCATATTATTTTGTTTATTAGTCTACCGTCAATCTATACTTATAAATTTTTCATTTCTTTTGGAAAAATTAACCCCTGTAACCCCTCGAAATTAAAATGAACGTATTATGGAACAATATTTAAAATAAACTTTTGTAGATCTTATATTTAAGCAAATAGCTTTGTTATTTAAAATTCTTTCGTAACTCACATAGTTTTGTTTGGAAAATGGAATTAGATTTTTCAATGTTTTCCAAATGCCTTATCTTTGTTCATTTATGTGAGATCAAACAATGCCATTAAAATAATTTATAGAGTTATTTGAGTAATAATATTGGATTTAAAGATTTAATTTTATGAATTTTCGAATAAAAGTTTGCAAAAATTTAGAAAATCTTCTAATTGTTTGAATTTCTGTCGAACAAGTCTGGCTAACGAACTCGTCCTTTTTTTGGCTCTTGTAATGTTTACTAAAGCGCATTCCAATCCAATCATTCTTTCGAAAGTTATTACGGCGTCAGACAACGACAACAAAAGACAGACGAGCAGGATTGAAAAAATCATTTTTTTTATTTAGGGGGTCATAAAACGTGGACATTTGTTGAAAAAGAGGATGTAAGAATGTAAAGATAGATGTGATAAAGAATAACACACATTTCAGATGAAGCACCTGTTCAACATTTTCCTGTCCTGGTCCTTGGGCTCAGTCTGTCAGGTAGTCACGCTTCGTAGGCCCCTTACCGGCTTGAAAACCTGTTCCCCCTTCTCTTTTCGCGGTTCTACCGGTGGAAATTAAAAATTAGGACGCTGTCACGACTTCAAAATTAAACCTAGGCACGATTTGATTTCTACTCTTTAGTGCAAGTTCTTTATTTTTGTTAATTTTGTTTTTACATCCAGAAACAAAATTTGCTTGATCTAACCAAAATATATGTACTTATATTGTAGTTTTGAACATTCATTGAACGATGAACAATATTTTTTTTTTTTGGAAACTAAATGTTTGATTTCTTCCCCATTAAATTAAAAAGTAGCGTATTTTTAATAACAGATTGTATATTTGAAAGGCTCTTTGAATATAGACAAAATAATTTAATTTTGTTTTGAAAGAAAAAATTTTGTTAGTGTTCAATGAATGTTAAAAACTGTAAAATATGTTGTTTTCTGAACCAAGATCTCCTGTTAAGTTAAACAAAATTTGGTTTAATCAACTAAAATATTTGTTTGATTTAACCAAATTCTATATAAACAAACTGTTTATACTTGAATAAACTAAAAATTTGGTCAGCCGTATATTGAACAAATTCTTTAGTTGATCTAAAATAATTTGGTTGCAACTTAGTAAATTTGCAAATTTTATTGATTTTAGGTTTCTACATGCTTGTTTTCAAAATTTGGGATATCGTATATAAGATAAAAGTGGACTTAGATAAACTACTTTTGGTTTCGGAAATAAAAAAAAAGTTCAATTTCACAAAATATATCAACTTTTTTTCATTATTAAAACCACAAGTACTCTATCTACGTCCATTTTTATTTTCTCTGCCATTTCCTAAAATTTGGAAACAAAATTTTATGTAAATTGCACACAAACATGTAGGAACTGGACAAAATTGTGTATCTTTTGTTTCAATTTAAAAAAATACCTTCAAAATTCAAAAATTCGTTTTTCTGGATAAAATATGTGAGATACCCAAAAAAATATTGAAATGGAGAATTATTTGCCTAAATAAGATCTACCAAATCTCGTTAGGACATTTTTCGACAGGATGTATATTTTATGTTTTAATTTTGAAAAACACTACTGAAAATAAAAACTTCCATCTTTTAACCAAAATATGTGAGATACGAAAAAAAGTTGTAAAATGCAAAATCGATTGCTTAAATTAAATCTATGAATTTTTTTCTTTTTGAGATATTTGGAGAAATTTGAGACAAAAATAAATTATTTTAAAATTACGTAGTTGAGTTCGAAATTTTTGCCACCGCCTACATTATCGGAGGATCATTAGTCGCATATCAGATAGAATACGTTGCTGACAGGTGTCCTCGTAGACAATTTTAAACTCTTATATAGCAATCAATGCAAATTAAATTCAAATTTTAAAGATTTTTAAAATTCTTTAAAAAGTAAATTATTTTAATTATATAATTTTTTTAGACAGTTACAGAAATGTATACATCAGAAAATCAAGCGCGAAACGTGACTATTATGATAAGAATGTGTTCCTGAAGGTCGATAGAGCCTCAAGTAAATGAAATTATCTTTTCATTTGAAATCAAAATAGCTATTTGTATGTAAAGGACATAGAATACCAAGCCCCAAGCGTGCAATGAGAATTTGCCCGCAGTGTAGCCAGTATTTTACTCAAAATGGCATCATTTCTTAAATTTTCCAAGAAATTCAGTGCTCAGTCGCACTGTTTACACTCTTTGCTGAAATTTTCCGGAACATGTAAATAAAGTCATATGCAGTTGCTATCTTGTAAAATTAAGATAAATTAAAAGAAATTCAGTTACTTTTAGGCACATTTAAGAACAAATTTTTGAATTTCTAGTTCCAAATCTCTGGATTTTACTACAAAAACTATTTTGTGTGATTTCGTAATTGTAAGACAAATTTAAGAAATTTCAGAGGAATTTTTAAAAATTTTAGGTGTTTTTAAGTACTTAAAGCTTACATGGAGAAAAAAAGGATTTTAAAAACAGTTCCAGAGTCTTATTAGTTTGGGAATTTGGATCCAGGATGAATTATCTAAAATTACTAGAAAGCTATTAATCGAAAAAGTATGAAATCATTTACCAATTGCTTAGGCTGTTTCAATTAATAGCTTACGAGTAATTTAGATTTATAAAGCATTATATGCAGTAAAAGAAAATATTCTTTTGAATTGTACATTTTTTTTTATTCTATGAAATGTTCTTAAACGTAAACAAATTTTTTTTTTTTAATAAAAGAACATTTATTTGAAGCAATTAAACTTTTTAACTAAAATTAATTTAAATACTTAATGCAATTTTTATAAGTTAAATAAATATATGTACCTACAATACATACCTTACATATATATATATATATATTCCGCTTAAAAAAATTCTCACTATTACACGTATTTACCTAAATTGAAATATAGTTTAGCAAAAATTGTAAACGTGAGTTTCTCCGTGTACACTGAGAAAAAAATGTTATTGAATCTAAAGCATTTCTGCTATAAAAGCGTGTATATTCTTGATTCAAATTATTAGGCTACAGAATTTGTATAATATTTATTGCTTCTTATCGCATATTTTTGTTCAATTAATAATATACGCCCTTTTGGCACAGATGCTATAGATTCAATAGAATTTTTTTCATAGTGTAATATTAAATACCTACTCTCTAAACCTGAATCAATGAACGGCCACTGATTCGTAGTGACTATTCACTGATGGCAGCAGTTATAAGTCTTTCACTAAGTATCAGTGAAATTCGACTGATGAATCAGTGAAATAGATTTAATTCACTTATTGAATCAGTGAAATCTTCAGGTGGGAATAATAAAACCAGCAATATATTTTAATGATTGATAAACTCGTTTATTTGAGGTTAAACAACCTAAAAAGAAATTACGTAATTATTATTATATATTGTAATTATTATTGTGTATAATTATATTTTGTAACGTGTAGATGAAACTTTTGAATTCGCGAATTCAAAGGTTATGTTCACGTGGCACGTTCCCTGACTCTTCAGTGAAATCAAGCCAGAGCACTGATTCATCAGTTGATATATTTTCACTGATATAATTAGTGACTATTTCACTGATTCAGGTTTAGAGAGTACCGCACGCAGATAAAAGATTACTAAAATTTACAGGAAGTTTGGTACTTATTTTTACAATTTAACTTATTAATAGATTTAACAAGAACTACAGTTCGATCAACAGAATTTTTATAGATTTCACTTAACGTCCATTAAAACCCAATAAGTACGAAAAAATCTGAGTTTAGTAGATTTTACTGGAAAATAGGTGAAACGTACAGGAAATCTGTTGATTGAACTGAAATTTTTGTAAAATCTACAAAATAGTCGAGTTGTGAAAAAAAGTACTGAACTTCCTGCAAATTTTATGAATCTTCTTTTGGCGCCGCATATCAAAGAAACTGTTTTTTGATTTTAACGACTTCATTCTGATATTTTAGTCCAAAACTTGCATTACTTTATCAAAAGTACATAATATTACAGATTCTGAATCATAATCTTGAAAGTTGATGTTACATTAAAATCATCATAAAAACATTCCAGAACGAAGTAATCTGTATATTTACAGTTGGTACACATTTTTCAAGTTTAGCATGATAATAAGTTGAATGAAACAAGGAGTCTGATACAGCTGCACATAAACGCTACATGCATTTCGCAAATTAAGCTGTGGCTACTTGGACATAAAATTAAATTTTTATTTAAGGGAATAATCATTATAAACGTGCCTGATGCCTTCTATAAAAATAGAAAAAATCACTTTTTATGCGTATGTTGCTTGCTTCTTAACATGAATACTGACGTGGACGCGGAAACGCTTAATCACTATGTTTACCATGCTGATTATACTGTTCGTGTAGCTACTTACGATTAGATTTACTGGAAGCAGTTAACGAGGCGCGATAGAACAAAAATTGTACAATTGAATCAAAATACTGCCTCTCTAGAAAATCAATTTTCAAAACTTGCCCAGTCATTCTCAATAAATTTGAATAAAAGAAAACACACTCCTCACTTCCCTCACATCATATTTATCATCTATTAAAAATTAAAATAATTCTCATTATAGTAATGGTATTTACTCATTACCATATTACAATATTATGTCTATATATATAAAATCTTAGATTTAAATATAGTATATCAACATCCGGGTTATCAATATTTCCCGTGTGGAAATTACCAATTGTTTGCCCTGTTACAAGTTTGGCCCCAACTTGGAAAATTTTAATTTTTTGGCTACAACATGGCGAATATCTTGGAAGTGGGATGAAGCCAACCTTGATCCTTGTTCAATATTTGTTGCGGTTACAGCGTCACCTACTTTGGCTGTGCTTGTGTTTTCAGATGGCCACCACACGGAAAAAACAGTATAGCTGTTCGACCTATACCGGTATATAGTGTCTCGACCCATGCGGTATAGGTGAGACAACTATACTGGTTTGCCGCGCGACCTATACATTGCTTCGCATGTACGCGACTCTAACCTCGAAATGAGAAGGAAGTGTCATTTTTTCGAGGCGTTTTTTACGAAGCGTTTGTCAATTTGTCTGGAGCATTTTTTCTATCTTTGAAAGATCATTTTTGCGTATCGCGTTTTGTTTTATCGCACGCAAAAATTCACAAGAGCGATAACGATGGCACAATATTTTGTTTACGATCGCTATACATGGTATTGCCATATCAACGAACTTGTATAGCTGTCTCACCTATACTCTTATAGTTCTGAGGACCATACCGTAGCATTGGTCTGATAGCAATATTTTCTGGTTCTGAGGACCAAAATATATTTCTCTTAGCTATACTGTTTTTTCAGTGCAGTCTTGAACCCGAGTTCTTTAAATTATGCCAAAGATATATCTAGCTTTACTGGTTATGTTCGGGATTGTATGCATTTGATTTCTATGTGTGCTAATTAAAATGCCCAAAATAAAGAACACTCGACGAGTTCGGAGGAATCGTGAGATATTCAAACCAAGAAAAGTAAGCAACGAATACGACAGTACGTAAATCAAATTTGTAGATTAGGCTTTGAATTTGTCATTTTAGAAGTTGGAATAAAGTTTTAAATTTTTTTATTTATTTTGACTGCATGTTTAACACTTTTATTTTTAATATATGAAAGTGCTGTTGTGAACTCCATTGAAAGTTTTTTAAAAAGTTCATACTTGGTTTATGTAATCTCAAACTCCAATTCGATTCAAAATATTTGTTAATAATATTAAAATATATGACTTGGACTACATTTTAAATCTCGAAAATTATTCTAGAAGGATTAGATGAAGACATTTAAAAAATGTTTAATATAATAATAAACACGTGTTTATTTAATGATACAACACTACTGAGCAATAATTAGCTGATTCTATGACAGTCTATTTTTATTCGAAATTATTTTCAAAAAAATTTACTTTGGCCCGGATTTTATTCAGAAACTTTCCAAATTTATCTAATGAGGGAGATTGGCAACTTACCTGTTAAAACCAATTACACAGACTAACAAAAATTACCTCTTTTTTGTAACCAAAGACCGGACTTGTTGTCCACGAAGGATTCCGATGTTCTGAAAACAAATTGTCCAAATTTTTCCAACACATGAGGATTTTGAAATATTCTAACCTAAAAGTGCAAAAATGGCCATTTCGAGCCATGTTTGAACCAATATAACACGAGAGCAGCAAATGTTTTTTTTTTAAACCACTTACGGCATTGTTTTATGCTGATAAGCGGATCTAATATGGCGCACCAAAATTTTCTGAAATACTTGGATTTGTGCAAGACAGCTATATTGGTTCCGCAATCTTTAATTTTGAAAATCTGAGCTCAACATTAAATTTAGCAAAGTCTAAAACTTTTAAACAGCAGTTCTTTTAAATAGCAATTTCACGGTGTTTCGCGACCTGGAAAGCTTTGAAAGCCTGGATATCACCTTTAATTTTACACGAGAACTTTGAACTTTATTAGGTTTCGTTCAAAAATAATACATTTTAAAATAAATTTGTCTGCGATATTAAGAGCATGTGATACTTAAGAAAATAGTAAGTTTATGTAAAAAACATTATTCAGTTTTTACATGTTTACGTTCGAGAAAAATATGTTTTGAAAATTAGAAAAGTTATAGAGAAGATGAAAACGGAAGTGGATAGACTATGCTTTTGGTTTTGATAATGAAAAGAATTTTTCCGGTAAATTTTGCTGAAATTAAACTTTTTTCAATTTTTTAAATCTAAGGTAGTCTATCTACGTCCGTTTGTATCTTCTCTACCATTTCCCAAATTTTCAAAACAAAATTTTATGTATTTTGGACACAAACATGTAGAAACCTAAAAACAATAAAATTTGCTAATTTCCTGAGTATTGCATGCCCTTAACGGTTTTTCAAGACAAATAATTGAAGAACCATATAACAACCTACCTTGGTCCAGATTTTTCTCGCTCTTCAATTATTTGTTTGGAAGAACCATTAATATCTATGATGAATTTATTAAGGGCATGGATCAACCAGTACAGCTGACTAAATCAATAAAAATAGTTTTCCCCGAAATTTTTCCATAATAATGAATTTTTTTTAGCTGAAAAAGTAGGACATAATGAAGAGCATATTAGCGGATGTCTGTAGACTTAAATTAGTTCTAAACAATAAAAAATAATAATTCCTGTTTTACCGACACCAAAGTTTTTTTAATTTTTAAAAACTAATTGAAGTAATAATGAAACAGATAAAGTCTATAGCCATCCGCTAATATTTCCTTTATTATGTCCTACTTTTTCAGCTAAAAAAAATTCATTATTATGGAAAAATTTCGGGGAAAACTATTTTTATTGATTTAGTCAGCTGTACTGGTTGATCCATGCCCTTAATAAATTCATCATAGATATTAATGGTTCTTCCAAACAAATAATTGAAGAGCGAGAAAAATCCAGGCCAAGGCAGATTTTTTTATCGTTCTTCAATTATTTGTTTCGATGAACCTTTAATATCTATGACAAATTTATTTAAAAATGTATTATTTTTGGATGAAACATAATAATAATTTTTCTTTCTTACAAAAAATGTATTCTATCAAATTTTGAAGTGTAAATTAAATATTAGTCTATATTTTTATTCATTTTGTTATATGATTTGCAAATGGTTATTTCGTTATTTCATGTACAGAAAAATGTACCTGGAAAACCTTAAAAAGTTCTTGAATTTCGTTCTGAAAAATCGCTGGACATCCATAATTTTCATGGCATATATTTAAATCTTCTTCCATCAGCTTCATGTTTTTCGGAGAGAAACTAAAATGGTTAATGTGCCACATCTCCGACAAAGAAATCAGTTCAGGATGATCAAAAATGGGAATAAAAGGTAAAAAGGTATTAAAGCACCCAGGAAACAGTTTCTTTGAATTGAAGAAAGTTTTGTTGGTTCAAAAAAATGTTCTTTAATGTAAACAAATTTATTTCTTTGGATCAAAGAAATTTTTTTTTGCATTGACAAAACTTTCTTTAATTCAAAGAAATTTTTTTTTTGATCGTATATCAAAGAAATGTTTCTTTAATTCAAAGAAACTGTTTTCTCAGTGTAATTTTTGAAGTTGTTACTTTTTCCTTTTTTTCAAAAAATGTACCAGTATTTTAAATATAACAAATACCTTCTCATTGATGATGAAAATATAAAAAGTTACCAATTTTCAGTCAAAAATGCGAATAAAGTTTTTTTGTCAATTTTAAAAATGATCTGCAATTTTTAATTCATAAAGGACTACCTTATTATAGTTTTATCATTGATTCTTTCATCCTTTTTACAGTTTCATTATATAAGAAAATATTGGTTTTATGTGAAAAACTATACGAGATTTGAAAAAAAAAAATTGCAGACAAAATTGTTCATCTCAGGAATACTTATAAATTTACTTTGGACCACTTTTTTATCTGAAACGTAGATTTCGTTTTAATCGTTAAAAATGTTATCTAAAATGAAAAATTCCATTTCGCACCAAATTTATGCGGAATACGAAAAAAATGTGTAGAAACAGAATTGTTCGTTTCAAAAATATCTGCAAATTTTCTATTGACTATTTTTTTTTAATAGGAGTTATATATTTTCTTTTATTCATAAAAAACGTTTTTATAAAAATCGTACGGAAAAAATGTTAAGAAACTAAATTGTTCATCTCAAAAAGATCTGCTAGTTTGGTGTTGACCATTCTTTCATAGAGGAGTTACACTTTTTGTTTATTAATGAGAAATAAGCTTTAAGTAAATGGAATTTCCTTTTTCATTTGAAGTAATAAAAATTGTCGGAATATCCGAAAATATTTTCGTGAAAGGACCTTCGGGGCCTAAATTCGCGGTTTATCAGCAACAACGTTTGAATATTCCGAAATCCATTTTTGGAATATCTGAACGTCGTTACTGATAAACCGAATTTAGGCCCCGAAGGCCCATTCACGAAAATATTTTTGGATATTTCGACAATATTTTTCGGAATTTACGAAAGCTCTTTTTAGCGTGTGGGAGTACAAAAATATAATATAAGCAGAGGATCACTCATATACAGGCAATTTCAAAAGTGTGAGTTGAGTAGAATGAAGAACGTGATGTCTATACGTGCATATCTGAGAGAGCACATTATGCGAGTCGACCTGTTGCTACCCCTCCCTGTCCCCTTTTCTGGTGGCCCTCACATTCTCTCATTGTTAGCTACCTTCACTCACCCCCATATACAATAAACGAAAACTCTCGCGTGCTTCGTTCGGCTCATCGAGGACCCTTTATATTCCTCCTTTTTCTCATTTTTTATATCCTATATCTCTCCATTTCTCTCTTTCTCTATCCTTTTTCGATTTTCAACTCATTCTCTGTCCCTTCTTGACTTCAATTATTCCCTATACTCCAAATTCTATATACAAATTTGAATTTAAGGCCATGTCTTACTTATCTGATCTCTACCTTACCGACACTTTTCTTTTCACCCTTCGCATTTTCACATTAATTGAAATATCGAGTTTTGCCTTTTCCGCTTCCGGATCAGAATTGATGAACTAAAATTGTACTTTAAAAAATTGATGAAATCTACTGTTTATAAGGAAACGTGCTCATTTGATTGTTTGCAATTTTAAACATATTTCTTATATCCAAAGAAATATTTAATGATAAATTTTTTAGTTTTTATTTAATTTTTATTTAGCTTTATTTCAAAGAAAATACTTTTTGTGTAAAATTGTATGTAAATTTAGGTACATTTCATGTATTTTGGAATAACCAACCTCTATAATAAATTCTAAAGCGACGTACTTTTTTCTAATAATTCGCATTTATTCGAATTTCTATTATATAATACGCTAAACTACCGATAAAAATTCCCATCTAGATGGTAAAAAAAATTTTCCGCATAATGCTATGAATTTTTTTCCAAACTTTTTTAAAATTAGTAGTGCAAAAATGTTTAAATTCTTTCAACTACTTGTTTCAAAGTATTTTATATTGGAGAAATTTGAAAGTATTTTTTAAATATCAAATAAATCATAATGATGAGAGCTCCGATCAGAGCCAAAACATCTGACTGATATTCAGTCTTTTATAGATATAATATATTTAAAAAATTGAAAATTGGAATAGATGTCGACAATTTTCAAAAGATGTTTTACAGATATTTTTGCCCGTAAAAAATACTGCCAGGAACTTTGCCGAAATTTTCCCAAACATGAAGTGAAGTTTTATACAGTTATATATATGGTAATTATAAATAACTGGCTTATAATGGAATCCTGAGTTTACATTATTTCTGGGCCCTAAAGCCAAAGTAAAAAATCATCTGTCTATATATATGGTAACCCGTACAATATTATAATCTACAAAGGGGATAAATATCGAAATGTTGAATTTTTTTTTCTCAGTGCAACAAAGGGAATTTTTTTCAGTTACAAATAAGTAAATATTTTGATACTGTTATCTGAACATTTTAAAAATTGCTGCAGAAAAAATGTTACGTTTTAGACAACTGAATGTACTTACATGTGACGGAATAGTAAATTGTACAACAAGTGAAGAATAAAAAACACAAGAATGTGACTTGATAAAAAAAACCCTAAGCAGACGACGAGAAATCAAGACGTAGATACACGGGAAAGAATAGTTCAATAAAGTTTAAAGAAGTATATAAGAGATGGGGGTACAGGCATTTAAGGAACAGAGTTTTAAAAACTTCTGTAAATTTTTCAGAACTCTGTTCCACAAATGCCTGTATCTTCAACTCTTGAACAGTTCTATAAACTTAATTGGACTATTTTTTTCCGTGTACGCCACTTTTTCTTGCCTCAACACTTTGCCATTGAGAAAATCGTATTTTCTTCACTAGTGAGGAAAAAAAATCGCGTGAAATTGGTTACATTCGTAATGCTCTACAGACGATGAATATCGAATTTTCCAGACACGATCTGTGAAAAAGTCTGTTAATGTTTCCAAATCTGAATCAATGATAAGTATATCATTGATTAGAACCATCGTAATATTATATATACTGACGAATGAGTTTATATGCGTAGATTGTAACCAATGGTATACCTATAACTGATAAATCAGAAGAATTTCACTGATTCAGATTTAGAGACTAAAAACACTATCTCTCTAAATCTGAATCAGTCAAATTTTCACAGGTTGAATCAGTGATTTGCCTTTTCACTGATTCACCAGTGAAAAAATAGATTTCAATGTTAAATCAGTTGATTTTCACTGAAGCAATCTGTTGAATTTGAATGATTTACAGTAGCCTCTTTTTAGCTATTTGAATCAGTCAAATTTCACTGATAATCAGTATATTTTGACTGATTCATATTTAGAGGTTATTTTTAAATGTACTAAAATATTTTTTTTTACTGTTGTACAAATTATTTACCATATAGGTATTTAACTTTAATACGAATTTTTATTCTTGTAGCAATATGTAGTATGTACTCGCTAAATCGGATTCAGTAAAATTCACTGTAAAACAGTGCATATTAGGTATGTTAAGTTGACGTAACCACATCGTCCAATCGAGTCCCCACCTATATCAGAATTAAAGGCTCATTTAAGGCTAATTTAATGCCATATTGCTGAATTTAATGCTCCATTATTTTTTAAAAAAATAATGGGTTCCGCTAGCTTAACGTTAAGTTGACGTAACCACACGTTAAAATAACATTTAAACAAGTTAAGACCTATACCAGAATTGAAGGCTCATTTAGGGCTCTCGAAATACCCCATTGCTCAATTTAATGCTCCATTATTTTTTTAAAAAACAATGGGTTCCGCTAGCTTAACGTTAAGTTGACGTAACCACACGTTAAAAAAACATTTAAACAAGTTATCGCCTATACCAGAATTGAAGGCTCATTGAGGGCTCTCGAAATACCCATTGCTGAATTTAATGCTCCATTATTTTTAAAAAAACAATGAGTTCCGCTGGCTTAACGTTAAGTTGACGTAACCACAGGTTTAAATAACAGTGAAACAAGTTATCGCCTATACCAGAATTTAAGGCTCATTTAGGGCTCTCGAAATACACCATACAAATTTTTAATTTTGATTGTTTAAACATTTGTTTAAACAACTAATGTTACAAACAGCTCCTTGAAAAATTAAATGTTTATTAGATCGATTTTGTATAGACAATCATACATGTTCCGTATATTTTATGTTTTTTTTTTATCTTCTTTGTTGTAATAAAACAATTAACAATATGCTCTGAAATAAACACAAATACTTCAATATCTATGGTTATACAAAGTATGCTTTTGCGAAAAATAGCAAAGTATCAAGTTATCACCTATGGCAGAATTTAGGGCTCATTCAGGGCTCTCGAAATACCCCATTGCTGAATTTAATGCTCCATTATTTTTTAAAAAAACAATGGGTTCCGCTAGCTTAACGTTAAGTTGACGTAAACACACGTTAAAATAACATTTAAACAAGTTATCGCCTATACCAGAATTGAAGGCTCATTTGGGGCTCTCGAAATACCCCATTGCTGAATTTAATGCTCCATTATTTTTTAAATACACAATGGGTTCCGCTGGCTCATGTAGGGCTGTCGAAATACCCAATTGCAGAATTAAATGCTCCATTATTATTAAGAAAAACAATGGGTTCCCTGGCTTAACATTAAGTTGACGTAACCACACGTTAAAATAACATTTTAACATGTTAAGGCCTATACCAGAATTGAAGGCTCATTTAGGGCTCTCGAAATACCCCATTGCTGAATTTAATGCTCCATTATTTTTTTAAAAAACAATGGGTTCCGCTGGCTTAACGTTAAGTTGACGTAACCACACGTTAAAACAGCAGTTAAACAAGTAATCACCTTTAACAGAATTTAAGGCTCATTTAGGGCTCTTTGAATATCCCATCCAAATTTTCAATTTTATTTGTTTCAACAACATATGTTAAAAACGGGTCCTTGAAAATTTGACTGTTTAGATCGATTTTGTGAAGACGGTCATATATGTTCCGTATATCTCATGTTTTATTTTCTAATATTGTTTGTAATAAAAGTATCAACAATATGCTCTCAAAAAACTAGATAATTATATATATGTTATATATGGTTATACAAATAATGCTTTTACGGAGGTCCGATCAGCTGGCACATCCACTAAGTAATATCACTATTTACTTTATGCTACATTTTTGGGCTAATTACGGGCTAATTTTGGGCGGTAATGCCGATTTTTGGGCTTTTGTATTTTTATCAAAAAACCAAATTTTAGGTGGCAAGATGCTGACTGCCCGATCAGCTAGCACCTCCAGTACATAAAAACCTTAAAGTTTAAAAAACTGACTATACCCGAATTTCGGTCTATTTTCGGGCTCTTGAAATACACCAAAATCAATTTCTAAAAAACAACCCCTATCACTTACAAGCAACCCTTAATTTAAAAAAATACTTTTTCGGTGGTATAAACTAGCCTAAAATTACGGGCTGTTTTCAGGCTTTTCAGATACACAAGAATCATTTATGAAAAAACAACCCCTATCATCGAAAGTTAAGTTAAGGGTTGGAGCCCAAAAATCGATATGGACATTTTTGAGTAGCCCGAAAATCAGAAAGTATTCCTAGACCATAAAATTCCCAAAAAGATGATTTTTAGTCAAAGTCGTGTCACCATGGCCATGCAGGAGTGCATTTTGATGTTAAGGGTTGAAGCCCAAAAATCGATATAGACCTTTCTAAAGAGCCCGAAAATAGCCCAGTATTCTCGAATAGTTTTTTTGTTCAAAATGTTTTTTCGAAATTGATTTTGGGGTATTTCAAGAGCCCGAAAATAGCCCGAAATTCGGGTATAGTCAGTTTTTCAAATTTTAAGATTTTTATGGGTAGGTATACATTGTACCATAGTTTTAGTTGCCCAAAGTTTCAATTGCCCATAAAATCACCAGAAGTCCCTATATTTGAAAAGCAATGTTTGACGATGATTATGAAAGGAATGCGTTGGCAAAAATTGCAAGTATATATCAAATATAGGCGGTAGAGAGCGCTTTAGGGAAATGTACAGGAATCCTGCATCTTGCAATCCTCGCAGTTTTTGCCAACACATTCCTTTCATAATCTTCGTCTAACACTGCTTTTCAAATATAGTGACGTCTGGTGATTTTATGGGCAATTGAAACTTTGGGCAACTAAAACTATGGTACAATGTATACATACCGTTTTTATGTACTGGAGGTGCCAGCTGATCGGACCTCCGTAAAAGCATTATTTGTATAACCATATATAACATATATATAAATATGCTTCTAGTTGTTTATCCAAAGAGCCCTAAATGAGCCTTAAATTCTGTTAAAGGTGATTACTTGTTTAACTGTTATTTAAACCTGTGGTTACGTCAACTTAACGTTAAGCCAGCGGAACCCATTGTTTTTTTTTAAAATAATGGAGCATTAAATTGAGCAATGGGGTATTTCGAGAGCCCTAAATGAGCCTTCAATTCTGGTATAGGCCTTAACTTGTTTAAATGTTATTTTAACGTGTGGTTACGTCAACTTAACGTTAAGCCAGCGGAACCCATTGTTTTTTTAAAAAATAATGGAGCATTAAATTGAGCAATGGGGTATTTCGAGAGCCCTAAATGAGCCTTCAATTCTGGTATAGGCCTTAACTTGTTTAAATGTTATTTTAACGTGTGGTTACGTCAACTTAACGTTAAGCTAGCGGAACCCATTGTTTTTTTAAAAAATAATGGAGCATTAAATTCAGCAATGGGGTATTTCGAGAGCCCTCAATGAGCCTTCAATTCTGGTATAGGTCTTAACTTGTTTAAATGTTATTTTAACGTGTGGTTACGTCAACTTAACGTTAAGCCAGCGGAACCCATTGTTTTTTTAAAAAATAAAAGAGCATTAAATTTAGCAATATGGCATTAAATTAGCCTTAAATGAGCCTTTAATTCTGATATAGGTGGGGACTCGATTGGGCGATGTGGTTACGTCAACTTAACATACCTGTGCATATTAACTGTTTTGCAGTGAGTTTTTTTACATTCTCATCATGGATGATTATTGATTTTGATTTCGCGAGTATTGAGATCTGCTTAGAAAAATAGGAGAGTACAGGGGGGTTCGTATATGGTATCGGAACTTTAGTAATTTATTTATATATATATTTTTCATGATCGTGTATTATTATAAATTTAAAAAATGTTGGAAAATAAATAAGTGACGAGAATGCTAATCATGTGTTAATTTTCATTGCAGCCTCGGGAGGGGGTGGTCCAATGTTGGTCCCTCCCGTGGCCCAAAGTGGGACAGGAGGTCGTCCCATGGGAGATACAGGGACACAAAGAGGACAGCAGTCATCAGCAGGAAGTGCGGCTTTATGGCCACTTGCACCTGCGCAACCCAATCAACCACCCAGTCAGCAATCTCAGGCTACTCCACCCCTTGCTGCAACTCCTGCTCCGGCACATAATCAAGGTACGATCTGTTTTTTTTTTTTCAATCAGCCTACATACAATCACAGCTTAATTCTCTCGCAAGTAATAGTTTTATCACTCACGCCTCCTGACTAATGATTGATTTTTCCATTTTGATTTACATATGTAAATCAATTTACGGAAAGTGTAGGATATAACAATATTTGCTCAAATTTAAAAAAAGATTCTTGCTTTCAATTATTTTATTTAAGAAAAATAGTATATTATTTTCTGATTTACTCTTGAAACACATTTTTACAGAGGGGGTTAATTTTATTATAGCTTTGTGCAGTTTCAAATAACACGGATATAAATTGAGGCTAGGGTCCAATAAGATATAAATTAGTTTTCTTCGATATTGAAATGTAATTATCTGTTTATTGTGACATTAAATAGTTTTTCGGAGCAAGTATTTGAAAGTTTTATCGTCAAAAATCAGATGAATACAAAATTGCGTATCAAGTTGTTATCAACTGAAGTAATTAAGCATACATTTTTTTATTATTTTATAAGTATAATAACAATTTGAACCCGGAAGATTCTAATTTGTTCAGAATTTTGAATTCAAACGTTAAGGGCATGTCATTGACGTGACTTTATGTCGAGGTAGTCAGTTTCTCTTTGAAAACTCTACATCTTATTGTCAGTCACGTACAACTCCTAAAGTAATAAAACATCAATAAAAGAGTTTTCTCTCCAGATGTTGTAGGGTTAGTATTTGGTCAGCGGTCAATGTGCGTCTGTCTAGGATGCAGTTCTTCCTCTGCAGTTTTAGTTGTAATCTGCCAGTCAAAGTGTAAACTGCGTGGTCTCTTTTATGTAGCAAACTCTCGTTTTTATATTTTAAATAAAGTTACTTTTACACTTATAAAATTTCTATTCACTCCTTTACAAGTGAGAAATTTCAACAGGTTATGGGCCCAGAATAACGCCTAGTGTTAAGTGTTTAAAAGGTTTAAGTGATTTGAGCAACAAGAAGATAGAAAAATGGAATCATCAAATTTCAAAATTGAAAAACTGCGTGGCAAGGATAATTGGCTTCAATGGCGTTTTGTTATACGCACTCTGTTGGAAGAGGATGACGATATGGTCAATGTATGTGAAGGCATATTAACTCGTCCAGTAGCAGGATCAAATAATCACGATACTTTGGTGAAGAAATTTTTGAAAGCTGATAAAGCAGCTAGGAAACTCATTGTCACAACTGTGGAAAGAAGACCCTTAGACTTGTTGTTGTGTTGTTCGACGGCCAGTGAGATGTGGAAGAAACTAAATACAGTGTACGATATGAAATCGGATGAAAATTTATCGATGGTGCAGAAACAGTTTTTTGATTCTAAATGGGAAGAAAGTGAAAGTGTTGCACATAATTTGTCAAAAATAGAGCAGTTAGCGACAAAAATGAAGAGTCTCGGCAGTGAAGTTCCAGAGTCAATGTTAGTTACACGTATCTTGTCTATATTGCCAAGGAAATTTAATCATTTTCATAGTGCGTGGGACTCTGTGGAAGATAATAGAAGAAATTTAGAAAACTTAACAACAAGGTTGATGGCAGAAGAACTGAGAGTGCAAAATAATGATACACAAGAATTAAACGTTGCATTAGCTGCAAAAGCAAAAATAACTAACAATTACTCGAGGAAGGAGGGGCGTAAGTCAACTCAAGGCGATGAAGAAGAAAGAAATCGAGTGTTTAATTGTTATAACTGCGGAAGAATAGGACACAAAAGAAAAGACTGCTTTGGTTGTTACACTTGTGGTTCGAAAAGTCATATAAGCAAGAATTGCTTTAGAAATAAAGTCAGAAGAAATTTCCAAGACGGTGGCACGAGCTCATGGCAACAAAAATCAAACAGTGAAAATAACGGAGGACAACGTAGGGGCAACAGAGTGGCTTACGTAGGAACTAGCGACGTGTCTGACAACGATTTTTGGCTGATCGACTCAGGAGCATCGGATCACATGACGAATCGGAGAGAATGGTTCTGCGATTTTGAAGAATTTACGTCACCAGTGGATATAAAAATAGGCAATGGCGATAGTATGTATGCGTACGGAAAAGGTAATATTGAGATTGATACTTTTCTTGAAGGTGGGTGGAAAGCAGGTATTATGCATGATGTACTATTTGTTCCGAATTTGAAACAAAATCTGTTTGCGGTGAAAGTTGTTGCGAAAAAAGGTATCGATTTTTCAATTACAAATAATGGGAAGCAATGTTTGTTTATTCGCGATAAAGAAATAGTTGCGACGGGTTCAGATATCGGTAATCTATATAAAATAAATTTGCGAGTTATAATACAGAGAGATTGTAATTTAAGTAATTCAGCGAGTTTAAAGAATAATGAAGATAAATTAGACACGTTACAGTTATGGCACGAGCGGCTTTGTCATCAAAATTATAAACACGTAAAGAATTTTTTAAAGAACATAAATATAAATTTCAAAGATGACAATATTTTTTGTGAGGGCTGTGCTTATGGAAAACAGCATCGATTAAGTTTTCATGACAATGCCAACCGCGCTACAAGAGTTCGAGAAGTCATACACGCTGACGTTTGCGGTCCTATGGAACAAGAATCTCTTGGTAGAAAGCGGTATTTTGTTCTTTTCAAAGATGTTTTTTCACGTTATAGGAAAATTTATTTTATACGAGAAAAAACGGAAGTAGCGGAAAAATTAAAACTATTCTGTTCGGAAATCGAAAATCAGTTCAATGAAAATATTAAAGCAATTCACAGTGATAATGGGGGAGAATTTAAGAATAGACATATCGAGATCTTTTTAAATAATAAAGGAATAAAACATTCGTTAAATGTCCCTTATACGCCGGAACAAAATGGCATTGCCGAACGTGAAAATCGTACAATTTGCGAGGCGGCTAGATCGATGATATATTCAAAGCCGGATTTACCTTTATTTTTGTGGGCTGAAGCAATGAATACTGCTGTAAACGTGTTAAACAGAACTGGACCGACTAAGCAGGCAGGAAAGACTCCCTACGAGTTATGGTACGGTAAAGTTGCGAGTATAGACGATTTAAAGATTTTCGGAACCGAATGTTTTGTTCACATACCTGTGGAAAAACGGAGGAAACTCGACAAAAAGGCAGTGAAGGGTTACTTAGTGGGTTATATTGAAAATTGCAAGGGATATCGCGTGTATGTGCCAAGCTTAAGAGACGTAATTTTAAGTCGTGATGTTGTATTTAAACCAGAAATGTTAGTTCCTAATGAAGTTAGTATAAACGTTTCGAAAGATAATCGAAAAACTAATAAAGAAAATTTATCTTTTTTAAATAATGATGATGCACTTGAAGTAGAGGGGTTTTATGAAATTGCACAGAATGAAAAGGAAAATGAGAGCAAACCAGAAGAACCTTTGCAATCTTCAGATAATCAAAGTGGCAGAGAGTTGCGTGATAGATATACGATTAAACCAACGGATTTTTACGGTTGCCCTATTACGTATTTGGCAGAAGTGTTACCTTTGACATATAACGAGGCAATAAATTCGGATAACAAAAAGTATTGGAAAGAAGCAATGCAAGATGAAATTCATTCTTTGCACGAAAATAAAACGTGGAAACTTGTCGATAAACCGGAAAATAAGAAGGTAATTAGTAGTCGCTGGGTATATACTAAGAAATTAAAACCGGATAATACGGAGCGTTATAAAGCACGATTAGTAATAAAAGGGTATTCTCAAAAGGAGGGAATCGATTATAAGGAAACGTTTAGTCCTGTAGTACGTTTTGACACAATAAGATTAATGCTAAGTATTGCAGCTCGTGATAGATTATGTCTTGGTCAGTTCGATATAAAAACCGCTTTTTTATATGGTAGTTTAAAGGAAGATATTTACATGAAGCAACCAGAAGGCTTCAAGGACGGAACAACCCGGGTATGTAAATTATTGAAAAGTTTATACGGCTTAAAACAAGCTCCTCGATGTTGGACTGAACTTTTTACTATTTTTATTAAAAATTTTGGTTTCATTCAGAGTACAGCTGATTCTTGTTTTTATATCTATAAAAAGGCTGATAAGAAAATGTATTTATCGATATATGTAGACGATGGACTTGTAGCAGCCTCAGATGAAAGGTTAATTGAAAAATTGTTTTGCGAATTAAGTAAAGAATTTAAGATCACAAATACAAAAAATGTAACAAATTTTCTTGGTGTAGAGATTTATAGATTAAAGGATGGTTCTATCTTTATAAGTCAGCATAAATATGTACAAAACATTTTGAAGAAATTCAATTTAACAGAGGCAAACTGTGTTTCTACTCCGATTGATGTTAACTGGGATGCGAATATTTATGATGAGAAAGCATGTAAGAGTCCATATCGAGAGGCTGTAGGTTGTCTGATGTTCTTACAGACTGTAAGTAGGCCTGATATCAGTTTTGCGGTAAATATTGCGTCAAGAGGGTTAGAAAAACCGAGCGAAGCGCATTGGATGTTAGTTAAGCGAATTATAAGATATCTTAAGGGCACTATAGATTTAGGCTTATTGTATTGTAAAGATGGCGATTTCGAGACATACTGTGATGCTGATTATGCGGGTGATAAAGAAACTCGAAAATCAACATCTGGTGTAGTATGTAAGTATGCAAGTGCTGCAATTACATGGCAAAGCAAGCGACAACAGTGTGTAGCCTTGTCTACAACCGAGGCTGAGTATGTGAGTGCTGCCTCAGCAGCAAAAGAAATGGTTTGGCTGAAGAAATTGTTTATTGAGTGTGAGGAAGATATTGTAAACTACGATTTAATGATTGATAATATGAGTGCATTAAAGTTAATCAAAAATCCGGAATTTCATCAAAGAAGCAAGCATATAGATGTGAAATATCATTTTGTAAGAGACCTCTATGAAAAAGGCGAAATAAATGTAGAATATATAAAAAGCGAAGAACAAACAGCCGATGTATTTACAAAAGCGTTACCGAAACCGAGGTTCTTGTATCTTAGAGCGAAATTAGGTCTTAAAAGTTTAAGCGAGTTGTAAATTATTTTTTTTTTTTTTTATAAGTGTCATAGATGTATAGTTTTAGAGACAGTGTCGAGGTAGTCAGTTTCTCTTTGAAAACTCTACATCTTATTGTCAGTCACGTACAACTCCTAAAGTAATAAAACATCAATAAAAGAGTTTTCTCTCCAGATGTTTTAGTTGTAATCTGCCAGTCAAAGTGTAAACTGCGTGGTCTCTTTTATGTAGCAAACTCTCGTTTTTATATTTTAAATAAAGTTACTTTTACACTTATAAAATTTCTATTCACTCCTTTACAAGTGAGAAATTTCAACAACTTTATCTAATACTCCTCGTGTTTCCATTCTTAAGATAGTTCAGCCACAAAAAATTATTCAAAAGAGAAAAGATTATTTTCTATAAAAAATTTGAAACATAGAAAAATAATGTATGTAACAAATTTTATTTTGGAGTGCTTTTTTTCATATCACTTCTTACCATATTTTTAAAAATAGTGCGATTTTGATGAATCATGGGTCATTTTTTAAAGTAAAAGATTCTCTACAACTTGACCGTTTCTAATTTTTGAAAATGAATCAATTATTATCAAATTTAGCAATTTGTTTATAACATTTTTTTTCTGCAAAATTGTTTTTTAATAGTTTCAGCCATTAAAGAATTTATTTTCAAAATTTGGAAACGGTTAAGTTGTAGAGTATCGTCTCCCTGAAAAAATGATACATGATTTATAAGAATCGCACCATTTTTAAAAATTTGGTAAGAAGTGATATGAATAAAATAGAACTTGGAAATAAAATTTGTTGAATACATTATTTTTCTATGTTTCAAATTTTTTTATAGAAAATAATCTTTTCTGTTTTTAATAATCCAAAAATGTGAAATTTTCGCCAATAATAGGTGGGGAAAATTCCCCAAAATATATGTGATTTACTTATTCTCTAAATTTTTGGGGAATATTTCCTGCGTTTTCTGGAATTTATCCATTTTTTGGGGGGAAATCCCCCAATTCCTTGGGAAAAAGTATATTTACCCTAAAATGTGGAATTATCCCGTTAACAGGTGGGGGAAATTTCCCAAAATATATATGATTCACTTATTCTCTAAATTTTTAGGGAATATTGCCTGATTTTTCTGGAATTTATCCATTTTTTGGGTAAAAGTATGTTTACCCTAAAAGGTGGGATTTCCCTTAATAATGGGTGGGGGAATTTCCACAAATTTTTTACAGTGAATCATTTAGTTTTGAAAAAAAAGTTATTATTTCTCGATCAATGAACATTCAGAACTGTAAGTAAATGTGTGCACTGAGAGACTCGCGTTTACAACTTTTAATATACTATGTGTCAGTTAAGGAAAAAATTTGTCATATTGATAATTTTATATATTTAATATAGCTTGTGTCGAGTACACGGAGAAAAATATTTGTCTATAATTGCCAAACTATTTTTGCCGTCATAAGCAAGATCCTTGTTAACTCAAATTTTGACGAAATTGAGTTTCTAATGTCTATCAATTTAGCAAGAAAAACTGCATTTCATTGTGTTTTTGAAATTAATATACGCTTATTAGTTTCTCTATGATTATTTGTTTCCTTTCGATCACGGAAAAACTTTTTATATCAATTTTTACTATAGTATTTTTCAATTTAGGGAAAAGCGTATCACTCTGAGAATTTTTACTGACAAAAATTCTCAAAGTGATACGTTTTTCCCTAACTTGAAAAATACTATAGTAAAAATTGGTATAAAAAGTTTCTCCGTGATGAAACAGTAGAAAATTAAGACAGTCACTGCTTTCTTGGTCAGTATTACTAACTATACCAAAATACCTTAACTCTATTTTCTACTTGTTTTATTATTAAAAATCTCGGTTTTCTTCACGGTATCAAATAAAATGGACCATTTTTACCCCAGAATCGAGAAAATACTTATAAAATTTTTATTTTTCCATTCAGCATCGATAGACGATAATAATAAATAACAAAATTCTAAAGCGACGTACTCATTTTTAATAATTCACATTTGTTAGGATTTCTATTATAGAATACGCATTACCGCTTTGAAATTTTATCCTGCGTTTCCAAATAGTTTTGCAATTATAGACGAATATTTTTCTCCGTCTATTCAACACAAGCTATATTAAATATATAAAATTCTCAATGGGACACATTTTTTCCGTAAATTAAAACATAGCATATTCAAAAGTTTTGAAAAATTCTCAATTTTTAAGAAATCTTCTCCAAAATATGATGAGGAAAGTTGCACAATTATTTATGGAAAACATTCCACATCGTTGCTTGGAAATTATCTACAATATTTTGGGAAATTCCCCCAAATTTTAGGAAATATTCCCCAAAGTATACTGGGAAAATTTTTTTACAATGTTGGTTTGAGCGTTATTTTTGTGCCAAGCAATATTTTCAAGATTTAAATAATGGTTCCAATTGTTCAAACTGTGTTTTTATCAAGAATTTGCTATTTTTGCGTAGCCAGTTGTCGATGTACAATAATAAATTTTGTTCATCCATTATTTTATATTGCATGTATTCCAAGAAATACAAAAAAAAATGGTATATACTTCCATTTTTAATGAGAAATATCTAAAAATTAAAAGAACAAACAAAATAAATCGACTAGGAAATCAATGGTTGATGTTTACTTATGTTATCAGTTTTGTTCTACTTCAGAAGTCAATAAAAACTTAACTTGATTCTCATTTATTGTTTTATTTTTCCATTTTAATGTAATGTATGAAGTAGGTCACGTGATCTCAGTAATTGGAATTTCAGGTCTGTAATGTTATTGAAAAACTGTAGATTAAAATGAATTTTCCATATCAGCTATGTCTTCTTTAGTCTTTTGTTCACGTCTGTTTACTACAAAAAATTTATTTAAGTCATTAGTTTTCTGAATAAATTTACAGATCGGTACAATCAAGTCTCGTTTATTTCAAGTATCCCGAAACGAGAGAGTTGTTTATTTCAAGTCGTGAGGGGTCCCCACCACTGCCTCAGTTGCCATACCGACCTAAGGGAACCAGACAATTGCT
Organism: Diplolepis rosae; assembly: GCA_030998225.1. NCBI lineage: Eukaryota > Metazoa > Arthropoda > Insecta > Hymenoptera > Diplolepididae > Diplolepis > Diplolepis rosae. The sequence goes on along the minus strand of JAPYXD010000701.1, from coordinate 19,522,735 downwards.
TAAGGAGAATTTTTAGATTTTGATTCTATTCTCTCACAAAAGAATGAAAGCAAGTATTGAAAGACTCTTGTATCGTTTATGTTTATTTATATAATGTAGAGTAAAAAAACATCATAGAAAGTAATATTGTTGGAGTAACTTGGCGGCGAAGATTTTTAAAGTCTAACATATTTTTTCTTGGTTTTGCAGTGATATTTTCAATTAAATTGATGTAATTGATTTCTGCAACACAGAAATATACTTTTTACATTTACTGTCTCCCGCGGAATCTATAAAAATAAAAAGAAAAACAAGAGGATTACTTTTAAAGTCGAAAAACCGTGATTTTTTTAATAAAACTTGACATTTTTCTGCACGTCACTAAAAATCGGGACTTATAAATTTTATTCGGGAACATAAAATTTTTACAGATTATATCAGAGGTTCCGTTTTAGAAATAATACATATCCTACGGAAAATAATATTTTCAATAATGTTTTTTGTATTCGAATTTTACTTTACTATCACCTCTAACCATTTTGGTCACGTGAACCATTCAGATCCTGCTTATCGATTTTTTTATCCAGCATTTATAAAATTTTTAATCAAAATTGGTCAAAATTTAGGAAATAATGAATAATAGCACATGGAAGGAATATGGGAAGGTATAGTGTATTAAAATGAATTTTTAAAAAATTTTTATTAATAATGCAAACTAAGAGTCTTGAGTTCTGCTGCACTAGTCTAACACTGGCGGTAATATAGTCTGCTAATTTTCTAAAATTATTCATTTCCAAAAATTTCAAGACGATATTTCATTTTTTGTGGAAATTTTATTACAGTACTGTAATTGCCGATAAAACTTCAGTTTTATATTATAGAATAAAAAAAATCTCAAAATTTTCACTAAAACGAAGGTAACAGACTTCTTTATTATCTTCTAATACATTTACCAAATTTTGAGCAAGATATTTTATAAACAATAAAAGTCATCTTACATGGTTGGATTAACATATTTTTGTGACGTGACTTGCTTTGCCCATGGCCTTAAACTTTTTTCATAAAAAATGTTTTCTCTTTCATAAGACACGATTGATAATAAAATTTCGGGTCAAAAAATCATAGAAAAACTTTTTTTCCAGAGATCTGATTTTTGGCACGACAACTTCTTTAAGGACATGGATCAATTGGACCACGTGACGTCGGTAATTGCAATTATAGTATGTAAGGCTATTCAGAAAATAATCATTAAAATGGATCTTCGGTACCAGACAGACCTTCTTGGCTCTCTCAGTCACGTCTCTCTGGTACGAAAAATCTGTTTAAGTTATTAATTTTTAAATAACTTTACATACTGTTATTGCAATTACCGACTTCACGTGGTTTGGTTGATCCATCGCCTTAAATGAAATATTCTATATTGATAGTTCATAAAATGTTAAACCTTATGGTGTTGGTCTCAGTAGAAGGGGAGGAAAGGTGAGAATGAGTTGAAGAAAAATGATGTTTGTCATTACAGGTGTGAATCGTTACGGACTGTATTCATTATTCCCTGGGGGTGGTGGGGGGAATTACGTCGCAGCCACCCCGGCCACCCCAGGACCAGCAACTCCAGCGACAGCTCGAACTTATCACGCGACAACTCACAAGGGTAAGTTTACTGCAATTATCTTTCTTTTTATGTCTCTCACTGCAAGAGTGCTTATTTTAATACCTTGCAGCTTTCAAACGGCTCTAAGTTTATCTTTTATCCAAGAGGTACAGGCTTTTGTAACATTAGTGCTACAGTCAGGAATATATTTACAACATTGTATGGTAGAATTATCACCAGATTTATTTTTTTTTATTTTAAAATAGTTAACTCATATTATATAGAGGAGATCGGGGTTAGTTGACTTATTTTTTACATATTTATTTTAAGGTCATGGATCATCCTGGTCACGTGACTAGATTCCTACTTTACCGGCATTTTAGTTTATGCATAGCCCTATTCATATGAAAAATAATGTAGGTAATTAAAAATTTGTAAAATTAAATAAAATAGACTAACATTGATCTGTTTAGTCATAAAAGGTTGTAAAAAAAAAATTTCTTTGAAAAAGTTAATTTTATAATTATAAACATTTATACCAGACAGACCTGCCTTAGTGCATTTTATTTACTCACACAAATTTTTAATTAGTTATTTCATTTTTTATGGTTATAAATTGAAAATGCTGATAAGGTAGGAATCTAGACATGTGATCCGATTGGTCCATAGCCTTAATAACTTTACGTGCGTTGGTTGTTGAATTATAGTACACTGAGAAAAAAACATTATATTGACTTACTATATCCCTGTTCAAAATATAAAATATTCTACGGGTTACCATCTACATTGAATTAGGTACAATATGGATGGTAACCCATACAATATTATTTTCATGAAATATGGATAAGCATCTTGATATCGCAGTTAGGAATTTCTCTATTAAACTTCCATTACATGTAATGTAATTAATTTTAATATATTTTGAATGAAAAGTTATTAAATTTAATATGAATGTATATTAATTTTTTATAATATACAAATCTTATTAATTTTAATTTACCACTTCTATATTAAAATCTATTAAAATTGATAACATTTTCAAGAAATAGTATATTACACTACTTTTGGATTAGGCAGTTATTATTTTTAAAAGAAAGTTTATTTTTCTATGGTTAAACTATAATGAACTTTAGAGTTATTTTAAATATTATGTATGTGTTGAGTAATTCAGATTAACATAAAGAATAATTTTACCGTAGATTATGCACTGTTAAAAATCTTATTAATTGTAATAGACTTTAATATACAAGTGGTAAATTAAAATTAATAGATTTTTATATTATATAAAAAATTAATATAAATTTGATTTTAAAGAATTTGAAATCTTTCTGAGGAAAAAAAACGCTTTCGACTGCGCTGGGATTCGAGCCCAGGTAACCTTTCAATGAAAATTAACAATAATTATTAAAATATATACACATTGGTATTAAAATGAAAATAAAAGTTTGTATTTTTTGAGATAAAAGTATTTTAAATTTAATATACGTTGCTGAAAAAAACTTCCATTACATGTAATGGAAGTTCAATACAGAAATTTCTAAGAGTGTAATAATAGCAAAAATTTCGAACTCAACTAACTAATTTGATAATATAATAACAATCTAATCTTCGTTTTTTTTTTTTTTCATTTTGAAGTTTGATGATTAGACTTAGAATCTTTTTCGTGTCGAACTGTAGGGGCAAATACTGGATACTCCTGTGAGAGCCAACTAGTGTTTTCCACAATGGGACACCCTTGTTGAGCCTCGAGAGTGCCAATAGTAAAAATGACCAGGCGGGGCAATTTCCACCCGGGAAATCGTTTCATTCGAACCGAGATAAAAATTTTCAAAATATTTACACTGGCATGAACAGTGAGTAAGAATTCATTTTTATATTTTTAAGGGAATAAAAATATTAACCCTCAAGGGCCACCGGGGGTTCAGTGGATTCAAGAAAAATTTTCGAAACATTTTTTTCTTACTTTTTTAGGCTATATTAAAAATACAATCTTAATAAAAAACCGATTGATCCTAATTCTAAAATGTTCAAAGAATACTTAAATATTTTTTATATTCTAAAATAATAAATACTGTGCCTTTGAGCACAACTTAATTTGCTTAGGGTCTGTTATGTAACTTATAAGTGTGGCCATTAAGGGTTAAAACCGTTAAACAGAATTAAACATTTAATTTCTCGTAATGAAATCGGTAAAACCGTTGGACAAAATCAAACATTCCATTCCTCGTAATGAAAATATTAAAATAGTTGAGCAATATTAAGTATTATATTTCTCGTACTTAATGCAATAATCATCCGAGTCATATTTGAATATATAAATACTCTACATATATGTATATATATATAAATACTATAGTCAACTAGACTCGTTCTCACATATAGTCAAGAAAAGTCTTGTCACTCATAAAATAATAGGTTACTCCAAAAAAATGTAGTTGGATCAATCAAAGAATTTGGTTATCATAGTGTTGTTGATTAAACTTTTCGTTAATTCAACCAAAGATGGTGTTTTGGATATGATTTGGTCAAATCAAATATTTTGGATGATTCAACCAAATTTTGTTTGACTTAACCAAAGATCATGATAATGATCATTTAATAAAATAGTTTCGTTAGATCATGCAAATATTTCTCTGTATGTACTATTAGTATAGAAATATAATAGGATTCAACAGTCTTCGTATTTTTCAAAAGAATACTAATTTTTGTTGGACTAAAAAATTTTAATTAAAATTTGGGACCAGAGATTTAATCAAGTAAAATCTGATATAATTTTGAAGAGTCACGTCCATACCAAAGTAATTCAAATTATCCTAAATATGTTTAGCATCCTTTAATTTTTTATTACTGATGGTTATCTGCCATACAATGATCTCTATCAATTTATGGTTGTTCCAGATATACAGTTTTTTCGTGTAATAAAGATTGTTACTTTCTTTGAGATTTTAAAATTTAAGGTAAAATCATTTTCAATATGAAATATCTCAAATTTGAAATCTCTGCGGGTAGTCTTTTTTTCATGTATTCAATTTTGGCAAGAGTTACAAATTTGTTATTTTTTTTTAGGAAAAAGCAATTAATGAAAATAATTTCAATAATTGGGCCAAAATGTTGTAACTTTTATCAGGAAAAAAAGACCACAATCTGTATCGTTTCCTAAATCGTACTACTGTACTATTATATATTTCTTTAGTTAAAAGTAATTCCTATAGTGTTAACTATATTGTAAAATCACTTATTTTTTTAAAATCATTCCTCTTTTCGTAGAAACGATTTTTTCTACAATATAGAGGATTTTTTATTATGTTTAACCCTGAGAAGATAAAGTATAATTATAATCGGTATATACAAATGTTTGCACATTAAGGGAAATATTCATTTCATGAAATAATCAATACAATTGATGTTAGATTTAATGGGATTATTTATTGAGGTAATTTATTGCATTTTGAGCGGTTATTATTCAATGAAATGAATTTATTTCCAATAAAGACAGTATCTTAAAAATAAGATAAAGGATGAACAGTTTTAAATTAAGATAAAGAAAAACGTAGTAGGGGAGAAGCGGCGAAATTGGCGCACCTAATAAAAAGTGCGAGTTTAAAAAGAAAGTATATGACTAAAAATTATGAAAAAATATTTATTTAATAGCTGGATATCTTTTCTATACTTTCCAATGGATAAAGATTGCATTGAAAATTATTGAAGCAGGTTTTTATTCAGATTTCCGAAGGACTGCACCTGCGTCAATTTACCCGCCATGTCGGGTAAATTGACGCACTAATATTATAATCTTCTCTTGCCACGTATTAGTTATATTTTCATAGATTTAGAATTACATTTCAGTAGCAAAGGTTGATGAAAAGAGGTAGTTATAATTTGAAAATAAATTTGAGATAGTATATCAAGATGTGTGAAGTTTTTTATACCTTTATTCACATAAACCAGCCAAAGTTAAAATATATTTTATATTTATACAATAAAATACTGGCAATTGTGGATATTTAAGTGAATATTCAAATTGAAATCATTTTTATAGACAATTATTTGAATTTGTAATCAGAAGTATATACAATTATTAACTTTAGAAGACTTATAAATAATAGAAACAATCAATCAAAAATACAGATTTTTTACTTACATTGCTTTCACATCTTAAAATCGAGAAAACTTTCAAAACACTGTCAGACTGCAAATTAATTATTAAAAATCGCTTTTAAAATGCCTTAATACCTCAAACTTAAAAAAAATTTAACCACTGATTGTTCAAATGAATATAACCTTACAAAGTCGTTACATCAGTTTTGCGAACCACATTACCTCCCATGTCACAAAAAATCTTAAGAAAAAGATTAGCAGAAAAGTCCAGCAACATTCAAATGTATATATCTATATATTAATAATTGTGTACTTACTATCTTCTTTATATTTTCAATCATAAACATCCGAGCACTTGACTTCAGTCACCGGTTTCCAGAAACACAACACGTGTGCCAACTTCGCCTCTGATTTGAATCTCGTATGCGCCAATTTTGCCGCAAATGTATCGTTCATTAATTAAATACTTTTTACGTAAAATGCTTATTTTTTCATACAAATATTCTATCCTAATCGTAAGATTAAATATCAAAGATTATAAAATCGTTGCATTAATCTAATTCACCTTGAATTACTATTATTTAACGATTTAACTCAATGGCTTCGAACATAACCATTATGCCAAAAAACGATTAATCCCAATAAAACTGTATTAAGCAATTAGATTTTTATAATGTTTTCTATCAAATACATATCATACAAGAATGCACACGATAGAACTATTTTTATTTTTTGTTATGTTATCATTTTCTGAAAAATAGGGTGCGCCAATTTAGACGACGCGCCAATTTCGCCGCTTCTCCCCTAAGTCAAGTTTACTTTGTCAAAAAGAGTTATTGTTGCTTCATACACCCAGAAAAATGTTTGATAAAATAAATAATAAATTGTAAAGAGTGTAAAATAAATAATCAAAATTTAGTTGGATCAACTATAAAAGTTGAGGCGATTCAAAACAATTTTTTTTTGATTTTGCTAAATTTTTTTTTTATTCGACCAATAATCTTGGTTCATTAAACAAAATTGTCCAGTTAGATCAAACTTTTTTTCTGGGTGCATTCTTATATGGGAAGTGAAAGAAATATTTTTATTACCGATTGTAATCAATTTTTTCACTTTAATAATTTATTTTTTTATTTTTAATGATCCCAGAGTATTTTTCACGTAATAAATATAAAGGGAATTTACGAGGTAAGGTAAAAAGAAAGTTTCATTACACTACACATGGTATCGATTATTACATTTCAAGCATGGCTCTTTCCATAAATAACTTCAAAAATGCTGCTATCAGATATTATTTCATACAGGGTGTATATTTCATTAATCAAATAAAAAATTTGTTGTTTTGAAATTACTTTTTATTTTAAGCTGAAGGAAAAATTCATGAAGCAAGCAAAGCAAACAGCGTTTTGGTCCTAAAAGACTAAATGATAATGATGTTAAAATATTTGTTACTATATTTAATTAATATTGTATTGTCTGTCCAACGAGGCGTTTTAAAATAGTTTCATTTAAAAAAAATCATTTTTTGTTAATTTTGATAAAACTTGACACCCTGTATATTTTGATTTTCGCTATAAATTTATCCCAACTCGTTCCACCGGAGGGTGTAAAACTGAGATTTAAGAGATTTTCCTTAGGTATTAAAAAAACGCCTGGTTGGAAAAACGTTTATCGGTTTACTAAATGGACGCAGTTACTACTTCACAAATAAATTTTAATTGATTCTTCGGCAGAGCCAATCGTTATTGAGTCAGACTTTGTTGCTTCAAAAATATTAATTGTTTATCAAATAAAAAAAAAATGTTGACTAATTTTGTAAATTATAATCTCATTTTGATTTTCTGATTTATTATTAAATAATTGAATCATTGCTGTTTTTCTATAGACAAAAAGAGAGAAACAACTATTTTCTAAACTAATATTTTTACCGTAGAAAACTTTCTTTTTCCATAAAGAATCCTCTGATTTTGGTTTGTTTTATGATTTTTCAAGACGGAAGTTTTCCAACTAATTTTTTAGTATTAAAACAATGTATGCCATTTACTTTGGCAAGTATTTTCAGGAGTTTTATTTAAATTATTGATTTGTTCAAAGAGTCCGATTAAAAGAAACTTTTTTTGTGAAAGTGTATTTGTACATCTAGTAAATTTAATCTTATTAAATATATTATTATTATATTATTTTTTTAATTTAGTAACACAGTTCAAATACATTTTATTTCCCATGAAGAATATCTAAGTGGAGTGTTGTGGACATTCCATAAAGAAAATTATTTTTTTTTGTGTATTATTTCCACAATTGTCATTGTTTTAATACAGTGTACACTGTTAAAAATGTTATTAGTTTCAATACACTTTTATATACAAGTGGTAAATTGAAATTGATATTTTTGTAAATTATTAAAAATTAACGTACATTCATATTAATTGAAGATATATGTTGATGTTGGTAATTGGCTTTAGAATTATTAATTAAGGGTCAATGTAAGTCCAGAATATGAATATTCATATTAAGTTTAATAAAAATATGTGAAAAGTAATCAACTTTATTGAAATAAATACACATATGTATTGAAGTTCAAATAAAAGCTTGTATTTTTTAAAATGAAAGTATTTTTAATTTAATATACGTTACTGAAAAAAAAAATTTCATTACATGTAATGGGGGACATTTCTAACAGTGTTAAGGATATCTTGGTGGTACGAATCGGGATAGGAAAAAATTTCCCCAACTCGTACTATTCTACGTGAATTAATTTACAAATTTCATCACTACAAGTATGTTGTTTATTTCTGTTTTGCCATCACAATTTTCATCAATATCGAAAACATTTTTTTCCCGACATAAACTGGATTTTCCTGGCTTTTTTGAAAGAAATTTGTTCAATATATGACGCCATTGTGAAGGTAATAAGAGAGTAACAAAGGATGAATGATATTAAACTTGAAAATGAGAACGGTACGATTTAGGTAAACTTATCCACATTATGCAAATTATCGGTTTGGCTTATGGCTTTATCTCTCATAAAACGTATAGTTGAAATTTTTTCCTGGATGAAACTTTTAATCCAACGAGAGCATTGAAATAATGAAATAATTCAATTAGATTTTACTGTAATTGAATAGACGAGTATTTAGAGAATTTTTTTTAAAGATATGATAATATTGAATAAAATATATTTCAAAAATTTTAAAAATTCAAATGGAAATGTAGAATAAGTATGATTTAACTTTATTGTTGCAAGATGATAAATGCTTCAGATATGAATTTTAAGATTTTTAAATTAACTAACATTGCAGATTGTGTTTTAAATGAATGGCCTTAATATACGTATGAAAATTTCCACTACACGTCGGTAGTAATTTGGCTTTAGCAATACTTATCGTTTCACACTATACTATACATGTGCATAATTCTCAATATACGCCGTAAATAACCGGCATACAGTAGACATCAGTATTTTTCACAGAGGAAAAAGATGTATTTTTTGTGCTTGCAATATTTATCATGCTGGGATTTGTATAGCTTCCTGCATTAGTGGACAATAATTTTGTTACTGCTCTTGCTTTAAATTGTCCCAAAATACTGGTATGTCTTGCAAAAAGTAAAATTTGTTGTTGTCATAAAGCACAACACTTCAAAAAAAGATTTTTTAGTCACATAAAAAGTTTCTTTCTGCAATATACAACCAAGGAAATGAATTTTAATGTGAAAATAAAATTCACTATGTTTAATTGAAATAAATTTAAAATTAAAAAAAAATCTTTTTTCTTCGTAAATGCAAAATTTCAAAATCTTATATTAATTAAATTTGAGGAACAAAAATTTGAATATAATTCAGACAATATATTGATTTTTCATTGGAAATTATTTTGATTTATTTTTTTAATTATATAAATTATAAAATAATCATTTTAAATGGCGTTAGGGGAAGAGGATAGTCATGAAAAAATCTCAAAAAAGCTTGAAAGTTTATACTAAGTGCTAATTTTAATTCTATGATTGATGTTAATATTGTGGTGATAGACATTTTTCTTATCAGGGGCCGTTCAAAAATTTCGTGAGGATGTTTTTCAGTCCCTCGACCTAAATTTAGAATACCGTGAATCCCTCCACGGCTTGAATAAGATTTTATTTTGATAAAGTACTTTAATTCACCACATTTACCGGATGTTGATTTGTACACTTGCAAACTTATAGTATGGAATATGCAACACGTCTATTCTATACACAAAACTTTGCTTTTAAAAATAAGTGTTAACATTTATTCCACTTAAAAATGTTGTTTACTTTTTAGTAAAAAAATTCCCTTGATGAAATTAAGCAGTGCATCAAATATCGCTATCCTTGTCATGTGTTCCATGTCTTTCTTCTATGCTGAGTACAAAAGGTGGACATTGTAGCTGTCACAATTTTTATCCAACTGCAACAAAAAAATGCAGTGATCTATTAAACATCAATGAGTAGCAGGTGACGTAGCGTTTTTTCAAAATTTTCATCTGCTGCTGAATAGTAGATTTTTTTTGAAAAAATTTTGAAAATGCAGGGGTGACGTAACCCCTTAAGGCCATGAATCAACCAGACCACGTAACCAAATTCCTGTCCAATTTCTTTCAAAATTTTTATCAAAAAGAGGTTAGCAGACGTGCTTTATTGTTTTTTGTTTCGTTTCCCAAATGTTCAGAAATATGTTTTTAAATTAAACAAGTTATCTTGCACAAACGAATTAATGTAATTTTGACGCATTCTGAGAAAAGGAAACCTTAGCGTCCAAAAGTTATTTTCGGGATTATGGTCGTTTCCACTGTGTTTATGAGACTAGTGTGGGAAAATCAAATTTCCGCACGCGAAACGACACCGACAAAGCTAACTTTCGGTGTACGATGGACAAAAAAGGATTTACGCCTTTTTGGTGCAGAAAATTCATTCTAATTATTAAACTTTTTAATAAACTCACAGATTGTAGTTGCATTTACCGACGTTGCATTGTACGGTTAATCCGTGGCCTTGATTTGTTTTCTTCAAGATGGCAAAGGGATACTATATTTTTATCAAAACACCTGTACAAAAAGAAATGCTTTCGATTGGTGATCAAATCATCTTATCACAGAAATATATAGACATCCGACGTTTCTTTATTCACAAAAAGATACCGTTATCTAATATTCTGTAGAGTTTTTTGTCGCATTTTCACTTCTTCCGTCTCTTACCTCCTTTCTCTAATGGGTCCCATTCTCTAATTTAAATCCCTCCCTTCACCCACGCTGCTCTTTCTTCCTTGGACGACGGCCCTTTCACGGGCCCTTACGCGGAACACAATGGTGCAATTATGCAATTAAATCGTTGAATGAGAAGCTGAAACCCAAAATACGCATACTGATGAAAAAATAAAAAAAATTTGCGACAGGGCCGCAGGGGGTGGCGTTAGGACTCCTTTAACGACCTCATTGTTCAAGGTGTAATCTAAAACGTCCTTGGCCGGTTAAAACTTACGAATGGAGGGGAGAGTGTGTGAATGAATCCCTTAGGAGACTTAAAGTAAGGAAATATTCAAAATAAGACAGAGTAGCCACAAGAGAGAGGAATAGTATATTGTACAAGAAGAGGAAAGAAATGTTTTTCCCGTGCTGCATACAATTCTTTTTCTACTGGGGGGCAATAGAATGCACTTTTTCTGATCGCGGGTCATAAAGTGCATTTTATTGTTAATAGTTAATTTATTAACATTTATCGTTAATTATAATACAAAACCAAGAAACAAGTTAAAAACTCCTGTTATGAAATTTTGTCCGAGGGGCCGTTCACTGGAAGAATCATTGATTTTCCATACTTATAATCGATTCAGAATCAGTGAATCGTTGAAAGATTTTTCAGAATCATATGCGGAATCAGCTTGATTCAGTTTTTCATCTCTCTCCTGCAACAAGACTTTCCATTTAACTTCAAATCTCTGAGGCTCAAAAACTACAAGTCTCACAAAATTTTGTGATAGGACTTTTTAACATATTTTTTGGTTTTGTATTCGTCATTAACGGCTATTCCACATGTTCAAAAATTAAAAATATTTATGAATTGAAATTTCGAAAAGCTTAATAACTTTTAAAAAAAGTTCACTTTTCACGGATTCATCAGCGGAAAAAATATTTTTTACTGTTGAATCAGTTAATTTTCACTGAAGTAATCAGTGAAATTCGACTGATTCACAGTAACCTCTTTTCATCTATTTGAATCAGTCAAATTTCACTGATAATCAGTAGATTTTGACTGATTCAGATTTAGAGAGAAGGGCAGTTTTCCCTTGGGCTCTGTGACCAGATTTATTAAAACAGAATTTAAGGTTAAATGCCTCGTTCTTTCTTACTTTTTCCCGTGCTAATACCAACATAGTTTGTCTTTTTCTATTTTAAGCCTTGTCTAAAATCGAATCTCGTCTCCTGTCGATTTCAATTATCTGTCTATTCGCCATCAGTGCCAGGGATCGCGAGTGTCTCTCACGGTATTGGACAGTGTCGGCAATTTTATTGAATGGAGAAAATTTGAGGGACAAGTCCTGAAAGCTGTTACTATACTTTTTAAGGAAATTACTTAAATTTATATTTCTTGTGCCATTCAAAATAATTATTCTTTCTTTATGCAAATACTTTTAAGAAGATTTTTGTAACTTGAGAAAAACTTTTTTTGATGTTAGTTGCACGTGAAGTGAAATTGATAAAATTTACCTTTTTGCACGCTATTGAAAATTCAAAAACTTTAAACGGATACTTAATTTTGATTTTACAAGATATATTCTTCTTGCTACTGTCTATAGTGCATTGCAATCAATATACAGGGTGAGTTTTTTATCCTGAGATTATTTGTCGCGAATCGAAAAAAAATTTCGAATAAAACTTATGTATTTCTTAATTCAGAATTCGAATCTGCAATTAAAAATTGAGGTTCCTTTTGTAATTTTAAAATACCTCCCTCCTACTTCCAGAGTAGAAGATAAATTTTCGCGTATTCGCTTAGCCCCTTTGAAAGTAAAAATATTTTTTTTTTGACACTTTTTTCGTATTATGCGTATTTCTTGAGATATTTTGATGTCTCAAGATGAAAAAACTCACTCCATATGTATATTTGAAGTTGGTATATGTCTTACACCAACAATATGGAAAGTGTACAAATTTGCATTGCAATATGAAAGTTATATGTGCCCACGTGAAAAAATTTTTGAAAAAATTAATATTCGTTCTGGTTTTGTTCTAACTTTGTTTTTCTGGCACTAAACTCAACAAAAGTGTTACAGTTTACATCAGTTTCATACATACAATCTAAAAGAGACTAAATTAGTGTCAAAATATTTTTTTACGTGGGTATGACTATAGGCGTAACGATCTGGACAATATTCACTTTTCAATGACACATAAACGTAACTCCGCAATTTACATATATAGGAAAACTTGACAATTTTATTCACACTTGTGTTTAGACAAAATTCTTTTGCTAGTGATTTGTTTCAAAAAACCTAATATGCAATGTGTTTTACACGCTGCGGATCTCCTGCAGAACGTACAGGTTTGTATGACCAAAATAAATGTACAGAAGAGAGCACGTGGAATTTAAGCTGTAACAAATTTGAAAACCCAAAAAACAATAATATCATAATAATTTGGATTCTTAAATTATTCATAAATTCATTAATGATCCGTTAAGAGAAATAAATTACAGTACCCACGCAGAAATGTTATCATGGCTCAGACCAGGCCCGGCAAATTCAGCTCGTTAATAATACCGAGCGAGGCCTGGGCCTGGTTTTGTGAAAATACAATTTCGACGCCATCTACTGGATTTCTATTCTACCTTAATTGGCCCAGGACTGGTTTGCCATTTCGTTCCAGACTAGGGCCAGTCTAGGGCCAGGTTAAGATAAGGTCAGGACAATTCTGTATGGGTGTAGGGAATCAGTTTTGGAATTCGAACAAATTATTAAGGAGTTTACAAAAAAAAAATGAATTTAAAAAAATATAATTCTATTCTTTCTGCCTCTCTCTTTTTTGGATTTATCTATTTTTCTGAACCTTATAGTATATATTTAACTTGAATGAATTTGCATTGAGGTGAGTAGGGTTTGAACATCCAGAGTGGAATATCGATGTCATTGAACATCGACATAGGAAATGATTATCGATCTAAAAACATGGAATTTTTCAAAAAATAATTTTATAAATCATTTATTGTATGTTATTATCATTTTATAATTATATATAATAATCTTCTCTTATAATAAGATAATAAAGTGTCTTTATTGATGGTCGTTTTGTTGTAGAAAGTAAAATTTATATCTGCTGCATAAACTCTTTCAATAAAACCTTAATCAATGTTTTAATTTGAAAAATTTAAAGTATTTAAAGTAATAAATTTTAAAATGCGAATACGAAGATTTGTCACAAAACATATTTGCTATTATTTTTGTCTGTGAAAAAAAAAGACAAATAAAATCGATGTCAAGAACATCGATTTTTCCAATGTTATAATGTTTGGTGTCCCATTAGTAGTTCTGAGTAAGATCATGAAAAAATAAAGCAATTAATTTCAATCAATTTATGAATATTATTTTAATATTCATAATCCAGAGGATAAAATTCATTCCCCAGTAAGACACATAAGTTATCAAAATTGTTCGTAAAATGAGCTCTAGTAAAAATTTTAAAAAACTTATTGCAAAAGTTTGTGCAAATTTATTTGTTCTTAAATTTTAAGTAAAATTTTATTAGTAGGAAACAAATAATAAAAATCAATTAATTGCATATTTTTTATATGTTTCATAGAAACGTCTTGATTTTTTCAGATCTTTTCGTTTAAAGTTAAGCTTTTTGAAACGTGAAAGCAATAAATTTCACAATTACGTCAATCAATTGTTGCAATTCTGGCGAATCAGCTCAACAACGCTGAAAAATGTTTATCAACGCATCAGGTGTTGCTTAAAAATAAAAAAATGGAGTTTTACACTATTTATGCAGTTGGTAAAATAATTTGATTCTTCGTTTATTTTACACAGAATTTTGATAATTTATTTCTCCGTTGAAAAATACAATTGATCATCTTGATTGTATTAGCTACACACTCTCTAAACCTGAATCAGTGAACGGCCACTGATTCGCAGTGACTATTCACTGTAGGCAGCAGCTATAAGTCTTTCACTGACGAATCGGTGAAATAGATTGAACTCACTTATTGAATCAGTGAAATCTTCAGGTGGGAATAATAAAAGCAGCAATATATTTTAATGGTCGATGAACACGTTTATTTTAGGTTAAACAACGCCAAAAAGAAATTACGTAATTATATTATGTGTAATTAAAAATTAAAGATCCATCGTTATACTTTAATCGTTCGCAGGCACTTCTCGAATTTAAAGAGTATGTTTACGTGGCGCGTTCACTGATTCTTCAGTGAAATCAAAGCAGGTCACTGATTCATCAGTTGATATATTTTCACTGATTCAGGTTTAGAGAGCATCTTGACATTTTTGACGTCAATCTATATTCATCTAAATTATTTGCTAATCAAATTTCCTATGAGAAAGTTAAAACAGAATTCCCTTCAAAATGTTTATCTCTTTTAAAATCTACCTGAATGTAGATAAAAGATCTGTAAGTAGGATAAAATAATTGGTAGGTTTCCAACTTTCCAAGTTCCATTCGCAGTAGTTAACTCTAACAAATACTAAAGCAAAAACTAAAGCTAGTCCGTGTGTGATTGGGACTTTGCTTATAGTGTTCGTAAAGCAGTTTTTTGGCGTGAAAACTTAAGCAAAGTATCGCGTGAACTTGAACGATTTTAGAATTTAGTTTTGCGTAAAGTGTGGAGGAGAGAAAGTCGAAGCGGAAGAGGAGAAGAAAAAAAAAAAAAAGAGGGGATCGATTAAAGTGAAGCCTCGGGTCCTTTAGTTTCAGAGAGCGTGTTCTCCGCTGCAGTGGGGGTGGGGGTGGGTGGCTACACCTGGGGGGCTCCCACGCCGCCTCCAGGCTCACCCTACAGTCCTGTTCCTGTGACTCAGCTCGAGCTTCTGGCCAAGAATTTGGCGAGCCTTACGGCGCCTCCTGGACAACAGGCTCTTAGTCTCCAAGGGGTCGGAGCTGTCAACGTTGGAAGCCTTCATCATGCTCAACACACCCAACATACCCAACACACACTCAACCTAACTGGTCTTCATCATCTGCATCATGGTAACTTATTTTTCTTTATTCTCATTTTATTTTCATTCTTATTCCCTTTTATTTCACATTTTATACATTTTTTTAAGTTCATGGATCAATTGGACCGCGTGACTAAATTATACGTTAAAGCCATGAACCAACCGGATCATATGACTAGATTCTTACCTTACCAGCATTTTTAATTTGTGTGACCCCATTTCTGGAAAAAATGAGACAAGTTAAAAATTTTTAAAGGTAAATTAAATGCACTAAGACAATTTTTTATGGTCATAATTTTGCATTATTTCTTGATCCTGAAGTCAATTTAAACATATATCGAATAATTATTTATAATTAATTAGTTTGAGTTTGAAATTTTTGTCACTGCCTACATTATCGGAGGATCACTAGTCGCGTATCAGATAGGATACGTTGTCGACAGGTGTCCTCGTAGACAATTTCAAACTCTTATATCGCAAATAATGCAAATAAATTCAATATTTAAAGAATTTGAAAATCTTTCTGTGGAAAAAATGACGCTTTCGACTGCGCTGGGATTCGAGCCCAGGTCTTTCGATTGCCGGTCGACTGCTCTAACCACTGAGCTACACAGGCGTCCGACATCTCCTTCTCCACAGGTATAAAAAAAAAATTTTTAAAAACTAATTTTATAATTATAAACATTTTTGACCAGACAGACCTATATTAATGTATTTTATTTAATTCTACAAATTTTTTATAGAAATAGAGTTACACAAAATGAAATGCCGGTAATGTAGGAATCTAGTCACGTGACCAGGTTGGTCCATGGCCTTAAGGGCATGCGATACTTGAGAAAAGTAGAAAGTTCATGTGAGCAATTTAGTCCAGTTTCTACATGTACTTAACATTTGGTTTTGATGATGAAAACAAATTTTTTGATATATTCTGCTAAAATTGTACTTGTTTTTTATTTTCGAAACTAAAAATAGTCTATCTACGTCCGTTTTTATCTTCTCTACTAATTCCAAAATGTTGAAAACTAAATTTTATGTACTTTGGACACAAAAATGTAGAAACCTAAAATCAATCAAATTTATGATTTTTTTGCGTTTCTCGCATTTTCACATTAATTGAGATATCGAGTTGAAAATTTGAGTAATTACGTAAAAAAACAGTAAAAAGCCTTCATCTGGTCCTAGATTTGCATAGCTATAAAAAAAATTTCCCCAAAAATAAATTTGTTTATCTCATAAATATTTAGGAGCAAATAAACGTTACTTAGTGTCTTTTTACCTAATCACTTGAAGTTTCAACTCGATAGCTCAATTAGTTTCGAAATGTGAAGGATGGAAAAAAGAAGTGTCGGTAATTTAGGGATCGGATAAGTCATACATAGCCTTAATTTGTTTATGTAAGATTGCTTTTTGAATTCTCAAAACATCTTTCTGAAAATTTGAGATATGTAACAGAATACTTTAATAAAACACGTCTTTCAAATTCTTTTTAGTAAAAATAATGAAACAAATTTGAAAACTTATCGATAAGTAATTACAGTCAACTGTAAACATTTCTGCAAAATTTTCACTCAAACGAATTTAATAGACGTTCTTTATTATCTTCTGTTGTATTTTCCAAATATTCAGGAAGATATTTTGTAAAATAAAAAAGTTATCTTACACGAACTTTTACAGAAATTTGGTCACGTGGTCTGGTTGATCTATGACCTTAACCCTTTCGCATGCAATGTCATGTGTGATTCTCATGATAAGTCAGCTACAACATTTATTTAAATTTGATAAACAAACAAAAATAAACGATTAAATCTGATAGAATTCTTATTGAATCTAGTCTTTTTGTATCAACTTAAGCATTTTTTAAAAATTTGATCAAATTTCTCCAGTACACCGAGAAAAAAATTTATCCAACAAAACTTTTTTTGTTGTCCTGACAAAATATTTTGTTGTCACAACAAAACATTTTGTTTGAGTAACAAAATTTAATTAATATAGCAAAATGTTTTGTTGGCACAACAAAAGAATTTTGTTAGCTAAATACTAACAAAATATTTTTGTTGATTTGACAAAACTGTTTTCTCAGTGTAGGGAAGGACATTTATAGCCAAACATGATACACAAAATAGATCGAAGGGTTAAGATAATTGTCGTGTTTATTTTTTCAGGGAAAATATTTTCTACCACTCTACTGTTTCCAATTTTAAAAATAAGTAAAAAATCTTCAAATATAGATATTGAAAAAAGAACTGTTTCTTTTAAGAAAATTATTTTAAAGATTTCAGCCACTGAAAACTTTGTTTTTAAAATTAGAAACAGTAGAGTTGTAGAGACTATTCTACTCGAGAAGATAAGCCATGATTTACAATTATGACCCAATTATTTTTTTTAAATTTTCATGTGATACTGAAACATATTTTTTAAATCAAGGAGTTTTTGAAGTTGTAAAAACAAATTTTCGAAAAAATCAAAATTTTTAATGGTCTTTTTTAATAGTGCTCCGAAAAAGTCAAATCATTGTTAGAAAAGCTAGAAAATTTGAAATTTGAAAAAATTAAAAATTATTTATTTTACTCGTAAAATAAATAATTATCAGTTTTATGTAGAAAATAAAAAATCTACCCACACATTCACATCCAATGCATTTAATCTTGCATACTTGGCGTTCAAAGTGCACCATCAATTCACAAATCTTTTCATCCAATTTTCATCTAATCCTGTATCAATGAGTAAATTTTTATATTTTTTAAATTTTAAAATTGCCAAATACATTGTAAAAAAATCTTAATTTAAGAATAAAAGTCAGTTAATTATATGGTGTGATACAAATTAGACCATTAGAAAAGGACAGACTTGGGCGCTTATACATTGGGCCTCTTTCGTCATTTTTTTATTCATTTAAAAAAAATTTTATTTCACATTTTTAGACCTTCTTTAAAGGCATGTGATACTTAGTTGATTGGAAAATTTCATTGTATTTAGGTTTCAACATGTTTACATCTATAATGCATAAAATTTTGCTTTATAAATTTGGAAAATTGTAATAGAGATTAAAACGAACATAGATAAACAACTTTTGATTTAGAGAATGAAAAAAAAGATCAATTTTAGCTGAATCTATCGGAAATACAATTTCTCAAATTTTTAAAAACAAGATTTTATGTATTGTGGACGTAAATATGTAAAAACTGAACCAAGCTGTTTACATGGCCAAGTTGTTTTTCATGGATGTACTAAGCTGATCACGCGACCGCAAATATATGGTTGAATATATATAGAAGATAAATTTTTTTTGTGAATAAAATATCTTTCTGTAATGTTGAGAAATGTGATATAATACAGTGAGGAACGTTGGTCTGGTTCGTTTTTGTGAAAATTTTTCAAATAATTCTTTTTGCAGAAATAGAACTAGAAAATTTATCTGCATTTACACTTGAAGCATAAAATTGTTTGAAGACGTTTTTTTTAAAACGAACCAGACAGAAGTTCTTTATAGTTTTTTATATCATATCTTCCAAATGTTCAGAATGATATTTTGTGCACTACAAAAGTTATCTTACTTAAATATAAACTGTAAGTAAGTCACAGTTAGTCACATTTAGTACAGTTTATATTCATGTAAGATAACTTTTTTAAGCAAAAATTATCTTTCTGAAAATTTAGAAGATATAATATAAAACGCTATAAAGAACTTCTGTTTGGTTCGTTTCAGGGGAAATTCTTCAAATAATTATACAGTTAACTTAAATTGCTAATAACTTTTCCAGTTCATTTTTTTTGTAAACAGAATTTTTATTGACTGTTGGATTATTCACTGTTTCTATTCAAAACAAAGTGAGTTTTAAAAATGTTAAATAACATAAAAACAGACTTAGCCTAATTTTAGTTCAGATGATTAAAACAAAATTTCAATTTTTCCAACTTATCAACTTGCCGATGAATAAAGTTGTTAACATTATTAAAACTTAAAAGAGGAAATCTACATCCGTTTGCTTTAGCACTTCTAAAATTTTTATTATTTTGGACATAAGCATATTGGGGAAGAAAAAAAACCACGGGGTGCAAAGCGGCGCTGCTGTATCATAACAAATATGCCCGGTGACGAATTTGATCGTACATAAGATTAACATAGAGCATTTATTTAAAATATAATTTTAATTATTAATGAACAATAATAAAGGGTTACATTGTCATTAAAAGTACTTTGCAAGTATACAAGTGCAACACCATCAAGCCAAAATATAGTAGAAGACCAAAATGTGATAAATTCGGGTTTAATTTAATTTAACGTTCGAGTCCCTTTTATTTATTCATACGGAAAGTCGAGCTTTTTTTTACGAATAAATGTAATAACAAATTTGCAGCGCATATGTAAACAGCACTCTTTCACAAGTCTCGCCGGTCATATAAGTTAATTCAGAACATTATCGCATGTGGCGCATTGCAATTTTAAACACCCAATAGATACTAGGAAATAAGCTTTTGCAATTGTTTGGAATAAAAAAATTGAAATTTTTTTAATTGACATAAGTCTGGCTGGCATTCGAATTATAACAAAAAAAAATATATTAGGTGTACAACTTTGCTTCCGCCGTTTTTCCCAAAATTTGAGGCTTTATTCTTAAAAAGTGATTATTTATTTATGATTCAAAGTACTTTCCGTCGCTAGCCACTACTTTTTTTCCATCTTTCTGGCAATTGTTGGATACCATCTCGAAAAAATGATGCGTCTTTAGAGGCGATTCATGAATCGATCCATTTTTTAACTTCTTCATAAGAGCGGAAATTCTGATGAGCCAGGCTATGTGTCATCTATCGAAATAAATGGTAGTCGGAAGGAGCAACGCGGCTGAGGTAAAACCTCCCATTTTAGCGTTTCCAAGTATGTCTTGACCGATCTTGCGACATGTGACCGAGCATTGTCATGCTGAAGGATAACTTTGCCGTATCTCTTGGTACTGTGGCCATTTCTCCTCAAACGCATCAATTGCGTTCGACACCGATCCTCTGTAATGGTTTCACTCGGTTTCAACGGCTCATAATACACCATACCAAGCTGGTCCCATCAAATGCAGAACATAACCTTCGCACCGTGAATATTCGGTCTGGCCATAGACGTGGAAGCATGTCAGGACATTCCCCATGATTTTCTGCGCTTGGGATTATCGTAGTGGACCCATTTTTCGTCGCCGGTCACAATACGATGTTAAAACCCCTTCCGATTCTGTCTTTGAAGCAGCTGTTCACAAGCAAAGAAACGCCGTTCAACATCTCTCGGCTTCAACTCGTACGGAACCCGATTTCCTTTTTCTGAATCATTCTCATGGCTTTAAAACTTTTCGAAATTGCCTGTTGAGTCACTCCCAATGGTTCTGCCAATTCTTCTTGCGTTTGGCACGAGTCTTTTGCAAGTAACGCCTCCAATTCAGAATCTTCGATAATTTTCTTTTTTCCACCGCCATGCCGGTTCTCGACATCAAAATCACCGCTCTTGAAGCATTGAAACCATTCACTACACGTTCTTTCACTAGGAGTAGCCTCACCGTAAATACTTGAGAGCATTCGTTGAGCCTCAGACGCAGTTTACTTCAAATGAAAGCAGAAAATCAAAACTTCCCGCAAATGACGAGAATTTGGCTCGAAAACTGACATCTGCGATCGAGAATAAATTTATGATGCAAACACAGATTCACTAATGTGGTGCTGTCGTCTTGTTGACAAATGTCCAAGCTTACTGTGTGACATTTTTGATCGGCCTATTTCGGCCAGCACTTATCGCTGCAGCCATCTATCAAAAAACGTCGAAAGCAAAGTTGTACACGTAATATATATTCTGTCAAAAAAGTACCGGGAATTGATCAATAAAACACAAACTATTCATTGTTCATCCAAATTTATTTTATCGCCTTCAATGTAGGCCCCTTCCTTAAATAATACACTTATGCCAACGAATAATCCAATCATCAAAACATTTTTTAACGCATTTTTCGGAATCCACTTCAGTTCTCGCCGAGAATTCTCTTTTATGTCCTCTATCGACTGAAAACGGGTGCCTCTAAGTGGTAATTTGAACTTTGGAAGGAGAAAAAAGTCGGCCGGAGCCATATCAGGTGAATACGGTGTTTGTTCGATGATATTCGTTGAGTTTTTGGCCAGAAATTGGTTCACAATGATAGCCTTGTGAGGTGGTCTTTCGGAACTAGTCGAGCAGCAACGCGTTTCATGTCCAAACAATCGTTTAAAATGGTACGAATTGATACGTGAGACACAGAAAGTTCAGCGGCTATCTCTCTTAAACTTAAATGACGATTTTCAGTCACCATTTCCTTCACTTTAGTGATGTTAAATTTAGTTGAAGACGTTGATGGCTGACCAGAGCCATTTGCCAGTGTTTTTGATAAAGTCGATTCACCAGAAGCCTTCTGTAACATTTTCAGCGATTCCGTACACGAAATTCCATTTGCAATGCAATATTTGAGACAAATTCTTTGTTCGATATTCTTATCCATTGGGAAAATCGCGAAACACACTTGAGATAAACTGACAACAACGAGCGCTGTGAATAAACTAAATGACAGATCGCGCTCGAACTCCACGTCAGTATAGAGGACAGTGGTGCCAACTTAGCGTCAAAAAGGTTTTTAATAATCTCTTTAAGGGCGCTTTTTGAATGATCAATTCCCGGTACTTTTTGAACAGAATGTATATACTGAAAAATTAAAAATGACTTTTGAGGAAATGTTTCGCTTAAAATAAATTTTTATTTCATTTTGAATAATCGATTTTATCAAATATTGACTTAATTATAATTCGAACGATAAAATAACATCTACTAAAAGTAACCTTCAAGTTCTAAAAATTACTGATGATTGGTTCTTGACGCGTAAAGTATAAACTTAGAAGACAGCGAAACTCGTAAAATTCTAATTAATGTTACATTCATATAAAAACTGCTCGAATTGTCGAAACAGGACCGCAAGTGCATTAAATCATAAAGCTTATGAATCTCATCGAGTTTGCTAGAAATGTTGAAGAATAAAGTTTAATTTAATGCTGCCATGCTGCCATGCTGCCTGGCGTCTCCTATAATTCTTCTTATAGTGGTTCCTCGAGTCAGTTCTTAATACTTTACGGTTTAGGATGCGTATACGCTTTGGCAACAGCCGGCTACCGCTTTCGCCAATATTTATTTCAAGTTTTGTTTCAGGTCTTAAATCAGCGATACCTGATTTAAGATTTAAGTATTGTACTCTTTAGTAGATTTTACAAGAAGTTCAGTCTAATTCATGGATTTTCTGTACGCGTCACTTAACTTTCAGTGAAATCTACAAAATTCGAAAAAATCCAAGTTTAGTAAGTTTTAATGAGACATAGGTAAAACGGGCTGTAAAGCCATACATTTAACTAAACTTTTTGTAAAAAAAAATGACAAATTTACGGTTCTTCCAGACAAATAATTGAAAGATGAGAAAAAATCTGCCTTCTCCCGGATTAGTGGGCTATAGGAATTATAAAAATCCGATGCCAAAAATTTGAAATAAAAAAAAAGCCCATTCAATGTGGCGGTCTAAATTGGAAAATTTTTGAATACTGGAGTAAAGACTGTTATCTTCTTGGGGTTTAGAGGTTGCTAATAAGAAATCTGATGTAAATAAAAATTCAAAATTAAATATGGTGGTCTATCTTGCACGATTTTCTTGACTTTGAATAAATATTGGTATTTGGGGTTTTCAAAATCGTTATAATTAATTTTCTTTTTTTAATGACACAGCACAATTTATACAGGATTATTGCAATACAAACAACTGGATCTTTTAATAAAAAAGGAATAATTTTTTATATATATTTTACGCATCAATAAAATTTAAAAATATTTAAATAACAATCACATGAGTAACATAAATGTTTTTCCCGTGTCGTACACGATTTTTTTTCTACCAGGGGGACCAGAAATGGATTTGTTTGCCCTGCATGTGGCAATAAAATCCACTTTATGACCCGCCAGTAGAAAAAAACATTTATTTCATCCTATTTTATGTTTGTTAATGTATTGTGCAAATGTTAATGTTAAGTGCAAAAATCGACTTTTGACCAACTTTTTGTGCTCCCTATTCCATTGTGTGGTGGTCACTTTTGGCAGGATTGATTCCTGTCCGGCTTATTTCCAACTGTTTTCCGCCACCCGCTTCAGAAGCTAGTAGAGGAGGCCTGGAAATTGACTTTTTTTATTTATCCTTTTCGCTTGTTATTTTTAGGGGGAAAACAATCTCTTTTTTTTAGACCAAAAACGCCATATTTTCCTTAAATTATGTTACTGAACCACTGTGATTCTCGAGGTCGTAATTTTCGAATTTTTCGTTTGATTTAATAAAAGACTGACTAAATTTGCTTGTTTTGATTCCAGGTGGACTTCATCAAAACACATTTTCACCCCAGTTGTCCTTGGTGACTGGGAATGCACCAACTCTAACGATCAATAGCTTCTCGTCTCCAAGTTCTACAGGAGTTCCAACGACAGGAGTCCTAGTGCAGGAGTACCAGTCACCGACTGGTTCTAACTCGGGTTGTTCCCCATCATTGAATTCGCCTACGTGTCCAAACAGCTCGAACAGCAACGTCAGCAGCATTAATGCAATGGTCATTCAAGGCGCACAAACTAGCAACAACGTCGTACAGGGCACGGCGAAAAAGCGAGAGGCTTTTCTACCAACTCAAGGACAACCTGTCAAACTGGAGAACAAAAACAGACAGCCCTGCGTTTGCAGAAATAACAATGGTAAGTGAAAATTCTACTGATTTATTCTTCATTATTTAGTATTATAACTCAAGTAAATTTTATAATATTCTTTTTGTGGATTTACTTTTCTCAAACTTACTTTGACTTTGAGGAATACACTCTCATCACGACACTCTCGCTTCACGCACAATATTCACAATCAAAAAAAGGGAACTGTGATTCGCGACTTAAAAAAATATATACATTTTATCCAAAAATGTATAAATAGAAAATTTGTAGATTTTATTCACGCAAACAATTTTGCGAAAATAGTACCTATGGACAAGTCCGATTTTGTTCCATAATGTTCCCAAATCAGTCAACTTTCGGGTGTAGCCCGATGACGAAGGCCTAGGCATGGTCTGATTGGACAGGTTCGAAACACGTCCGGGGTTCACCCGAAATACGTCCGATTTAATGCTGAGCCAGCACATAGAAAGAATTACAGTAGGATCTCCCTATAACGAAACAATCGGGACTGACCGTGCCTCCTTAGAACGAGCAATAACAAGAAAAGGAGGGGATCCCATCATTGGAGTAGTGTGATCTCATATTTTCCGCGCTTCTACCTTTCCTTACCCCTCCCTCCCTCTTACTCTATAGCCGTCGTTTATTTCACGGTTTTCAACTGTTTCTCTCTTCCACTTAAAGCTGAACTTCGATCGGTAGAGGGAGTAGGAGGCAAGGCGTCCGCTCGTTATAAGGGGGTCTTTTTTTGTCTTTATAAGGTGGAAAACGTTGTATGGGGGTCCTACAGTAGTCGCTTAAAAATTCGTCAACTTTGTGCACTAGTCTCGGCTACGAGAAAAAGTCGACTTAAGTTTTGAAACCTCCTTGTAGAAGAATGTGATTAATAATTATCTGATAATTATGAAACATTTGAGAAGCATTACAAAATTTCAATTGCAGAGTCTAAATTAACAGTCGAAGTTGAGAAGTGGATTGGTGAATTTAAACGAAATCGTACATGCTTTTATATACCAACTAGGTCTTCTTTCACCGCTTGTGAGAATCAGAGCTATATTTGTAGTATGAAGAGCCCCGAGAATTTCTCCCTGTTAAGAAAACTTATTTAATAAACATGATTTATTGTAACTGTACTTAACAATATTACAAGCACGAATAAAATATAGACAGTTTTAATATATTCAATTAAAAATTTCTAATTTTTTCATCTAATAAACTATTAGGCTTTTCAAAATTATGCGTTTCAAAAGTAATAAATTTGTGAAATTAAAATTCCATTGTAGATACGGTACATACTAAACTTTTCATTCCTTTTACTCGAAACGTGATTAATTATTAGTTTTATGTAGAAAATCTTCTAATCAAACTTTCACCTGATCCTGTATGCAAGGCCTGTCGCAGAAGTTCCCAGACAAGCCAAAAATAGCCAATACTAGTGGCGACAACTGTTAGATCTTTTGGGCCCATCATGGATGTTGGGTCAAAATTTCATGACTTTCGGATGTATAGTTTTGTTTTAAACTCGGTGAAACAGCTGCCGTTACGCATCAAATGATGCGAAAAGTTTATGGTGATGAGTGTTTATTCCGTTCCACTATCTACGAGTGGTTTAAACGATTTAAAGAAGGTCGGGAAGACTTAAATGATGACGAACGTTCGGGTCGGCCGAGATCAGCTATGAACGTAAAAAACGTTGGAATTGTGTGTGAATTCATAAAAAAGAGCCGAAATTTTCGTTCCAAAGGGCCAAACGGTCAGTGCTGTGTTTTATCTTGGTGTTATGAAGCGTTTAATGGCGCGTATTCGTAGTATGTGGCCAGAATACGTGAAACAGGAAGTTGGTGCTTGTTGCATGATAATGCACTAGCTCATCGATTAACGTTAATAACGGCTTTTTTTACCAAAAATGGTATTTTGACTATCAACCATTCCCCATATCTACCTTATTTGGTTATGTGCGATTTGTATTTGTTTGGAAAGTTACATTTGGTGATGAAAGGAAAGCGTTATGCGGTCATTGAAGACATTCAAAAGTCGACGACTGCCATTCTGAACATAATATCTACTGATGGAATAAAAATTCTCTTTCAATTCGCCATCTTGACCGTGCAAAGCGGTGTATTGAGTCCGAAGGGAACTATTTTAAATAAAATGAATCAACTTTGCCAAAAACATTTTTATTTTTCTTGATTTTTAGCTTGTCTGGGAACTTTTGCAACAGACCTTGTAGATACGTGAATCTTGATCTTTCTTCAATTTCAAAATTGCACAATAAAAAAGACTTCTCCGTTTCGATATACGAATATAGTTCTAAAAGTTATGGCATTTTTATAGTTTGATGATTTGTATCGAAACCATTAAGCAAAACAAAGTGCTCACTAAGGTTTTTCAGAATCCCTGAGTCTTGAATAATACATATGTGCATGATATTTTAACTTTTAAATATTTTAATTTTCTAAGTTGACACAAATTGAAAAATTATTTAATGTTGAAGTTTGAAAATTTGTTGTTTTTAAATCTTTTCAAAGTTTCAAAGACCTTTCAAAACCGTTTCGTGACATTTTTTTAAATTTCTCAAAATATTGTATTTAATTAGCCAACCTTCGGCAGCGATAAATAATTAAACCACCACTAACAATAAATTTATCTTTATTTTAGCAAACGTCAAACGTGACGTACAAGCGTCTAGTCAAAGGAACGACTAATCGTCAATTGATGAAAAGACATGGCCGCCGCTGTGGCATAGAATAGTCGTTGCACAAGATGCGGGACTCGCTGAGTCCAATAACATTAATTCGTTCCCTACAGCTGGTCGGAATAGGCAGATCAAAAATTTCACACAGAAAGCTTGGACATTTGTCAACAAAATGACAGTACCACATTAGTTAATTTTTGTTTGCATTATAAATTTATTCTCAATCGAAAATGTCAGTTTTTGAGCCAAATGCTCGTCATTTGCGGGAAGTTTTGATTTTCTGCTTTCATTTAAAGGAAAATGCGACTGAGGCTCATCGAACGCTCTCAAGTACTTTCGGTAAGGCTGCTCTTTGTGAAAGAACATGTCTTGAGTGGTTTCAACGCTTCAAGAGCGGTGATTTTGATGTCGAGGACCGGCATGGCGGTGGAAAAGAGAAAATTATCAAAGATACCGAATTGGAGGCATTACTTGTCGAAGACTCGTGCCAAGCGCAAGAAGAATTGGCAGAACCATTGAGAATGACTCAAAAAGCAATTTCGAAACGCCTCCAAGCCATGGGAATGATTCAGAAGCAAGAAAATTGGGTTCCATACGAGTTGAGGCCGAGAGACGTCGATTCTGCAGCATGTCAACGATGGGCCCAATGTTGCAAAAACGATGAAAACCTACTTGGAAGCACTGAAATGGGAGGTCTTACCCCACCCGCTGTACTCCCCAGACGTTGCTTCTTCCGACTACCATTTGTTTCGATCAATGGCACACGGCCTGCCTCATTAGCATAGCTCTTATAAAGAAGTCAAAAAATGGATCAATTTGTGGATCGCCTCAAAAGACGCATCGTTCTTTCGAGATGGTATCCGACAATTGCCAAAAAGATGGAAAAAATGTAGTGGCTAGTGACGGACAGTAGTTTGAATCATAAATAGCTAATCACTCATTAAGAAGAAAGGCTCAAATTTTGGGAGAAAATGTCAGGAAAAAAGTTGTACATCTAATAATATAACTGCATTTGAAAAGTTTAAAATATTTGCAAGGTTTATAATAATTTGAAAATTTTCAAATTGAAGAAAAACGGATTCTGTACCTGTTGATTTAAAAATTCATTAATTTGGACAAAGGAGGCACTAAATTTAAAAGCTGCCATTTCCATTGATATTTAGATTATTTCAGTTATTTCAAATCTATTTAATAATCAAAGTACACAGTTACTTTATCTATATATGCATATCAACATAAATTGCGAAAATTTGCAATTTATCTTCAAGAGTAGGATTATGTTTTGACAACGTGCTGCTTCGTTTTTATAATCTCATTAGATTCAGACGTAATTTATATTATGGCGATGTCTCATCTATTCTGTTATTGCATTAAATGCAAGCTTAGCTACGACAAGCAGTTATTTTTATGCTAAAGTGAAAACGCTTTATTTTCACTAGTGTCCGATTTGCAAATGAACATTAATCATAGAAACTTGTTTATTCTATTATTTATCAAACAACTGAAACAACATTTTTCTTTGATCCTCCTGCTTTTAGTATTGACACTTCTTAATGAGTGACTATACGAGTTTCTCGACAATAGAGGATTAGACTTCTCATATATCAAGGCTTTCAAAGTTAATCAACGTTACTCGGATGAAAATAATTTTAATTTTTTTTTAAGAACACCTCCCTATTACACAGAGGAAACGATTTGGTATGTTCAACAAAATAAGTTTGTTGGTATTTGTGCAAAATAAACAGTTTTAATATCCCGATAAAATCTTTTTTGTTAGGTATTTTCATTGCTCGAACAAAATTGTTCTACTAGCTAAACAAAATTCTTTTGTTGGCCTAACAACATTTTTTTTCAAATAAAATAATATATAATATAATAATGTAAATAAATTTTTATTGTATAAAGTCAACCAAAAAGACTTTTTGGTTTAACAAAACTTTGTTTAGAACCACAAAACACGATTTAACAAAATAATTGTGTATCGATGACAAAAATGTTGTTGTGACAACAAAAAATGCTCAACAAAATCATTTTGTTGCAATCAATAAATGTTTTTCTCAGTGTATTCATATATAAAATTTAAATTTAATTGAATGTCGACTGCTTTGCAGTAAAAGCATTAAAATCTATTTCTAAATCGTTATAGTATATTAGTATTGGCATTGGGTCAGCTGATTTCCATTAGGAATAAATGATCAAAAAAACATATTATTATAGATATAAAAAAATAGGAAACCTCTTCAGTGCCAGCTAATAGAAAACAAAAAAAAACAAAAAATCTAATATTACTATAAATAATTTATTTTTTGCACGTTTACAGCTTAGTCATTAAGTTCACAAAATTAGCTGAAGGCAATGGTTTTAGATTAAAAAAATTATTTGAGCTTCATTTTTTAATTTTAAACATATTTTTGAGTTTTTCTCCAAGTGCGGCCGTTAATTTTCTTTGCAAAATTATGTTTAAAAAAAAGCTTGATTTCTTACCTTTAAAATGAGCCATGGTCGAAAGTGGGGTGAAAGAAATTGGCAGAGATATATAACACTTCTTGCGCGCGGTTTCTGCGTCGCAGTGCAGCTAGGCGCCACGATCACGATGTATCGTCCATTGGGTACTTCTTTAATTGTAATTTGTATAATTTGTTCGTAAAACTGTTATTTTTGGCTGGTACGAAATAAAAAATAAAAATTAATTTGCAATTCAGGGTGATTTTTTAGTGTGAGTCCCCTCGCCTCTCACATTGACAATTGAGTCAAATAATTTGCTTATTACAGTGTATGTGCACTTCTCTTTCTTCTTTGCCTCACTGTTTTTTTCGGGAAAACATCACATTCTAATGATGACGAATATTTTCTCGACATGAGAGTTAATTCAGCAGAGGGAACGAAAGAGTGATATTTTTGTGTACCAGGCACTGTGTTTGCTGATGCAAATCTACTCTTAAGTTCATGAGCTGTGATGGCGTGATTTTCTTCGGGACTAAAGAATACTAAAGTTTCAACTAAATTTTTCTTTGCCCATTGATACAAGGCATCAGCAGTCAAAATCGGATCTTTAGATGACGCTTGTAAGCTAGCACGCGCTGCGAGTCTTTTTAAATTTCCCCCAACACTATCACAAGGGCCTTTTCCATGCGCCGTTCCATGGAAATGCCACACGGAGAAAAAAAAACTGTTAAATCAACAGATGTCATCTGCTGGAATAGGGACAGCAGTTTTTTTTTGTAATATTTACAGATTTTTCTGTTGGATTCACAGATTATTTGTAAACTCAACAGATGAACCTGTAAAATCTACAGAAATGTCTGTTAGAATTACGGATTTCTCTTTTTTCTTGAAATCCGCAATTCTAACAGACATTTCTGTAGATTTTACAGGTTCATCTGTTGAGTTTACAAATAATCTGTCAATCAAACAGAAAAATCTGTAAATATTACAAAAAAAATCTGCTGTCCCTATTCCAGCAGATGACATCTGTTGATTCAGCAGTTTTTTTTTCTCCGTGCACTCGGCTGGAATACCAAAATCCAATTCATGGTGGAGCAAATTGATGAAGTTAAATTTGTGTTTAAAGTGCTGGGTGGGGCCATCTGTAAAATAAATCATTTTTCTGGGTTGAAAATTCTCTTTCAAATATGTGTACTAATTTTTTCGGCGGGTTTTTCAAATTCTCTCTAAAGTCTTAAAAATGATGTATCGACATAAAAGTGGATTTTACTTGTCCAATAAATAATAAAAATTATTATCCGTGAAATAATTTATAACGATAATAATTATTTGGTTGAAAAATGCAGTCTGTAGTCGATTATTTGTAGTCGACTAGAAACCGTACATTCTGAATTTGAAGCATGGGCGCTCGCGAAGCAGAAGCCGCGCACAAGGAGTGTTCTATATCTCCACCAATTTCTTTCGCCCCACTTTTGACCATGGTTCATTTTAAAGAGAAGAAATCAAGCTTTTTTTAAACATAATTTTGGAAAGAAAATTAACGGCCGCACTTGGAGAAAAACTCAAAAATATGTTTAAAATTAAAAAATGAAGCTCAAATAATTTTTTTAATCTAAAACCATTGCCTTCAGCGTAAAGCAAATGAAAAAGCGTTTCTAAGACCTTCATAAAAAAATTAATTTGGATAACTTTTGTAGAAGTTATGGTTAATTGAGTATCAGCGTGTGCGGTAAAAAGTTAAAAATTCGAGCCCCTGTATATTGAAAACCCGTCGTACTAGAGACGTTCTCTTAGGGGAATTAAAAGAGGTTCACTAGGACAATAATTTCGCGGACTTTCAAGGAAATTGGAGACAAAAAGTTTTTAGGCGGGTACACTTGACGAATTTTGCCCCATCTATAATATGCTTTTTTAATCATTTATTCCTAATGGAAATGAGCTGACCTAATGCCAATACTAAAATACTGTAACGATTTAAATTTGTGTCAATATAAAGATAAAAGACATGAATACAAACGTGTCCCGAAATCTATTTCTAAAACTTTGAAAGTATATAATCCGAAAAAGGTCAGCCTTCAGCATTGCTGGTTTGAAAATTTCTAAGCTTGAAATCGTTGAAACATTTTTTTTTCAAATTCGCCACTTGAGGTTTTCATTTCCAATGAGAGGGGGGAGATTAAACGAACCGTTTACAATAGACATTTTGACTTTTGTGGCGCACCCTGATCTCGAGAAACGGGAGAGTGATGGTTGTCAGGAAGTCACAGGTCTCAGGAGAATGGTGCGGTGCTGATGCAATCTTTGACCTTGCAGCCTCCCTCCAGGAAAATGCGCAAAGATGCTGTCTAGGCGTGGAGGTGAAATCGCGCTTACGCAAGGTCCGCTGCTATATTCTATTTTTATACGTTGCTCGTTATTTCTTACGCCCCGACGCGACGCGACGTCGCTGTTATACTACGCTTGTTATGTGAATCATCCTTGGTCCCCCGCGTTGTGAATTTGCACAGCCTATTCAGGATCTAGCCCGGTGGATTTAGTGAACAGCCGATTCTAATCCATCATCTGGATTCTCTTCTTGGATCTTCTTGAGCTAGAATTCGTAGACATACTTGGCTCTTGTAACAAAATGGGTCATTCATGGTAGCTCATGGTACATGTTAGTTCTGTACTTATTTTTACGACTAGACTTTTCAGTAGATTTTACAAGAAATGCAGTTCAAACAACAGTTTTTTTGTACGTTTCGCTTACCTACCAGTGAAATCTACCAAACTTAGATTTTTCCGTACTTTGTAGATTTTATTAGACGCTAATTGAAACGTGCAGAAAATCTGTTCATTGAACTGAACTTTTTTAAAAATCTACTGAAAAGTCAAGTTGTAAAAATACGTACCGAACTTCCTTTATGTTTTACGAATTTACTTTGAAGTCTTATTTTCTTCCGTCTACTAACTTTCCAGAATCACATAATTTATAAACTTCACTGTTCACTTTTTAAACCTTCTCCATTTCAAGATTCGGTTAAAATCTCTAAAGAATCAAAGATTAAACATTAATTTGAATTTAGATTGGAAAAATTATAATATTGAATAAATATTCCAACATTAACGATTCTAGAGTTCTATGTTGGAAGATTGAAAGTTATACTTATATATTGACAAGGTATTTTTTAATAAGTTTTTCTAGCTATAAAAAAGGTGAAGAGGATATAAAATTAGAAAATTAAATTAAGAAAATGAAATCTGTTGATTTACGAAATGGAAATTTATTTGTACATGGGTAAAAATTTCCCAAGTGAGCCCATCATTTTCGATGCTGTGACAAAAATGAAAAAAAACTCTGAAATATAATCTACTCAGTAGTTGATAATTACCACGTGAAAATTTTTCAAAAAGCCTTATTTGTTTATTGACAATAAAAGTTTGAAAATTTTTGTGAAATGGATGTTTCGAAAATGAGTTTGTGCCCATTCGAAAAGACTTCGAGGATTAGTCATGTGGTTATTATCAACTCTTTGCAAACTATCTCGATAGGCTTGTCTTTTAACAGCCCAACCGATACCGTCACAACCCCCTTTTCCGTGAGAGGTGACAAAAAAATTCCACTGAGCACTAATCCCAAAATCTTCTTGATGCTTCGAAAGATTTATGAAATTGAATTTCTTTTTATATTGCGATGCGGCCCCGTCGGAAAAATTAAAAATCTTTTTGATATTTCCATCACCAAATTTGTTTTTCAAGTAATCAATGGCTCTTGAATTAAATAATTTTAAGTATGAAATAATACTATCCAATCTTTTTATAAAACCTCTTTTTGTCATTTGAATAATTATACCGTCCCTTAATGAAACGCAAAGATACGCCTGTAAACGAGCCGCTCGAGCGAACGCCGCAGCTCGCGCAGCGCGGCGCTAAACAATATTATTTATCAACCCAAAGAACGAGCACAAAAATGTTCAAACGATTTTAGAATCTTTAACCTTTAGAGTTTCTTTTGATGTACAAAATGTTGATTTATCGTGTGTAGAACAGGGTCAAATCAGCATTTGGTTATAAAAAAACAAAAAAAAGTAGCAACAAATAACATTAGGACAAATAAGACTTTTTGAAAAATTTTCACGTGGCAATTATCAACTACAGAGTAGATTATATTTCAGAGTTTTTTTTTTATTTTTGTCACAGCATCGAAAATCATGGGCACACTTGGGAAATTTTTACCCACATATTAAGGAGGTTCTGCCGTGGCTGGGAAGCGTTTGGAAAACTTAATTAATTACAGCTTCTAAAACTGCTTGAGCTGTTATTTAATACATATTCTAAGAGAAAAATGTTCATTTTATTGGGGAAGAAACTGAACATATAATTTTGCTTATTTTCTTCTTTGAACATGTTTAGTAAACTCCACCATCTTAAATTTTTAAATTAATCTCTCATTTTCTAGCTGCTAATCGGAAATGTTGAAAAATTAAATAGATTTCATAAACAAATAGCCGTAGTTAGAAAATGAAAGATTAATTTGAAAATCTAAGGTGGTGATGTTTTCTAAAAATGTTCAAAGAAAATAATGAGCCATAATTCCTTAAAATCCGATCATTTTTAATAAGTAAACTTTGAAATAACTGCATTGAACTTTAACTTTCAGTAATTGTTAATGAAAAAGGCATTTTTAAAATTTTTTCCCGGTAAAGAAAACATTTTCCTCTAATATTATGTATTGATTGCCAGCAATAATATTTTTTAAAGTGGTAATTAATTAAGTTTTCCAAGGGCTTTCCTAGCCACGATCGAACTTCCTTAAGTAGGAGATTTATTTATTTAAAATACAATGCTCATTCATTTTTTATTAATTTCTAATTTACTATAAATGGACTTTATTCAAATCAAATAATTCTTCTATTTTCTTAATATGCAAACAAGACTTTTATTTAATATGAATAAAATCTTTATTCAGATGTACTAAAATAGAATCCCTGTTAGCCTGAAAGATACATTTTTCAAATTTGAAAAATTTACAACCTTTCTTAACTTTAAACTTCGATCTTCTCAAATTGATACATATTTTTATATCTTAGAACTCAATTTAACGATTTTATATTTTAAAGGCTGGGAAAAATTTACTGAAATTTCAAAAAAAATTTCTTAATATTATGGAGCTGAACTGAATTTTCATAAAATATATCTTAAAACTACCAAACTGTAACAGAACTGTTATAAATTTATCACAAAATTACGTAACTGTAACGGAGTTTCGGTTGTATGTGGCGGAATTTCGAGATGTATGTAACTGCATTAAGCTTGAGTTACAAAAACGTAAAATTATTCCTATTACAAGTTTCAGTATTTCCTGAAGGACATATACAGAATATTCAACACTTTGTAACTGAATTTTATATAATAAAAAATTTTTTGTTATTATAAATTTACTAAAAAGTAACAGAATTTTCTGAAATTCTGTCTTAATTTTTGTGAATTAGCAGCGGAATAAAACTTCAGTCACATGTTCTGGAAAATTGCGGTAGAAATTTCTAACAGTGTAGAATTCATATTAGCAATTCTAAGATAATTCTTATAAATAATTTTTTGTAATTTTATACTATGTAAGTACTTGCATCTATATCCTCAGTGACTTTTAGGCACAAATATATACTAGTTGTTAGTGGATGTATCTTAAATTTATGTGATAGAATTTTATTGTCATTCCTGAGGAAGTTTTTAGGTAATTTATCGATGTTTTCTGTACAATTTTATGTAGATTTTTTCACGACATTTTACAATTTGAAAAAAAAAATTTTTTTTTTACATTTTTCATATTACCAAAGTTTATTCCAAGATGGGGCTCATATGTGCAATATTTATCCAAAGTTTAGATATTTTAGAAATAAAGATCACTGATGAGGACTCCGATCAGAGTCGAAACGTTTGAAAGTATATAACTTCCTGAATTATCATTTCTGGACCCTAAAGCCAATTATGAACAACAACATCGTATGAAAAAATCAAAAGACTTTTAAATTAAACCTATATAATTGTAAGATAAAATTCATCCAATTTGAACTGATTGCTCTAAAACAAATGTTATTATTTTTCTTTTTACAGAAAAAACGAAAGTAGTGCATTCGGATGCAGGATGCAGTAGGACGTTACCTGTCGTCTCTTCTTGGAATGGCCAGGACACTTCCTCCTGTATGAATGTTGTTGATAATTCAAATTCGAACAGCTTAGTGAAAAGGGAACCGTTAACTTCCGTACCTTGTCAGGTCGCCGAGGTATCGACTTCCCTTCATGCAACGACAACAGCTGTAAAAATTGAACCTCTACCACCAAAGTCTGAAAACGGTTAGTATCATCGCTTAATTTCCATTCTTCCATCGACAAATGCATTACTTAGAAATTTCCACTCTTTCAAAAATCTAAGGTCTCAAATATTCCCGTAAAATCCGTAATTTGTAACGAATGAGCAATTTTTATTTATATTGGTAAGGGAGTTCTGGAAATTTTCCTGGACTGGTCTGTAAAATATACATATCTGGGTTTCAGAATTCTTCAATATGTTTTCGTTTAAAAACAAAAATACTGCAAGATTCAAAAATATCTAATTAATTATTTTTAATTTCCTGGGAAAAAGTTCTGTAACATTTCTCAACCAGTAGAAAAGTAATTTTCATTGATTTTTTCTCATATCTTCAGTTCTTGAACGAATTCGGTGGTTTTTTCCGAACTAATTTTCTCCATGTAGCGAGGCAAAAGTAGCTAATTTCATGCTTGTGGGTACTTTAAATCCTTGGCAAGAAAGTAAGTATCTTGTCGATAATAAAGTAAAAACCCGCTGACAGAAACTGCCATACGTTATCATGATCCACTTTTTAAAGCCAACTTCACACTGTGGTTGTGTTGTGGCACATGTATTGGTTTTAATTTTAAAAAAAAAGAATTGATTTACTAATTTGTACAATCACATAACAATTTTTATACAACGCACATGCTTTACTAGCATCATAAAGTCGAATTTTCAATAGAAATGTTATGAAAAATTGTATGCGTGACAAGGGGAGAAAGGCAAAGATTTACACTCGTATGAGGTCTGTCCTCGCTTCGCTCGGGCAGCTAACTTCACGCTCGTTGAAATCGTTGCCTTTCTCCCCTTGTCACGCAATATTCTATTTCATGACGAGAGAATGGAAGATTCGCTGGCTAGAATATTATATTTGTGACATGAGTGGATAATTTCACAGTTTAGAAACTTGATATTTTTATAGAAGGAACTTTATTTCATCACGTAATTATGAAGATTGGGCTAGATTTGAGTTCAAAGTTTAATAAATTCAGAGAATAACTAAAGCTTCACGGTTGGGGTAAAGTAAAATTTACTGGGGTAAATAAATATATTACTATTTTTAACGAAAATAGTAAAATATAAGATTCAAACCTGTGAAGTGGTAAATATTCTTTCCCGCGTCGACCTGGAAATTGGTAATTTTCGGCACGTTCTCCATGCGCGAAAAGTTATACATTTCATTCATGTCTTATAAAAATATATTTTAATTTTTTCCTACATATGATAAATGTTTACTTTTCCAATAAATTAAATGGTAATTAAGAAAACTATCGAATTTTCAATCCCAAGATTGAATCTTAATCTTATTTCTGTAAAAATACTGTGGACAACTTTGCCTCTGTATTTGAGGCAAAGTATTTTGTATGCAATTATATTATCAATTCGTCGTTTGATTGAAATAATAATTGCATATTTAAATTTCATTTATAATGATTTGGGACTCGGAATAAGAAAAAAATAACGCATAAATAACACGTTCTATCAACTCTTTGAAAAAAATGAAAGTTAATTCAACTACTGTTCTACTGTTTATGTCAGTAAATTGTAAATTATTTATAATTTTTATTTTCGGTATTTATTCTTCATAAAGTGAATAAATATTTCTCTGAATTGCGCATTACTACATTTTTTAGGTCACTGTCAATGCACTCATTGACTTTGCCTTCGTTCTTTTACAGGATTTACCTACACTGATATAGAAATAGTTCGGGAGTTTTAGCCATTCGGTTGTAGGTTGGGAATTTATAATTGTATTTATAATATATCTCTCTTTGAACAATGCAGCATGTTGAATACAGCAATGAAAATATTGTAAGTAAAACTGGTCGAATCAGAAATATAATATGGAAAAGCGAACAATAAATATTGCTATAGCAACCAATAATATGGTTGATTCTTTCATATTTATTCAGTTATAATCGGATGGTCAAAATACACACTCCATATTACTGTATCTATGCCAGCAATAAGTTAAGGTTAAATTGATTATAAATATGGTTGTAACGGAAATTTCTTTCTATCAGTGTACACGGGGAAGAATATTTCAAAAAAATTTACTCAATTTTTGAGCAAAGTTGGGTCGAGTGGGCAAGTTGGAGATTATTAAATATTATGGTTATGATTTGTGACGCAAATTTTGAAACTCTATTCTACATTTTTGAAGTTTACCTAACTGTGATACATTCTTTAAGATTTGGTTCGTCACAAATTATTATAATAATATTAAAATTCGTTCAATACAACTTATATGTGTTTTTTGTTTATATTTTTCGGTTTGAATATTGTCTTTATGGATTATAGGCTTATGCATATTTTTATATACCGGTTTGGATAGGATACACAAAAAATATATATTCATATTTCAAAATAGTTTTAGAATAGCTTTTTAAGGAAAACAGTTCAAAAATAGCCTCAATTCAGCTTCGCACCAAAGAATTCTTTTCTTTATCAACTGTTATACTATCATCATCTTAAAACTATTTATTTGTTCACAGAATTAGGCAAGAAAATTAACATCTTTCAAATGTTTGATTATTAAATTTCGCTTTGTTTGAATATTACAGAAATTTTATTTCTAGGATTATAAAGTTACAAATATCTTTCCGAGGCGACTTTGTATCTTGGACAGCCGATTTAATTTGTGTGACGGTGAAACTGCTGACGTTTAAGTTTAAAGTCGTCTTCGAAGCAAAGAAGCATCTTGCAAATGCTGCCAACGCACGTCGAATCTTTCATCGGTAAAGACGCGATTCTTGCCAACATCGTCTTCGAGGAATGGTTTCTTAGTCTGGATAAGTCTAAATAATTCACGAAAATGCACTTACTCCAACTTACAAAGATACATAGATTGTGCTGAAAATCACTCTTCCTATTGAAGTATTTTATCAGTGAAATCCATTTTTAAAAATTATGTCAGCAAAATTAGTTCCTCCATCAGAATATTTTAATTAACAATGTGATCGGAGAATACAAATTGAAGCTACTAAACTTCAAAATTTCAAGAATGATTTCCGTATGCAGTAAACTTTATTTGTTATTCCATGCATGCGACGGAAAACACTCCCGGACACTTTAATCGGCCAATAATATTCCGAACTGCGTTTTATCTTCCAACCCTTGATTAAATCGCACGAATTCCAGTCCTCGCGACAAAATTCCATTCACTGCAAAGAATTGTTAGAAGTTTTTCACATTTGAAAGTCATCCATAAAATATAGGTACACTGATAGAAAGGAATAGACATTGCAACCATATTTATGATTAATTTAAACTTACTTTATTGCTGGCATAGATAAGGCAATATGGGATGCGTATTTTGATGATCCGATTATTAGTGAATAAGTATGATAGAATCAACTATATTATTGGTTGCTATAGTGATATTTATTGTTCGTCTTCCCATATTACATTTCTGATTCGACCAGTTTTATTTATAGTACAATATTTTGATTGCTGTGTTCAACATGCTGCATTGTTCAAAGAGACATATATTATAAATTCAATTATAAATTCTCAACCCACAACCGAATGGCTAAAACTCCTGAACCATTTCTGTCAGTGTGCACACAATGTAGGTACTATATTTTTAAAATAATCACGGAAATGGTATCTGATTTTAATATGTAGTCAAAAATGTTGAAACGAATAATTAATGTCTGGTATACAAGTAAGACAAGCTGAAAACAAAATGAAATTGTTTTTAATTTGAAAAATTCTAATGCAATCTGGATTAGTGGCGTTATTAAAAAAACAAAATTTACTGTCTTAACTTTCTTCCAAATTATTTCCGAAATAATAAAAGTTTGATAATGAAATTTTGAGATATGATGAAGATTTTTTTATTTTGTTTTTAGTTTGGATTGAAGTTTAAGCGCGCCTGAGGCGCGCGATATGATCGTCGCGCTTCGCGCATGGTCTTACGAGGTGTGTCCGAAAAGTATCCGACCTGCGTTCATATCTCCGCGTTGGTGCTATTCTTCGTCATCCGGACCGTAGCATCTTAAAGCAGTCCTCAAACGCAGATTTTTAAATGGCCTTCAGCTGGCGCGTCGCATTACTTTAAATCGTCTTGATGTCGTCGAATCGCTTTCCTTTGAGCCCCATTTTCAATTTTGGGAACATCCAAAACTCGCAGGAAGCTATGTCGGGACTGTACGGAGACTGGCGAAGCTGTACAATCTTGTGTTTTGCCAAAAACTGCTGCACTAGGTTCAATGAATGGACTGGCGCGTTATCGTGGTGAAGAAGCCAGTCACCGCTTGACCAGAAACGCGGTCGTTTTTTTCTCACGGCATAAGGCAATCTTTTCAGAACTTCAACGTAGTCTTCTTTCTTGATCGTCTGACCTCTTGGAGCAAATTCGTAGTGCACAACACCCTCACAATCGAAACAAATAATCAGCATTGACTTGACATGGCTCCGACTCAGACGTGCTTTTTTCGGCCGTGGCTCGTCTGGACGCTTCCACTGTGATGATTGTTGTTTAGTTTCAGGATCGTAACCATAAACCCATGATTCATCACCAGTAATAACCTTCTTAATACATTTACGCCGGCGCTGTAATCATGCTCCTCGCCCATTGGCGGCTGAGTTTAAAGCTTTTCGCTCTATCGGACGGGACTAAGGCTAAATTGTTTGTGAATTCGTCTCAACCTCTCTGAATCTTCTGAATTTTTACCGTCTAATAGCACAATCAAATGCGTACCACCGGTGGTACGCATCGCCCTATGAGGCAGTCTAGTATGAGCCACCGGTGGCACGCACCGGCGTAAACGTGTTAAGGATATTTTCATCATCTCTGACCATTTCCAAGTTGTCCTGAGCGATTTCAGAGCGAAGGTCTTTCTGCTCGGTCGTGAGCAATTTCGGAATGAATTTCGCACACACGCGAGTCATTCCTAAAATCTTGTTCAAAATTTCTGAAACAATAGTTTTCGGTATTCCGAGATCATTTTCTAGTTCACGAACAGTCAATTGACGATCACCTTCAATCGCAAGTCGCACACGCTCGATATTTTCCGGTGTTGTTGTCAGCGAAGGTCGGACAGAACGAGGGCTACTGTCAACAGATGTGCGACCATTTTTAAACCGCCTGTACCACTCCTTTATCTGTGTTGTGCCCATACTTTCATCCACAAAGGCCTTCTATATCATTTCAATCGTCTCCGTACAACTCTTGCTGAGATTGAAGCAAAACTTGATGTAAATTCGTTAATCTGTTCTTTCTTTCATTTTCAACTGTAAACAAATGCGACGAACGTAAAAAGCACGTTGGACATAAACACCCGCTGCGCGCGACCCAAGGCGTATGGCCGGTAACTACGGCATTAAGGCCATGGATCAATCGGACCACGTGACTAAATTATACATTTATTCGTTCATGTAAGATAACTTTTTAAATTTACAAAGTATCTTTCTGAAAATTTGGGAAACGTAAAAAAAAACAGTAAAGAACGTCTGTTAACTTATTTTAAGTAAAAATTTGGAAAAAAATTCGAAAACTTATCGACAATTACAGTTAACTGTAAAAATGTTTGCAAAATTTCCACTCAAACGAAGTTGACAAACGTTCTCTGTCCCGTTCTGTAATATTTACCAAATTTTCAGAAAAATATTTTGTAAAATAAAAAAGTTATCTTACACGAACTTTTACAGGAATGTGGTCACGTGATCTGGTTGATACATGGCCTTAAGGGAGTTCGTGAGGGACTACTGGTTACGCTCATACCCCGCAGAGGCCAATCGAGCGCTCTGGCGCGAAGATATAAACGCAGATCGGATACTTTTCGGACACACCTCGTATATTCTTCGTATACATATAAGTTTATTTCGTGTAATTTAATACTGAAACTCAAGTCAATGTGAAATGCATTATCTCAAAGTTACGAAATTTGTTTTTAATTTTAAATGGAATAGGAAATTCAATTTACTTGAGGCTTTATCGGCCGAGTTGGTTTCATTTATACACAAAAGTTTTGCTACAGAAAGTGTTTTTTACAGTTAATATAAAGATCTGTTTTAATTAGAAACGCAAAGCGGAAAATATCTACCGAATATTAGTTCCGGATTAAACTAAATCTTTGTATTTTCTCTAAAAAACACTTTCTGTAGAAAAAATTTGGTGTATAAATGAAACCGATTCTATCGGCCTTAAGGAACACATTCTCATTATGACATTTGCGTTCAATTTTCTGTATACATTTCTGTAACATTCTAATAATTTACATGATTAAAAAATTTATTTTCTTCTAAATATTTCTAAAAGGAAGATCAATCGTAGACTTTAATAAAGCAGACGATTTTGCATTTCAACGCTTATTTCGTATCTCACATATTTTGTTTAATCAGTCGTGTCTTATGAAAGCAATAAAATTATTTTTTATGAAAAAAATTATAAACTTTCGATAAATAATACTTTTAATAATGCTTTTGGTAATAGAAATTTTCCTTAATATCGCTTCTTACACAGAGAGAAATTTTAGGTTTCACTGACCAAAGTTTTTTTGTTAAAATCGTCTTTACAAAAATGTTAAAGTTCTCATGACAATCGTGGTAGTGGCTGTCATACATTGGAAAAGTGTTTACTTCAACTGCAAGGAACGTTACTGAGACCACGATTCTGGTACTTGAAATACCATAGCGCTGCGGTTATAGGAACCAAAGTCCATCGTAAAGCCGCGCATAGAGTTTAGTTAAAATGACTAAGTCTACGGACAGTAAATACCCAGCCAAAATTATTTTTAAGGTTATAGGTATGGTTCTCTTAGTTATCAAAATACAAATTCAATTTGATGAGAAAAAATAAAGTTTCACCGAAAAGATCTAACAAAAATAATCCGGTATAATGATATTTATGATAACTTTCGTCGATTAAGTTAAAAAATTGTCACTTTTTTCATCATCATAAACTTTTTTTGACTGACTATAGTTTTGACAAAATACGACGAGACAGCAAAATTGGAACGCATTGCATTGTCCCCGAACAAAATCGTTTATCATTTAGAAAGAATTGTCAAACTATATTTATAATAGAATTATTTACCTGATAATGCTTGGCACGGTGAAATATAGTCCAGGAATCGAGAACGAGAATTGGCAGGATTCAACTTAGGCTGCATATCTTTTTGGAAGTAACTACTCATCTCCAGTGCAGTGCAAGTTGAATTGTGTGACTATTACAAGATTTAATAGTTGTCACGACAGGCTTACCTCGTTGTAAAAACTGAAAGTTATACTTGATTAGTCTAGCGCAACAGCGAACGCTGCGGTTGTAGTAACCAAAGGAGCTTGGCAGTACACATAAAGAAAATGTACGTGTACTAACCGTTGGGGTACGTATAAAGCTCATTCTAATCATCAACTTTGGTCACAACAACCGAATACACAAAAAAGTCCAAATTACTGTCATGATAACTATAAAAGTAGTAGCTTCTCTCAACTTTTTTGGTCAAGGCAACTACTGTACAAAAAATTTATGTGCTATGTGCACAGGAACCAAAGCCGATTTCTCTCAGTGTACCAAGTTTTTGAAAATAATTGGATTTTCATAAATCATGGCTTATTTTTTCCTGTACAGTGTAGAAAATCAAATGGGATGATAAAAAAGCGAACGGAATGAGTTTCCACCTTATTTTATTTTAAAAGTTTGTATTTCTTGACAGAAGTTATGTTCCAAAAAACCGTGCTAAGCTATAACTGATATGCTTTGTAAGTCCAATTTAATGTTTTTTCGAGAAGCGTTCCACTGACAATATTTATATCGTTAATATTTAATAATATTTCTATTTGAAAATGATATAAAAAAATAATATAACAGTAAAACTGTCGGAAGTTGTAAAGTTTTTGATAAAAATAAAATAAAATTCGTATTTTAGTTTTAACCTGGCTGAATTTTTGTGGGACATACGTCTTGTCAGGAGAAAAATTTTAAAAATAAATGAGCTGAAACTTTTTCGCAGTATTTATTTCTAGGTTTAGCAGAAATTTTTTCAGGGTATAAGTCTTTTAAGGACCCGTAAAATAAAAAATAAAAAAGTAAGGTGGACTTTTTTAGTACTTGAGTCGAAAGAGGGAAATTTATTTGGGAGATGTCGTGTCAGAACTTATAAAATTAATGATCATTTTTTATAGATGAGTGTCAGTATTTAAATTTCATTTGCGTAGGTGAAGACTCAAGAACACCCAATATCAAAAGTCACTTGTATCTGTTTTTTACCTCAGATTACAATAGTATTATTCCAAAGTTGTTTCCGCTCAACGATGAGATAGTGAAAACTATTTGATCGTTTCCCTTTATAAACCTCGTAATTTCTGCATGAAGTGAAATAGATAGTAAAAAGGAAACACATAGCCATAAACTTCTTGCAATTTTGTTCCAGGTATCTACGAAGTTCAGAACTCGTTTCATCAAAACATACCATTTTAAACTCTTATTGAATTCAAAGTTTCAATCGGTTTGAAATTGCTACCTTCATAAAGTTGATTCAC
Source organism: Diplolepis rosae (assembly GCA_030998225.1). Classification (NCBI taxonomy): domain Eukaryota; kingdom Metazoa; phylum Arthropoda; class Insecta; order Hymenoptera; family Diplolepididae; genus Diplolepis; species Diplolepis rosae. The sequence goes on along the minus strand of JAPYXD010000701.1, from coordinate 19,478,195 downwards.
TCATATTTATTTGCGTGAGACAAATTTTCATGTCTGACTCATAATTTTTGGGCTAAAAAAATTTCTTGGTATGTGTAATTGTATATACATAAAACAATTTTTATTTTTATTCTGAGAATTGGATATACATTTTTTCACTATATCAAGTGAAAATCACAAATCGATTCTAATTGCTTCCTAATATGAACACTTTTATTTTAAATAATGAACCATTATTTATACAAACAGGTTATTTATTGTCTTATTTCTCGTTTCGTGCTAAATTAAAATTCTCTGACGTAACTTCTTATTCACTAAAGTCACAAGCATTAATTAAGTTTTACGATTAATAAAAGGGAAGCGATTTGTAGCTGCAGCGCAATTAAACAATAAATTTAGTCACATTTAATGGTTTAGCTGACTATTTAACTCAACCAGGAAATATAATTTAATAAATTTTGTGTCTACTATTTTTAGCTTTCTGGAATTGTAAAACTATTCAGAGTTTTGATTAATAATGTTTGACGGGTTTGGTATTAATTTAAGAGCTTTTTTTAAATAAAAAAATCAATGAAATTGAGTTTTTAAATTTTCTTTAAGAAATTACATTTTTTATAAAATTTTCTACTATTTTGCAATGATCTTCTTCAATTTAAAATTAAGATCCTAAAATTCGTTACCAAACATGTTCAAAAACTAGAAATATTTCTCTTTTGCAATGAAAGCAGACAACAGTTCAAAACCAATAAGAAGAAGAAATATCCATCATTCATTTTTTTTTCATTTTCTGAATTTGAATCAGTGAGATTTCACTCTCATTGAAAATGTGTGTGGGAAGGGATTTTATTTTACAATTTCTGCAATAAAAAGGCATATTTATTGAAAGAAGGTTATTTGTGAACACACGTTTTATTATTCAGAAGAAATTTAATTAAATAATAAAATTATTAAAATTGAAAAAGTAATTAAATTTAGTCAAATTTATTGTTTAGTTTGATTTCATTCGAAAATTAAAAGTTACTAAATTTTTTAATTTCAAATGAAAAAGGAAATTCAATTAACTCAACGCTCTATCAGCCTTAAGGAACACGTGTTCTCATCATGACACTCGCGCTTCGAGCTCGATTTTCCGTATTCATTTCTGTAACTTTCTAATAATTTACATGATTGAAATAATTTATGTTCTTCAAAATATCCCTAAAAACCAAAACTTGTTCACTTGTTCATCAGTGAAAAAATATTTTTCACTGTTAAATCAGTAAATTTCCACTAAAGTAAACAGTGACATTTGACTGATTTACAGTAACCTAATTTTGGATATTTGAATCAGTCAGATTTCACTGATAATCAGTAGATTTTTACTGATTCAGATTTAGAGAGTTGGTTAAAGAATATAATTTTTGATTTTCAATAGTGTTTTTTTAAAGCCAAAACATAAAATATTCATCTTGTCAAAAACTGTTCTACTGAGAATTTGTGCACCTCATTAAGGTGGCTTGAGCGTTTGGTGTCGTTAGACCAAGCAACAGGGAATTTGTTAAGACATTATTTAATTCAGAAAACGGACTGCGCCATCAGAAGAGAGGTTGGTCATAGAGTAATTGTGTCTTGTTTTGGACAACGAAATATGATTTATAAATTTGTTATTAACATTTAAGACAAAAAAATCGCACTTTTTTTAGTTTTTTGTTTATAAAATTAAAGATAATTATCCAATCTTGATGACATTAATTGAAAAGTTGTAGAAAAATTAATTTCGAACAATATGAGTCGTCGCTTGATCTGATTGGATAATTAGAAGCGGAGAAAATTCGGAAAAACCGGGAAATTGAGCTTTTGTTAAACAAATTAATATCTCAGTTAATTTTTAACTTTTCAGGTTGAGGTTTGGTGGAAAAGTAACCGACTTTATGCTCTACAAATGTATAAAAAAAAGAACACTTTAAGATAATACGTTTCTGCGCTATTGACACTTTAATTTATTTCATGCGTTAATTGTAAAATGTCTGCTTGCCGCAGAGGTGGTCCGATTTTTATTTTGAAAACGGCTTTTAAAAATATAAATCAAGCACAACAGAACGTCAATCTTGGTTTTTCGCTAAAATGTTGCAAAGTTTATTAAAAAAAGGTCCAAACATGGCTCTAAACGCTTGAACGCAGCAAAGTGACAGTGGTGGGGGGAGAAGGTGAGTAGGCTCACTGTGTCACTTTGCTGCGTTCAAGCGTTTAGAGCCATGTTTGGACCTTTTTTTAATAAACTTTGCAACATTTTAGCGAAAAACCAAGATTGAAGTTCTGTTGTGCTTGATTTATATCTTTAAGAACCGTTTTCAAAATAAAAATCGGACCACCTCTGCGGCAAGCAGACATTTTACAATTAACGCATGAAATAAATTAAAGTGTCAATAGCGCAGAAACGTATTATCTTAAAGTGTTCTTTTTTTTTTATACATTTGTAGAGCATAAAGTCGGTTACTTTTCCACCAAACCTCAACCTGAAAAGTTAAAAATTAACTGAGATATTAATTTGTTTAACAAAAGCTCAATTTCACGGTTTTTCCGAATTTTCTCCGCTTCTAATTATCCAATCAGATCAAGCGACGACTCATATTGTTCGAAATTAAGTTTTCTACAACTTTTCAATTAATGTCATCAAGATTGGATAATTACCTTTAATTTTATAAACAAAAAACTAAAAAAAGTGCGATTTTTTTGTCTTAAATGTTAATAACAAATTTATAAATCATATTTCGTTGTCCAAAACAAGACACAATTACTCTATGACCAACCTCTCTTCTGATGGCGCAGTCCGTTTTCTGAAATAAATAATGTCATAACAAATTCCCTGTTGCTTGGTCTACGTATGAAGTGAGGGGCACCGTGGGGTCACGTGTTACATGAATGCTCATTGCTACTTATTTTTTTAATAATCATATGTATTATAGTTATATCTGAGTAGGAGGGTAAGAAATCACGGAAATGTCCCTTGAAAAAAGTGATAGTAAAAATTGTTTTTATAATACTAATAGATTCCTCGAAATCGAAAGTACTATTATATTTATGATTTATGGGGACTTGTGTTTTGTTCCGGAGTTTCGCCGATTTTGATGAGGAATTCCATAAGACTACACTGAGAGACTTTTCGTTAGAGTAAATGATAAAGATGAATCAAAATTTAGTATAATATCGTTCCAAAATGGGGAAAGCCGAGGCTTTATTATACTTATTCATATTATGACATCGAAGTTTGATATAGTCATAACGGTCTTTAATATATGAAGAAGATAAAGTAGTATTTTAAATACTAAATATTATGAATCTCTATTCGAGAAATTGAAAGTACGAGAAAATGATACTATGATTACTAAGTTGTCTAAAAATAATTTGAATAAGATAAATAATGAATATCACATTTTGGAAAGCATGTTTGAGAAATTCATATTATGAATATGAACTTGCCAGAAACCTCACGACGCGCAGCAAAAATCAAAACATTCATTCCTGGTTTTTCATATAATTTGTTTCAGAATGTCGTCCGAGTACTTCCGACGTTATCCGAATAGCTTCGTAGACTCGAATCCAAGTCTGCCCAACCCCCAACTCAGTAGATATAGGTAGAGTTAGGGGGTTCGAACCCAAAGGCGGATTCTGAAATTTAATTTCAAGCGTATGCGAATATAAATAGTGTAGCATTGTGTACTTAAATATATGAACATAACTAAGGTATGATAATAATATTTGTGTATGTCTTTCCACTGAAACCTATCCCCTCTTCTGAGTGTCCAAAGCTCTCCCCTCTATCTTCCTCTTGCTTCGCACGCGTTAGAAAAAGACACCACAATCCATAACCCGGTGACGTTCCCTTCTGAAGGTCAAACTTTTTGGTGGAGTGAGTGATTTTTCATATAGTGGTTTTCGGATTCACATATTCTTTGTTTCGCTTCGAAACTTTGATATAGTAAATTTCAAATTCTCGTAGGTTTTATAGCAGTTAGTAAAACATATATTCCATTTATTCAAACGAAAATATTAATTTCACCGCTTGAAAACCACTATATTAATTTCCGATACGTAAACCCTGTTTGCCTCACTTTGAAACGATATTATACTAAAATATGATTCACTTTTACGATTTATTCTAACGAAAAGTCTCTCAGTGTACGTGTTAAACTGACATTTTTTCGGTAGCGATTTTTTCGGCATTGACATCGTCAACCACGGTATTTCTTTTTTCCCAATGAATCTAGCATATTTTATTAAGATAATCTCTAACCTTCAGAGCAATCTAAAATTTTTTTCAAAAACGCTCACGCCACCTTAAGACAAATAATTTTCCACCTCAACGTTTTTTTCATATTCCACATATTATGGTTAAAAAATAGAATTTTCGATTTTCAATAGTATTTTTTTAAATTAAAATATATATATCTTATGAAAAAATGTTGCGATTCAAATTTGTATATCTTTATGTATTAAACAATTTTGTATCATAACTTTTTTTCGTATTTCGTAAAATTTAACTGGAAAATGGAATTTAGGTATTGACTTTTTTCAAGTTTTAACATACTCTAACTTTCTGAATTTTAGTTTAATCGAAAAATTTTATGAGGGTAATTACTAAAGATTTATGGGGACTATTTGAAACTAGTATTGGAATTTTGGATTTTTTCATAGTTTTTTTCAAAAATACAAAAAATGCTCCTATTTCAACAATTTTGGTCGGATGTGGCTGGTTAAGGAACTTGTCCTTACTGTTTGGGCTCCGATTAAGTATGCCAAAGCTCAATTCAATCCGATAATTCTATCGAGAATTATTGAGTATACGACCTACAGACAGACAGACACTTTTATAAAAACCGTTTCTTCTGACCCAGGTGGTCTCAAAAAGTAAAGATTTGATAAAAATTTCGAAAGTCATTTTTCACATAAAACCAATACCTTCTCATGATAAGAATGCAAAAATACCATCATTGTTCCAAGAAGAAGTTTGCTCTTTATGGATGTGAAAATAAGGCATTCCCGCAGTAAAAAAGAATTTTTCGAGAAAATTGAATCAGTGAAAATATGTTTAATTATTCAAAAGGAGTTTAACTAAATAATAAAATAATTGAAGTAAGAAACTTGTTAAGATTAGTCAAATTTATTATTTAGTTGAATTTATTTTTTATAATACCTAAAACATATTTCAACAGTAAATTTTTTTCCAAAAACGCTTCTATATTGCAAAACTTGAAAAATAAGATCCTTTTCTATACATTCTAAACACATAAAATTCCTTCACTGTTCGACGAAATGAAGTTAGGTGTTCATAGAACTAAAAATGCCTAATGCCTAATTATATCAGTAAATCTCACTGATTCAAACGTCTAGTGTAAAATGAGGCACACTCACCTTATAAAATCGGTTAAAAACAGAAATTGAACGTATATTCATTAGACTTTAGTTGTTGGAAAATAGAGAGTAAAAAAAAGGAAAGAAGTAGAAGTAAAAAAAGGTTGAATTGTTTGAAACAAACGCTATTAATTTGTCTAACGCATACTTCATTTTTCCACTGTATATAATTCTTGCATTTACTACTGATGAAAGAGCTTTATGCACGCTTTATGATTATGAATATGTGATGCAGATGTGTGAGACTGTATAGGGTAGTCCTTTAAGATTGTGTAGGACGCACGCGTTCAACAGGCCCTTGTGAATGTAAAATGTAAAAGAGAGCGAAAAGGCTAAAATGCAACGAGAATAAGGAAAGAAAAAGTAAAAGAAAAAGAAAAAACGATCGTGTTAAGTAGGAGGTGCGCGGCACGCATGGCGACGTAAATACAAGGCGTGGCTAGAAAGAGTCTCGACCCTAAACCAATCCTTGCATCTATCAAATGCATTTAAAAGGCACAGGGCTCAGCCTGGCTTACATCATGGAATAACGAGGATCGAGGGGATAGAAAGAGGATTTAAGGTGCCAATCACCGACATTGAAACGCGACCTGCGGTATCACGTTTTACTGGTAAATTTATTGATGTCTCATTCTCATCAGAAAAATTTCGATAAAAATATACCAGGGAGTCTAATTAAATTCCTGATCAATTCTCGGTTTCTTCTAGTTTATCATATCAAAATCCTTGGTCATGTATACAAAAAAATGAAGCTCTCCATATTCCAAGATTAATTGGCTGGAAGTTGTCCATCGGTACTGGCGCGGTACTGAACATCGGTACCATGTCAGCACTGAAATCTGTACTGGTTCAGTACTGGCATTACTCCGAAGTCGGTTGTTAGCCGAAACTTGGTCTCGGGACTGGGGCTGTACCATGCCAGTACCGCGCCAACCTTCGGCCCGGAACCAACTGTCCAGTACAGGCATTGCTCCTTGTTTACAACTGGCGCGGTACTCTGCCGTTTGTAAATACTGGTATGAATCCGACTTTTCCACCTGGGTAGAACTTACTTTGAACACTCAGAATAGCGGCCATCTATAAATTACGTAATACATTTTTCGACAGATCTGAACCCCCTCTCTAACACACGGAGAAAAATGGAGATCAGAGAAATATGGGTGATTACTGGAAAATAGGAAAAATTATTAGATGACAGAAGAGAGTGTTACACTGTTTGGGAATCAGTCTTGTGCTGTTAAATACTCTCTTCTCTTTTATAGTAATCATTCTTAATTCTCAGTAATCGTCCGTATTCTCATGATCTCCATTTTTCTCCGTGCAGTTACGTAATTTTCTTATAAATATTTTTTGTTTACATCAACGCAATCGATGCATTAGAAATGTTATAATAAAGGTCGGATAGGTATTAAAATAAACAAAGGAAAATTCAACAATATGGAATACTAAATGAAATGTAATTAAATAAAACACATGATTTGGTAACACGAAGAAACTTTTTATAGCAATATATGTTTTATTTTATAATGATAATTCTAAGAAATATTAGGAATCTAGGGAAAATGGAGGTGCAATGGTAATTATTCCCAGCGGACTGGAAATCTTTCAAAGTCAAAATACTAAAGATTCGAAAAATGATATAAAATGTTAGTTAAGGTTATGGTAAAGTTTGATACATTCTACAGGGTGAGGCACATAAAGTGTTACAGAGCGATAGCACTCAAACTGTTGATCATATCCAAAAAGGATAGCTACGTCAAGGTCAACTCCAATTTTTTAAATGGAATTATGTATTTTTTTTCGATGACATTATTACCGATTTTAAGACGAATTCAGCGAGCTACAAGACAAGGTCATTCTAGTCACGCAAAGTATGAAAATAGTCGAAAGATCGAAACATATCGGAATAATAACTTTCAAAGGATCCACTAACCATAAAAATAACCATAAAACCATCCACTAAAAAATATTGACGAATGACGTGATCGCCGACAATGCCGCACCAACAATAAACGGACCATGAATGTTGAAATGGTACAGTTCTCATCCATTGAGGATTCTCATTTGCCCAATAATGCATATTATGCCTATTCATATTTCCCGTATTTGCGAAGTTAGCTTCATCAGAAAAAAGCACATGGCTCAAAAATGAGACATCTGTGCGCATTTTTCTACAAATCCAATTACAGAAATTGACGCGTTTTAAGAAATCATTACCGTACAAATCCTGATGTAATGACATACGATACGGATGGAATAATAATAAATCGCTGACTAATTCCACTCTTTTTTTTCATTTGCTTGCTGCTCGCAGGTGGATTGAGTGCAGCAAAAGCTAAGATAGCAGCCGCATTATTTTCATTTACAATTGGTCGACGTTTGACTCGTATTTATTTCACTGTACCGAAGTGACAGAAACGGTCAGCTAATCGCTTAGAAGCCATGTGCGATTTTTGTTGCGGATCCGGATAACGAACCGCATACAAATCTTGGGCGTTTCTGTAATGTTTACGGTATTCCCTCAGCACCATCAACATATCAAAATATTCTTGAAAATCGTTCATTTTCGCGGTCCGATGTACTCACATTAGAAGGTAATGAGTGACTAATTGATATGTCAAAGGAAAATGCTTACTTTCTGCCCATGTTAGCAATACCCTATCGATGTGTATTATCATGGGTGTTGCGCTGCGGACCACTAACAGGACAAGCGCTTATACGTTGGCTTGTGTCAATGATCACTCCTTGGTCCCTTAAGGAACAAGGATCTCAATAAATGAAAGGTAAAGCTCAGTTAAATAATTTATCAATATAAGAATATGTCTTACAGTACAGAGTTCTCGACTCTTGTTTTGACTAACTCTTACAGATAAAATTCGGAACTCTCGGGTGAGAAATAATACAATTTAGGGGTGAGGTTGCTAATGACGTAGTCGACGACATGGCTATGCAAAGGTTCAAGTATCTGAAGCAAGTTACCTCGAAAGCTGAAAGGGGCTAGAGAAGTAATAAAGTAAGTATTTCTGACGATTCGGAAAAGATCCACAATAAATTTAGAAATCTGTTTCCTCAATCATAAACAAATGGTTTGAGGCTTAAAGAGTACAATTGAGGGGCATCTGTTTTGACCCATGTTAAATTTTAGTACTATAATATAAGTATGTTTATTTCGAAGAGGAAGATGATCCTTTACAAAGTGTAGTTAGAAAAATAAATCCGACAAATAAAAAGAAAGACACGATAGACTTCAACAATAGGTATCGTAAAAAATGAAAAGAAATTAAAATGATTTTATGTGCCTCCGGCGCGTAAACTCGTTTTTACGCTACAGTTGAGAGTAGCGTAATTTAGTGTATTACGCTACAGAGGAATGTAATGTAAAAATTGAACTGCGCATGCGCCTATAACCATACAGTGGATCGTAATCTTTTTCTTATTCTTCTACTTCTTCGTACAGCGTTGGCACCATACTGACAAAGCCTTGTACATTTGAACTGCGCATGCTCTATTACAACACGCTACTACTATACAGGATCAAGAAAATTAAAATGGCCAGAAGTATTCGCGAAATTTCAAGTGAGATGGGTGATAATCACGGCAATTTCGACCTTTTCAGATTGGATTCGAGTGTACGCATAAAAACTCGTATATGCGCCGAAGTCACATAAAATAGAATATGTGCCAATGCACACAATTCGGGTAATTACGAGACTCGCTTAAAATGCTCGCAGGACTGATCGCCCCTCGGTTTCGTCTCGGCTTTGCCTCAGCTACGTCCCGGCTTCGATCTCCTGCGAGCATTTTTGCTCGTCGCGTAATAAACCCTCATTATGCGCCTAGGCACATAATATGTTATTTCGACTACTTTCATACTTTGCGTGACTAGAATGACCTTGTCTTGTAGGTCGCTGAATTCGTTTTAAAAAAATAGGGTATTCGAGTATGACGGCCAACTCGAACACTTAAACTTTTGTCTGAAACATTTTTGGATATGATCAATAGTTTGAGTGCTATCGCTCTGTAACACTTTATGTGCCTCACCCTGTATAGTAACTTATCATATGGTTTATCTAAAGTTCATTGGCATCATAAAATCATCATAACGCGCCAAATTCAAATACTTTACTTTAAAATTTTAAAAAAGTATGATAAATACAGTGTTGAATCATTAAAAAATATTACGTGACAGTGTCAATGTACCCCCCTCCCCCTGTAACAGATTGTAAAATTTTCCCGAGTCCCCCCAGGCTGTTACATAATTTATGGATAGCCCCATAGTAAATTGTGTATCAAGGGCGGAAAGAAGGTAATTTTGATAAGTGTAAAGTTTGCCGCCTAAGCGAAGCTAGGACGACGACCATACAAATCAAAATTGCCTTCCGCGCCCATGCTGCACACGATACTTTTTCTACTAAAGGGTCAAAGGGTGCCCCCCCCCCCCAACCCGACAAACAAATCCATTTTTTGACCCTCAAGTGGAAAAAAAATCGTATGCAACACGAGAGAAACATTTATTTTACTTGTGTGATTGTTGTCGAGTCGGTGTCGTTTTTTGTGCGGAAAGTTGATTTTACCGCACTAGTGCGGGACAAAGTTTCAATGTAAAGTAATTGAATTTGGCGCGATATGAAGATGTTATGATGCTGAGGTAAGATTAATTAGACGGAGAAACCAAAGTTTACAATTTTTGCTAAACTACGTTTCAGTTTTTGGAAAAACGTGTCATATTGAGAGACTTTCGCTGCGAAATACTGAACTTTGGATAAACTGTATGATAAGTTACTATAGATTTTATCAAACTTTACCATAATTTATACTAAAATTTAATATCATTTCTCAAATCTTTAGTATTTTGATTTGCGAAGTTTCCAGTCCGCTAGAAATAATTACCATTGCACCTCGATTTTCCCTAGATTCCTAATATTTCTTAGAATTTCTATTATAAAATAAAACATATATTCCATATTGTTAACTTTTTATTTATTTTATTTTAATACCTATTCGACCTTCTTCTTCACATTTCTAATGCATCGATTGCGTTGATGTAAACGAAAAATATTTATAAGAAAATTACGTAACAGTTAGAGAGGGGTCCAGATTTTGTCACACTAGTGCGGGAAAATCAACTTTCCGCACGCAAAACAACACCGACAAGGCTAACTTTCGATGTACGGCGGAAAAAAAGTTTTTCCTCCTTAGTTGTATAATATACAACGTATAATAACGTACACAATAATTTTGAAAAATTATGTAGAAGGAAGCAGGGTTCCTTGGCAGAAACAAAAATAGTAAACTAAGTAATTTGCATTTATTTCTGGAGAAAGCATTACATTCTTTTGATTTGTTCCGCTCTTTGAAACTCATTTTAGCCTGATGAAGCGGGCTTAAAATTTTATTTTTATCCGCGGATGTTCATTGAACAAAATGGTTTCAATCAATTCATAAAGTATTTTATTGACTTGACCTAATTTTTTGGTTAAATCTAATAAATACTTGAAACCTATTGAAAAGTAACTTAAACATTTGGTAGGATCAACCAAATTTTATTATCAAAAAAATTTTGTATAACTAATAAAATAATTTTGTTCCCTGAATAACAATAGAATGCTATGCTTGAACCAAAAGAATTTGTTGTTTTAACCAAGTATTTTTCTGCGTTAATTCACGTAAGATTACTTAGATTACCTTAAATATACATTAAGAGACTTTTCGTTAGAATAAATCGTAAAAGTGAATCATAATTTAGTATAATATCGTTTGAAAGTGAGGCAAGCAGGGTTTACGTATCAGAAATTGATATAGTGGTTTTCAAGGGGCAATGTTGATATTTTCGTTTGTATAAATGGAATATATGTTTTACTATCTATTATAAAACCGACGAGAATTTGAAATTCACTATATTAAAGTTGCGAAGCGAATTTAAAGTGGTGTTAATATATTTTATTCGAAAGACTGAAAGAATATTTTCAAATTTTCAAACAAAGAATATGGGAATCTGAAAACCACTATATGAAAAATCACTCACTCCACCAAAAGGTTTGACCTTTAGAAGTGACGGCTTCAGAAAAGGAATTCTTGTGTCTTTTTCTGATGCGACATTCTGAAACACATACACAAATATTATTATCATACCTTATTTATGTTCACATATTTAAGTACGCAATAATACACTATTTTATAATAACATACTTGAATCAAATTTCGGAATCGCTTTTTAGGTTCGAACCCTCTAACCCTACCTATATCTACATAACTAAACGCATCTCTAACGCCTAAAGCCTCTTCGCTATTCTCGCTTGCCATATTCCGAAAGAAATATCGCTTATAAGCCACTACTGAGTTGGCCAGACTTGGATTGAGTCTACGAAGCCAATCGGAAAACATCGGAATCACTCGTACGGCATTCTGAAACGAATTATACGAAAAACCGAGAGTAAACATTTTGATTTTTGCTGCGCGTCGTCAGGTTTTTAGCAAGTTCATATTCATAATATGAATTTCTCAAACATGCTTTCCAAAATATGATATTCATTATTCATCTTATTCAAATTATTTTTTCTACTAGCGGGGCATAAAGTGGACTTTATTGCCCCGTGCGGGGCAAATAAATCCACTTTCTGACCCGCTAGTAGAAAAAAAATCGTGTGCAACACGGGAAAAACATTTATTTTACTCGTGTGGTTGTTACCCTCGCTTTGCTCGGGCATCAAACTTCACACTCGCAAAATAAATTTTTTTTCCCTAGTTGCACAATGTACTATTTAGACAACTTAGTAATCATAATATCATTTTCTCGTACTTTCAATTTCTCGAATAGAGATTCATAATATTTAGTATTTAAAATACTACTTTATCTTCTTCATGTATTAAAGACCGTTATGACTATATCAAACTTCGATGTCATAATATGAATAAGTATAACAAAGCCTCGGCTTACCCATTTTGAAACGATATTATACTAAATTTTGATTCATCTTTATCATTTACTCTAACGAAAAGTCTCTCAGTGTACACTCAGAGAAATATTTGATTGAATGAAAGAAAATAATGTTTTTAATAGGCTCTTTTTTATTTAAACAAAAGATTCATTTAAATTAAATAATATTTGTTTAATTCAAGCAAAATATCTTTGGTCCAAATAAATAATTGTTAAAATTAAATAAATTATTCTCTAAAATAAACAAATTATTGCATTTTTATCTGATCAAAGATATAATTTGTTTGATTTAAGGCAGAAATTCATTTGATTTGAACAAATTTTTATTTGGTTCAAAGATACTTTGTTTGAATCAATCGAATTTTATTTAATTCAAATCAATTATTTTTTCAAATCAAAGAAAGTCTCTTAAACAAATAATTTGCTTTGATTTAATCAAATTTTTTATCTGAGTGTATGAAATTAGTTTCCAGTTTAGCTGAAATCTAAATTAATAGAACAGAATCCAAAATTAATTCGGGTTATAGTAATTAATTTTGAAACTGATTAAGAGCAAACTGAATTGGATTGCGATTTTAGTAAATCTATGAGAGTAAAATTTAATATGAATATAGTTGAAATGAATCATTTACTTCAATTCAACAGCAGTCAAGAATTTTTCGTTTTAACTATGTTTTACTCATTCTAACATTTTTGAACAAAATTATATGGAAAGGCCACTAAAATTGAAGATAATTTTATAAAATACTAGAGTTAAACTAAATGCATCTTTAACTGAATTCATAACAGAATTAATATACAAATTTAATTGATTTCGGTCAAATACAAGTAAGTTGAACTTTCATTTAGTTAAAATAAAATAATTTAGTAAAGAAATCTGCATTCATTTCTATTTGAAGTAAATCCGTTTAAATATCCTGAATTAATTTTTGATTTCAGTTAATTTCACTAGAATTCACTATAGATTTTGGTTAATCAACTTGAATTCAATTGAGTTTCATTAATATAGTATTCAGAAAAGTTTCTTCAATTTGAATATATTTTTGTTGATTTAACCAAAGAATTTGTTTCATTGAACCGAAGATAGTTTAAGCAAACACATTTTTTAGATGATTCAACCAAACAAATTCATTAATCAGAAAAAAAATTTCTGGCTGTGTGCTAATAAATTATCTTGAAATGAGCTAAGTTTAATCAGAACATTTATTTTATTCAACGGGAGTAGTTTTTAATTCATTTTTATCACTTAAAGTTCAGGAAATATAAAACACTACAAAAAGCAGTTTTTAAGAAAATGCTCAAATCTTGACAGAAGATTAGATTTTTTCTTTAAGGTCATGGGTCAATGAGGTCATGTGACAAAAATGATATGTTAATTCAACCATGTAAAATAACTTTTCTTGTTTGTAACATATCTTGCTCACATTTTGGTAAATGTATCAGAAGATAATAAAGAACGTCTGTTAACTTCGTTCTAGTAAAAATTCTGCAATTTTCTTTATTCTAAAATATAAAACTGAAGTGTTATCGACGATTACAGCTCTGTAACTGCATTTCCACGGAGATTGAAATATCCTCTTGAAATTTTGCGAAATTATTCAAAATTTACTGAGACAGATCTGTTATGTATTGAATATTAATAATGATATAAGAGAATTGGGATAAAAATCAGTAATTATAGCAACTTCACAAAATATATTACTGACAGTGTTAAATCAGTGCAACAGAACTCGATTTATTTTGATTTAAAATTATATACAGGGTGTCCCAGGACTCAAGGTACATATTAATATTTTTGAATTCCAAAAAAAAAAAATGGAATGAAAAATTCTAATACAAAAAATTTGTGAAGTGTATAATTACTGAGTAATTAGGAATTAAAATTGACCAATAATAAAAATGCGTTAGATAGACGACTGTTTATATGCTATCGCTGAGAGAGTGTGAAAATGCAAGTTCAGATCGTATAATTTCCTCTCAGTTTATTTTTGTAAGAGGTATTGATTCTTTGGTGCAACTTCACACTTAAACGAGATTCAAAAATTAACAAGTATCTTTTTCGTAGCTACCAAACTAGAAATCATTGCTTGATGAGTTAATTACCTTACTTAAAATGTATGTGTTTTTGAATTTTGTACAATCCTCCTGAATTCTTGGTATTCCGCAGAATTCTCTCGAGTTCTGTAGAAACCACTTTAACACCGTGATGCCAGCTTTTAAATATATTTATTTATCATATTTTTAAATTTGGCATAAGAATAGACAAAAAAATTCGAGACACTAGCAATTTTGATTTTTTTAGAAAACTTATTTATTTAATATTGACTGAGCAACAAGTTTATAATGACTGTAGAAGTTATAATTATAAATCAAAACAAATAAATGAAACGATACTAAGATACATTACCGATGGTTTTTGTTTTAATTTCTACCACTTCCAGGGCAACGAAGTTGATGAAAAAGGAGTTTCTGTTTTCAATGTCCTAGTAGAGCGGGCGTGAATTTGTTTCGCTGCTTAGTAGCAACTCCTGTCTCTCGCCGCGCACAATTTTGCACTAACCAACACACTGATGCCACTAATTCACTTTTGTGAAAATTTCTACTAATTATTAGTGAAATGTCAGTATTTGGTTTAGCAATTCTGAAAATTTCACTGAAGTTTTAGTAAACAGTGTCTAATAATTAGTAGCAATTTTCCGAACTGGGATCATATCAGTTTGATTCCTGAGCTTAAAAACTTCGCAAAGCACTTTAGAAATAAGTGTTTTTTCCGTTCAAATCAATTATTTATTTATTTCCTGGAATCATGAGAAATTAAAAAGAGTTTTATAAGAAATTACTCAAATTCAGCAAAATTCGTAAGAATTTGAAGGATTTATGAATTTTTCAGTTTCAACAATTTATTGCATATTTTCATAACTTGAAAAGTATTTGGACGTTTTTAAATTAATTCAAACGCGTTGAAAGGTATTCCACTGAATTCGTGACAACTATGCAGAATTCAAATAACGAGTACATCTTCATTCACTGGTAGCTGAGCTATCGACCTATCTTGACTCATTGAGTAAGAATTACGATAATTACGAGAAATTTAGTACAATTCGGAGGAATTTACAGCATTCAAAAACCTTGAAATTCCAAATAATTAGATGTATCCAAAAGTGTTCAAGGTAATTCAAAAATGTTAAAGGGATTTCTAAAGAACTCAAAAGAATTCTGCGAAAATGCCAAGAATTCAGGAGAATTGTACAGAATTCAAAAACGCATACATTTTAAGTACGGTAATTAACTCAGCCAGCAATATTTTGTAATTTGGAGGCTACGAAAAAGATACTTATTAATTTTTGAATCTCGTTTAAGTGTGAAGTAAAGTTGCACCAAAGAATAAATACCTCTTACAAAAATAAACTTAGGAGAAATTATACGATCTGAACTTGCATTCTCACACTCTCTCAGCGATTGCATATAAACAGTCGTCTATCTAACGCATTTTTATGATTGGTCAATTTTAATTCCTAATTACTCAGTAATTATACACTTCACAAATTTTTTGTATTAGAATTTTTCATTCCATTTTTTTTTTGGAATTCAAAAATATTAATACGTACCTTAAGTCCTGGGACACCCTGTATATATATATATATATATATATATATATATATATATATATTAAGTAGTTTCTTTGGAAAAGGTATAAAATTTTAATTTTCAGAAATACAGAAAACTACATAATTCAAATGATTTTACAAAATTCCAAGTCTAAACTCGAAAATGCCCGCGGATTTCTGGTTTTTTATAATATTTCCTGATTTTTTAGTTATTATCCAATTTTGCTCAATTTCCTGGATAACTAGGCAGTAGCAGTTTATTAATCTTCCTTGATCGATTCAGTTCCTATATCTACTGATTCAAATTTCAGAACACCTAAAATATCAAAATTTTCTAATTTGAATTTATTTTAAGTATCATATCGAATTTCAAAATGAAATTTATTTGTACTGTTTTTCTTTATACAAAATGAATTTAGTATAATTAACAAAACCATTCTTAATCAACTCGCTTATAAGTAAATAAATAAAGACTTGTTTATTTCTTGAAATGTTTTACTTTCGAATCTGTTGTTAGTTTAATCATATTTACTTAGGATTTTGACTGAATTGTTTATTAAATAATGAGATTATAATTAACACTAATGTGATTTGTAATTTTTAGTTTCGAAATTGAAAACGGTTCAATTTTAGCAAAATATATCGGAATTTTTTTTTCATATGTCAAAACCAAAAGTAGTTCATCTATATCGGATTTTATCTTCCCTATTATTTCCTAAATTTTGAAAATAAAATTTCATATATTTTAGACACAAACATGTAGAAACTGGACCAAATTTTTCATATGAACTTGCTACTTTTCTTAAGTATCACATGCCCTTAAGTAGTTTATGATAATTATTATATTATAATTCTATTTCTCTAGAAACATGAATATATTTTGTAAATACTGCAAATTCGATTAACTATTTATTCATACAGAATATTCTAAAAAAAGGATTCGAAATCTTTCTGTGGTAAAAGAGACGCTTTTGACTGAGCCGGGATTCGAGCCCTAATCTTTCGAGTTACAACAATTTAAAAACTCAAACATCCTAATCAAAAAATTTTCAAAATTCTGAAAAAAAATAAAAATCCAAACCTGTAAAATTTGAAAAAGTCAAGGAATTTTCGCAAGCAAAACTAATAGCAACCTTGTTATATTAAATGTTTTTTTATTTTTATTATAGGAATAGTACTCTCAAATACAGGAGCAGGTGGCATACCTGTTGGTATTGCACTAGCAAGACAAAGACTGCAGCATCAAGAAACGTCCTCGTCATCAGTGCGTAACGTCTCCTTGAGTCATCATACTTCTCATCATGCGAGTTATCATCATTTCCAACCCGACAACTTCGGTAAGCTATCGAGATTATCACAATATACATATACATTCTCAATCGTATATTCAAACAGACTTGGTTATTTAGAAAATTTTATTAGGTTTCACAAATTCAAATTTATACTTACTTAAATTGCAAAAGCTACTTAGAAAGGCATTAATTAAGATTAACGAAGTTAAGCTTAAGTTTCCTAACATTATTTTGCACTTTGCTCTTGAAAAGAGAATTAAGTAAATTACCTTCTATTATTGATTTTTCTTCTTATCAAATGTTTATAAGCCCAGAAATATCTTCTTCATTATCATAATGGAAAGGCAGGTTATGTGCAAGAATCAGAAAAGTAATATTTTTCAATGAAAAAAATCTGTTCGCTTCACGGGCACATTCTCATTGCGCGCTTCGCTCGAAAGTTTGAGCGCGCCTGGGACGCGCGATTTGCTCGTTGCGCTCGATGTTCTATGTCATTCACATACAAATTGCTAAATTTTTTTGATTTAAAATGAAATTCAATTTACTTAAAGCTGTATCGGCCTTAAGGAGACATTCTTATCATAATACTCACGTTTCGCGTTCGATATTCCGTATAGATTTCTTTAACTACCTTATAAATTATAAAGTTAAAATAATTGACTTTCTTCCAAATATCTCAAAAAGAAAAAAAAAATCGTAGACTTTAATTAAGCAAACGATCTTACATTTCAAGGTTTAATTTGTATGTCACATATTTTGGTTAACAAATTGAATTCTTGATTTTTAATAGTGTTTTTAAAATCAAAACATAAAATATACATTTTCTCAAAAAATATCCTAATGGGAATTTGTAGATCTCATTCAGGTAAACAATTTTCCATCTTGACGTCTTTCGATTGCCGGTCGAATGCTCTGACAACCACTAAATTAAAAAAAAAGTACATACATCTTATGAAAAAATATTGTGTTTCAAACTTGTAGATCTTTATGTAGTAAACAAAATTTTTATCATAACTTTTTTTTCGTATTTCGTAAAATTTAACTGAAAAGTGGAATTTAGATATTGACTTTTTTTAAGTTCTAACATACTGTAACTTTTTTAATTTTGGTTTAATCGGAAAATGCTATGAAGTTAATTGATATAGATTTATGAGCATTATCAAAAATCAATAATACATTTTTTTTAAACACAGAAAAAGCTCTTATTTTCACAATTTTGCTTTGATGTGGCTGGTTATCGAACTTATCCTTACTTTTTCAGAAAATCGAGCCAGAACCGCGAGTATTGTAATGAGAATGTGCACTCAGAAAAAATATTTTATTGAATTAAAGAAAATTATTTGTTTGAATAACCTTCTTTGATTTAAAGAAATAATTTATTTGAATTTAATAAAATTTGTTTCATTCAAATAAAGTATCTTTGAACAAAATAAAAATTTGTTCAAATGAAATTAATTTCTACCTTAAATCAAACAAATTATATCTTTGATCATATATCAGTGCATTAATTTCTTTCTTTAGAAGAAAAATTGATTTGATTTAAACAAATATTTATTTGGCCCAAAGATATTTTTGAAAAATTAAACTAACGTGATTTAATTCAATTAAATCTTTTGTTTGAATCTAAAAAAGCCTTTTAAACAAATTTTATTTCCTTTTCCAATCGAAATCAAAAACATTTAGCAATTTGAATGTAAAGGACATTTTTAATAGAAATTTTAATAGAAATTTTTAATAGAAAAATAAGTGAAATACTCTTTTGAAATAAAAACCACGAACCTTGTAATAACGAAACCTGTCAATTAGTTTAATTTTTCGAAACAAGAGGTCTTTTTATGAATTCCAAGAAAGACATAGGAATGCGCCTAATTGTTCAACGGACTAATCGAGGTTCACGCATTTTCATTGAATTGAATTCGACCTCTCTCACGAACGTATAAAGTCTCGAGCCTAAAATCCCAAGTTTAGAATTCATAAGTTTCCCTGGCGTGTGCTTAGTAACGGGGCTAAGCATTATCCTTCGTACAAATAATATAATCCTTGTGAATGTAGTCGACCCTGAGAGTTCTTCAAGTATAAACGAGGCGGATCTAGAATCTAATATCGTGCGGATAGCCGCTGGTAACGTTAGATGCTGCAGCAACATTACAGCTCCCTAGCCTTTAGTTTTACTATTTTTCTCTTTTTTGTCTCCTTTCCCTTTTGATATTTAACCAACTAGTCTTCTGCCTAATCAAGTGTTCCTAGTTCACATCCCTGAGCTGGCATTTACCTTTTTTAAGGTGCAGTTAACATTTTCTTATTGTCTGTACAGTTTGTGACTTCAGGACTAATTTCAATTTCCTTTCTTACATTCTCATCATAAATGAGAAGGTATTAGTTTTACACGGAGAAACTCTTCATTCTAAAATTTAGTATTATTATATTTATTTTTACTAAAAGTCAAATAGGAAACGAGTATATACAGTACCGGTCAGAATTGTCCGGCCACCTGTTTTTCGATAATTGCTTAAATTATCCTAATTTGAATTATGTAAGTGAAAAAATTTGTTCTCTTAATTAAATTCAAAGCTATCAAAATTCTTCATAAAATAAGCACAGCATGAATTCGTTTTGTTAATTTTTGAAGAAGTTATTGCAGAAAAAGTCAAAATTTCAATGCTTTCTTAAATTTTAAATAACTTTCGAAATAATCAACATTTTTTACTGTTCTTAGACTTATTTTGAAGCTAAATTTCTACAAAATCGAACAAAATTCTTGGAATTGATCTGTAATTTTTTTCTTACATATTGCTCGAGGTTAAAGTTCAAATAAAAAAGTTTGAAAAATTCCAATATTGCTTTTGCTGAGAAAAACATTTTTATAAGATATATAAAACATATAATCATGAATTTTGTATTGAATTCCCTTAAAATATATATTCATATGATCTTTATTATGATTTACCTACAGATGAAATAGTTTCGAAATTTCCCTACTTTTTTGTTACAATTTCAACTCTTTGCACTATGCAAGAAAAAATTATAGATTTATAATCATAATTTACTGCGAATCTGTAGAATCTTAGCCTTAAAATGAGCCTAAGAACATTAAAAAATGTTGATTGTTTCGAAAGTTATTTAAAATTTAAGAAAACATTGAAATTTGGACTTTTTTTGCAATAACTTCTTCAAAATTTAATGAAACGACTTCATTCAAGACTAATTTTAAAAATAATTTTGATGGCTTTCACATTATTAAATCATCGAAAAACAAGTGGTCCCACAATTCTGACCGGTAGTGTAACGTCAGTTTTTCAGAAATTACTGTTTTGAATTCTAAGTTATGGAGTTACTAATAATATTAGAGAAAATGTTGAAATAATTTTACTTATGCCTAAAAACAAAAGTAAGTTTTATTTCCTGAAATAGTAAAATCGTGATCGAAACATCGAACGAATTATATTGAAGTCTTTAAAACGTGTAGAAGAAAAATTAATATTTTAAATGCCAAATATTATTAATCTCTATTCAAAAACTTTAGAGTACGAAAAAATGATATTATGATTACTAAGGTTTCTAAAAATAATTATTTTTTGGTCTGGAAGGGTGATTGGGCCGTATTTTTATGAAAATCAGGCTGGAAATGGTGTCAACAGATTGCGTTATCGGGACATGTTGACAAATTTTTTTGGCCTATTATTGATGATATGGATGTGAGTTTCATTGTGGTTTCAAGAGGACGGGGCCACATGCCACACAGCCACAGAAAGATATTGAATTTATTGCGAACGAAATTTCCCAATTGAATAATTTCGCGTAATTCTGCAGTCAATTTGCCGCCTAGATCGTGCGATTTAACGCCGTTAGACTATTTCTTGGAAGACTAAAAGTCTATGAAAATAATCCACAATTCATTGAATCCTTGAAAATCAACATCCGACGCGTAATTTGTGGGATAAAGCCGTAAATATACAAAAATGTAATCAAAATTTTTGACAAAAGGACCGACGTCTATGAATCAACGTGATCGTGGTGGACATTTGCCCAATATTACCCCAAAAACGAAATTGTCAATAAATCTCAGAAAAAAAAATTTTTGTCCCAAAAAAAAATACGTGTCTCATTATTTCGATCAAAGAGCAACATATTTGAGTTTCGTTAAAAAATAAATTCGTGTCCCGAATGGACCGGTTGAATTGCGATGGAAAGCATCTGCTAATATGTCTCATTATTAGACTCAAATTTCAGACAGGCAACGAGTAATGATTGATATAATAAACTTTACCCTTATCATGGGACTTTTTCACAACTTTTTCCAATAGTTCTGGTTTATTCTCTAATATGGTACTTCTTCTCACGAAACGTAATACATTTAGCCATCTTTCTTTCTGTTGGTATTTGTGCGGCAAAATTATTTTGTTGTGTCAACAACAAATTTTGCTATACCAATCAAATTTTGGTTATTAAAAACAAAATTTTTGTTAGAAAAAAAAAGTTTTGTTACATAAAATTTTTTCTCAGTGCGGATGTGGCTGGTTAACGAACACCTCCTTACTTTTTTGACTCCGATAAAGTATGCCAAAGCTCAATTTCATCCGATAATTCTACGCAGAGAAAAATGGCATCTGGTCATAATGACTAGGAATAATGTAGTTGGAAAAAAAGTGACTGTAACGAGGGAGACTTGTTGTCGCTACTTGACCCATGGCTACAGTAATATGATTTGTAGCCACGGTAGCCATATTCTGAATATCTGGTCGTGGCAACTAGTTAACATTGTTGAAATTGTCCTTAACTCTTAAACCTAGCTATGAAAACTTGAAACATTGAGTTGTCATGGCTAGAATAACGTAGTCGCTATAACTAGTGCTGTGTCGCTGTTTCAACCCGCTCTACAGTTACAGCCAATCAGATTCTCAAAAGAGTTGCTATGAAAAATAGTATACATTACTCGAAACAAAAAACAGCGAAAGCATTTCGTGTGATTGCAGCCCTCGTTTCACTCGGGCAGCAAACTTCACACTCATGCAATCGCTCTGTTTCGCCCCTCGTAATGTAATATACTATTTCATAGCAACTGATAGCAACTCTTTTGAAAATTTCATTTGATGTGTCGCGTGGGTGGAAACTGTGATTTTAAATCCTACTACTTTTAAAGTTTCAACCCGCTCTACAGATACCGACAATAAGATTTTCAAAAAAGGTGCTATGAAAAATACATTGTTCCGCGTAGTGATTTTAGGCATTTGATTTTAGAAATTCGATTTTAAATAACTTTATAGTTGACACTTACATATAGTGACTGTGACAACATGACATAGTCGCTGTGACTACATTACTTAGCCACTCTCTTAATATGAATCAGTCAAAATCTACTGATTATCAGTGAAATTTGACTGATTCAAATAGCTAAGAAGAGGTTACCGTAAATCAGTCAAATTCCACTGATTTCTTCAGTGAAAATTAACTGATTTAACAGTAAAAATATTTTTTCCACTGTTTCAATCAGTGATAATCAAGTGATTAAACAGTGAAATATATTTTTTCACTGGTGAATCAGTGAAAAGGCAAATCACTGATTCAATCTCTGAAAATTTGACTGATTCAGATTTAGAGAGCACGGCGACCACTTTTAGTACCTTCATTGACGGGTCAACCATTGCTTGAATTCAACCACAAAAAGTAGTTAAGAACATTTTCAACTACACATATCACGTCACTATGCCCAGGATTTTTTCTCAGTGTATCAAGATTTACGAGTATACGACCTACAGACAGACAGACACTTTTGTAAAAACTGTCTTTTTCTGACACCGGGCGTCTCAAAATGTAAAGATTTGATGAAAATTCCGAAAGTGATTTTCCACATAAAAGTGATACCTTCTCATATGATGAGAATGTAAAAAAGGTTAATGTACTGACTGTACGCGCATATAGTTAGAAAAGAATGGACGAGTTAGTGACGCAGCCCGAAAAGAGGGAGAGGGTCATCGGGCAGACGTTAAATGAACGTATTATGCACTGTGTATAGTGAGGTTGTAGTAGTCTATATGTCAAAGTGTGAGTAATGATCCATGCTAGAGTATATTACAAAGGTAATTTTACCTTGAGGATGAGAATATATCAAAGAATATCATTTGACTGCGTCGTTGCTTTCCGAGAATCGATTTATGAACCGTCAATCACGATTATCAAAACGATTCCTATCTTCCAAGTATTTACTGAATTTTTACTTTTTTTTAATTAGAATGAAAGTTGTACTGTTGAGGCAAAATGTAATTTTCCTTGCGTTTTTTCATAGGTATTAAAAGTATAAATTCGATGAATAAAGGTCGGTTATTAGAAATACACTTTATCTACCTTTCTTAAAAAATTACCCTGTTATTTCAACCAGAAATATGTTTAATATAGCGTTACAAGAATTTCTGGTTAATAGCGTACTAGTCAACAAGGTTGTTTATCCTGCTACGGCCTGTGCTTGAATATACAAGTTTTTTCTGCAATATTTAGATTAATTAAAGGGATCTGCCACCTTTAATTGGTATATTTTTGATTTTTTTGACATTTTCGAAACTTGTTATTTTTTTATTCTCTATACTTTTCAGAGTATGTGTATACATTTTTAGGGTAATCTGATTTTTTTTCTCGGAAAAATAAATAAAATTAAAAGTTAGTACAATTTACGAATAACGCGTTTTAAGCGAAAATTAGCTTTTAACACAAAATAGTTTATTTATTGATTTACTAATATATCTGAATTATATGGGAAATAGTATATATAGCAGGTATACCTATAAAAGCACAATATATATATATTGCCTTTATTTATATACATATATGATTTAGTAACATAAATTTGGCTGCCTGCATCACTACAAGACTTTACTTTAAACTCCGTTTTCCGCAAATTGTGGTTTTTCGTGTTTGTTGCAACATATACTACTGTGCGCAAAAACTAAGGTGAATTTTGTTATAAAATGAAGAATCTTTATTTATTTATCCAAATTAATTTCATTCCCTTCAAAGTAATCCCCTCCGGATATAATGCACTTATGCCAACGTTTTTTCCAATCGTCGAAACACTTATTAAATTCGATTTCCGGAATTGCCTTCAAAGCCTTCTTCGATTCGGCATGTATTTCTTCAATCGTGTCAAAACGGTGTCCTCGGAGTGGTCTTTTGAGTTTGGGGACTAGCCAGATGTCACACGGCGTCAAATTAGGCGAATATGGTGGTTGTGGAACGATATGCGTTGCGTTTTTGGCGAAATGGTCACGATGAACGAGTGCAGTGTGAGACGGCGCATTATCGTGATGCAAAAACCACGAGTTATCTGCCTTCTTTGGAGTCTTTGTACCACTTATAAACATTTTTCTGCGACATGGTCAAATCACCGAAGGCCTTCTGCAACATTCTGAACGTTTCCGCAACTGAAATTTCATTCCGCAAACAAAATTTAATGGCACTTCTTTGCTCAACAAAATCAGACATTGTAAAAATCGAAAAAATCACTTTAAGTCGTTTAGAAAATACAAGCGTAGCTATGTAACAAATGATGACATTGACATGAAATTTGGCACAGATGTCAGTAACAGTAGGACTAACATAAAAATAAAAGACCCAGGCGGAAATTTACAACCGGCGCAGCACCGGGCCAGCACTGCCAGCGGACTTCCAGCGCTGGCATAGTGCTGGCAGTAGATCCTCATGAAGTCTGTCGCGGTGCTGGGGCACATTCTCATCGCGCGAATTAAACGCGAAGTAAACCGCAGCATACTTTGGTACAATCATAATACTAATCGATGGAAAGTTTAACTAATTCAAGCAATAAACTTTGGTTTACTTCAATAAAAATGTTTTTAGATCAGCGAAATTTCACTTACCATCACACGAATGCGGGCACACAAACGAATGTGTAGAATGTAATTGATTTTTTTTAGAGTACTTCTCATAGCATTACTAATATGTTTGTCGGCAATGAAAGACGATAGAAAGGCTTGTCATTACTCAAAAGTTGGTTGTTTGCTAACATTGGACGGTGGCACTGCGCCGGTGCTGATCCAGTGCTGCGCCGATACTTGACATTACGCGATATTTGTTGATCGTCAATACTGAAAAGCGGTACCACGCCGGTGCTGCACCGACGCTTGGCATTACTCAAAAGTTGGTTGTTTGCCAACACTAAATGTTGGTACTGCGCCGGTGCTGATTCAGTGCTGCACCGATGCTTGGCAATACACAAATGTTAGTTGTTTGCCAGCACTGAAAAGCAGTACTGCGCCGGTGTTTAGCCAGTGCCGCCCCGGCGGTGTGCCAACGCTTGGCACAGTGCTGATCGGCAGCACTGGCATTACTCACGGGTTACAACCGGAACGGTACCGCGCCGGTTGTAAGGATTGGCAGTACAACCATTTTTCCGCCTGGGGAGTTTGCCCGAATCGGTTAGCCCGCGAAGTTTAAATTAAAAATTCACCTTACTATTTGCCCACAGTAGTATTTCACCTTT